>CM067174.1:65316995-65387370 GCA_034093135.1 Erigeron breviscapus | reverse complement strand
GTGTTTACAGGCCTGGAGTTAATAGTAGTGTACTGAAGTATCTCAGTTTGACAGAACTCAAGCTCATCGTATAACATATAACATATTGAACATACAATATCCCATTTCATAATCATTCCTTCAAGAATCATTTCATATATATAAAGCCATTTTATTTATCATGCTTTTCACCCCGAAAGTAAAACACATAAAAGAGTTTGAAAGGGGGCTATGACTCACTTGATTTGAGAGTGTTAGGGGCTGATCAAACGCGATTCCTTCGCTTAGATTTGTTGCGCCTCAAGCAAGCCTAAACCATAACGTATATATTCACGACGTAAGTTCGCGTGACATGAACTAGTGAGCTAGATCATGAGATGTATACTAGTAGACTTGCCCATCTTTGGTTGTTATTAGATTATGGAATTTAAGTGCATTATGATGTTCTCATTGGTTGGGTATAAGGGATTTGGTGGTAAGAGTCGTTTTCTCATTATACGTTTTTGTACGTTTATTGGAATTTCGGTAATTTTGGATTTGGTTTATATGATTTCCATTGTATACTTTGCTTAGTAATAATATTTGACATTAGTGGTCTTATAATATTAATATTTATGTATATTTTCTGATTTGTAATTATTTATTTAATTTAATATATTTAATTACTTATTTATTCACTTTATTGATTTATTTACTAAATAATTCCTTAAAAATACTTTTAAGTGTCATAATTGCCTTTATAAATTATGGATAATTTCATTTGAATTATCTTATGATATATATGCTCCTTAATTTATAATTTCATGATTTATACTTTTTATTTATGTATTTACCATTTATTTTAATGATAATATCTATTTAATTAATTTTGCTTAATTATTTATCTTAAAATTATGTAACACATGTCCCTTGTCTTTTACTATTTTTCTCCAGTAGGTTTTAGTTATTTTTATCAATGGTTAAGATGATTTAACTTCATTCTTGATTTACATAATTTATTTATGGGTTTTTATGTCTTTTAATTACTATTTAAATTCAATAATTCATGGAAATTCTTAGAAATCACCACTAAACATTTTGGCCAAAAATCTCAGGCCTTTTAGGCAACTTTTATCCATACAAAATCATATCAATTCAACCTCTCTTGTGTGTTGCTTATTTTGAGGGTTTTATGATTAAAAATCGTTTACCGAAATAGTGATTTTAGCCTCATTTCTTGAGCAATTAAAGTGCTTCAAAATGGATTTTCATTCTTGTTTCATTATTTCCGGAAAGTTCATCATATTTTGGTGTCCAAAATCGTGAGTGGTGGTGGTGTGATATGTGCAATTTAGTGCTTTCGGTTAGTGATTATTTGACCCGAAAAGGTGATTTTTGAGCTTATTGTTGTCATGAACTTATGATAACTAAGTTAAATTTTATAACTTTTATTTGACATATTCTCAGTAGGTTCATGATACTTTTTGTTACGTGATTGTTGGAGTTGATTAGAGTTGCAATCTAGTGACTTTTAGCTTATTTTGTTGTGAAGAACTTTTACTTGGAATTTTCTGTTTTAACACTTATTTTCATAAAATGTTGAGTAGTCATTCTTGGTTAAGTTTAATTATTTGGACGTTGGTGATTTTTATACAGAGACATATATGTGTCCTATATTTATGTGAATTTTTGCTAAATTTTTAGACATTGTTTACTACCTATAAAAATTACAAAACCAAAGTTGGTCAGAAAGCTTGCTGCTGTGCGACTCAATATATTTTATAAAAGATTTCTATGATGGAACATTTAAGAAAAATTTCCCAATTTTATTTTAAGTTAGGGACACTTTGAACTCAGTTCACACCAAGTTTAAACTTCTGAAACCTATTAGTTAAGAATTAAAAATCGGCAAAGTTGACTCAACATTAAGACAAAAATCCAGTTTTGACCACTTTTGGTAGAAAAATCATATCTTTGGATTGGTTTAGTGTTTTTGAGTGATTCCAGTTGGAGGTTAAACTTAACTCTTTTATCTACAACTTTTATTTTGAAAGTTTTTCTTGAAACGGCCCTCACATGCCCAGTTATCCGTCCAAAGACAGAAGAAAAATTCTGTCAGAAACATTTGGGTCCAAACAACACACCAATGACCATTCTTGCTTTATTAACACTTGAGTTTATCATTTACAAGATTAATACTTTATTTTTATACCTCTTAACATCAAATTTCCAGAATTATTAACATATTTTTCACTTATAACAAGTCCATATCCATCTCATAATCAACAAAAGATCCAACTTTCTTAAATCTAGCATACATGCATTCAAATCAACACTTTTTTATCAACTTTTATATTTTTTTTTTTTTTTTTTTTTTTTTTTTTTTTTTTTTTTTTTTTTTTTTTTTTTTTTTTTTTTTTTTTTTTTTTTTTTTTTTTTTTTTTTTTTTTTTTTTTTTTTTTTTTTTTTTTTTTTTTTTTTTTTTTTTTTTTTTTTTTTTTTTTTTTTTTTTTTTTTTTTTTTTTTTTTTTTTTTTTTTTTTTTTTTTTTTTTTTTTTTTTTTTTTTTTTTTTTTTTTTTTTTTTTTTTTTTTTTTTTTTTTTTTTTTTTTTTTTTTTTTTTTTTTTTTTTTTTTTTTTTTTTTTTTTTTTTTTTTTTTTTTTTTTTTTTTTTTTTTTTTTTTTTTTTTTTTTTTTTTTTTTTTTTTTTTTTTTTTTTTTTTTTTTTTTTTTTTTTTTTTTTTTTTTTTTTTTTTTTTTTTTTTTTTTTTTTTTTTTTTTTTTTTTTTTTTTTTTTTTTTTTTTTTTTTTTTTTTTTTTTTTTTTTTTTTTTTTTTTTTTTTTTTTTTTTTTTTTTTTTTTTGTTTTTTTTTTTTTATAAAATTGTGTATATAAGGTGTATATATATATTAGGTGTATGTGTATAAGTATTTGTGTATGTATTGTAAGGTAAATTGTATTAGTTTGTAGTTATAAGTTAATGTTTATCTAGTATGTGTATATATGTATATATATATCATGTATATGTACATGTATGGATATATTTTTGTATTTTTGATTTGTTACATAAGCCTTTAGTTGTAAACTTGTATTTATTTTGAGCATATAAATATAAGCTTGTAGCTATTTAACCATTTTTATGCACATATTTGTTTATAAGTATTCTCTGAGATGGAAATCTTTATTCTCATGTCATTTTTACTTAAGTTGGTTTGATAATTGATTTGTTGGACAATTATAAGGATTTTTGGTGGTTATCTCAACTTGTGAGACTTACATTATTATTTAGATAATCCGATGGATCATAAACAAATTTTTGTTCAATGGTACTTTATAATTCATAAAAAAAAAAAAAAAAAAAAAAAAAAAAAAAAAAAAAAAAAAAAAAAAAAAAAAAAAAAAAAAAAAAAAAAAAAAAAAAAAAAAAAAAAAAAAAAAAAAAAAAAAAAAAAAAAAAAAAAAAAAAAAAAAAAAAAAAAAAAAAAAAAAAAAAAAAAAAAAAAAAAAAAAAAAAAAAAAAAAAAAAAAAAAAAAAAAAAAAAAAAAAAAAAAAAAAAAAAAAAAAAAAAAAAAAAAAAAAAAAAAAAAAAAAAAAAAAAAAAAAAAAAAAAAAAAAAAAAAAAAAAAAAATATATGAAAAATCTCAGAATATACAAAATATACAAAAACATATAGATCTATCAACAAGAAAGTTACTTTAAAAGCTACGAATCTATAACCACACTTTTGGGTCTTAAACTTGTTGAATCCTTGGATCTTTCTTATTAGATTCGACATGCATGAGCATGGAAAGAAAGATCCTATCAACTTTGCCCTCATTAAGTGTATATTACAAAGAAAACAAGAAGAAAGTATGAGTTTTTGATAAAACCTTTGAATATAAACAAAACAAGATTAGATCTAGTAAAAAGGATGAAGATTATACCCTCTTGAACTTGGTTTTGGATGAAGTATTTGGGCAGATTTTCGTGGCCCTTGAACCCCAATAATACCTTGAATCTAAGCCTAAAACAACCCTTGTACCTTGCTTGTATTAACCCTTTATTAATCTAACTTAATCCCTTATTATTTATGTAAGTTTAGATGTGATTTAGCCTTGTTCTAGCCTTATTTTCTTGCTTGGCCGAAATGAAGAAGAGAAGGAGGGAGAGAGGGAGAGTTTTTCTTGAGAGGAGACAAGTTAGTATGTGAAGAGTGTGAAAAATGAGAGTTTCAAGAATGAATGTGGAGTGTAAGGTTTGAAAAGGGTGAGTGTGTGTGGTGTGAAGGGGGGCCGGCCTCATAAGGGGGTTTTGAAGGGTTTCATGTATTTTTTTTTTTTTATAAAATTGTGTATATAAGGTGTATATATATATTAGGTGTATGTGTATAAGTATTTGTGTATGTATTGTAAGGTAAATTGTATTAGTTTGTAGTTATAAGTTAATGTTTATCTAGTATGTGTATATATGTATATATATATCATGTATATGTACATGTATGGATATATTTTTGTATTTTTGATTTGTTACATAAGCCTTTAGTTGTAAACTTGTATTTATTTTGAGCATATAAATATAAGCTTGTAGCTATTTAACCATTTTTATGCACATATTTGTTTATAAGTATTCTTTGAGATGGAAATCTTTATTCTCATGTCATTTTTACTTAAATTGGTTTGATAATTGATTTGTTGGACAATTATAAGGATTTTTGATGGTTATCTCAACTTGTGAGACTTACATTATTATTTAGATAATCCGATGGATCATAAACAAATTTTTGTTCAATGGTACTTTATAATTCATAATTAGAATTGAACAATAGCTTTAGATTGCTAATTTAGGGGCATTATCTACTAGCTTTAAGTATAACTATGGCTTGCGAGATCAACGGCAACATAACTAGCTCATATATAATATTTAAAAAAGTAGGGTTGTTACATCCTTACCCCCTTAGAAGAATTCCGTCTCGGAATTTGAATTTGCTTAGGGAGTAAGTGCGGATATTTTTCGCGTATAAAGTCCTCGCGCTCCCAGGTAAACTCTGGTCCGCGTTTCGTATCCCATCTAACTTTGACAATGGGGATCTTGCTCCTCTTTAGACGTTTCTCATCGCGATCGAGAACTTCTATTGGCTCCTCACGAAATTGGAGCTTATCCTCCACACGTAGTTCCTCAAGTGGAACCACTTTCGAATCATCCGCCACACATTTCTTCAAGTTTGACACATGGAATGTGTCATGAACATCTCCCAGTTCCTGGGGTAGTTTCAACTTGTAGGCTACGGGGCCTATTCTAGAAACAATTTCAAATGGCCCAATGTATCGGGGGCTCAACTTTCCTCTTTTGCCGAACCTTACGGTTCCCTTCCATGGCGACACCTTTAATAGTACCTTGTCGCCAACCTCAAATTCTAGGGGCTTCCTCCTTTTATCCGCATAACTCTTTTGCCTATCTCTCGCGGCTTTAAGCTTTTCTTTGATAATCGCCACTTTGTCCGTTGTCTCTTGGATAAAGTCAACGGTAGCTAGGCTTCTCTCGCCCGCCTCTACCCAACACATGGGTGATCTACATTTACGCCCGTATAGAGCCTCAAACGGCGCACATTGTATGCTAGAATGATAACTATTGTTGTAAGTAAATTCCGCGTATGGCAAGTGTTCATCCCAACTTCCACTAAATTCTAATGCGCAAGCTCTTAGCATATCCTCCAATGTTTGTATTGTACGCTCACTTTGCCCATCCGTTTGTGGGTGGTAAGCCGTGCTTAATGCTAACGTAGTGCCCATTGCTTCTTGCACAAGACCCCAAAAACGTGAGGTAAACCTACCATCCCTATCGGATATTATGGACAGAGGTACACCATGCAATGTCACAATCTTTTCAACGTACAAACGTGCTAAACGCTCAGTGTTCCAGTCTTCTTTGATGGGGATGAAATGGGCTGATTTCGTAAGACGATCAACAATCACCCATATAGCATCATGACCTTTCTTTGTCCGAGGCAATTTCGTCACTAGGTCCATTGCTATTTGCTCCCACTTCCATTCGGGTATTTCCGGCTGCTTTAAAAGTCCAGCTGGCTTTTGGTGCTCAGCTTTGACCATTGCACAAGTCATGCATCGGCTCACATATAGTGCTACATCACCTTTCATCCCAGGCCACCAAAAGTCCCTTTTTAGACCTTGGTACATCTTATCTGCTCCTGGATGAATCGAGTACTTTGAATTGTGAGCTTCATTCATTAACACTTCTCTCAGTCCGTTGATATTTGGGACCCAAGCTCTTCCCTTGAAATACAAGATGCCTTCATCATCCCTATCGAATCTTGTTTCTACTCCACTCAATGCCTCTTCTTCAATGTTCTTCCCTTCAAAAGCTTTTGCTTGATCTTCTAAGAATCTGTCCCTTAGAGACATCTTTACTTGTAAGTGATTAATCCTAGCCTTCGACACCCTAGTGCTCACCTTCCTACTAAGGGCGTCAGCAACAACATTTGCCTTTCCTGGGTGGTACTTAATTTCGCACTCGTAATCATTAAGTAGCTCCATCCACCTTCTTTGCCTCATGTTCAACATCTTCTGATCAAAGATGTGTTGCAAACTCTTGTGATCAGTAAATATGGTGCATTTGGTTCCATAAAGATAATGTCGCCATATCTTCAAGGCAAACACTACGGCTCCTAGCTCCAAATCGTGTGTCGAATAATTCTTCTCATGTGGCTTCAGTTGCCTAGATGCGTATGCAATAACCTTGTCTCTTTGCATTAGTACGCATCCTAGCCCTTTATTCGACGCATCACAATATACTACAAATCCTTCCATTCCATCCGGCAACGCTAGTATTGGTGCTTCACACAACATATTCTTAAGTGTCTGGAACGCTTGCTCTTGTTCTTCACCCCATTCGAACTCTCTTGACTTTTGGGTCAATTGGGTTAAAGGTACCGCAATCTTAGAGAATCCTTGAATGAACCTCCTATAATAACCCGCCAAACCTAGGAAGCTACGCACTTCCGTTGGTGTCTTGGGTGTCTCCCATTTCTTGATTGCTTCTATTTTAGACGGATCTACATGAATTCCTTCTTCGTTCACAACGTGTCCCAGAAATTGGACTTGACGGAGCCAAAATTCACACTTAGAAAACTTAGCATATAGCCTCTCGTCTCTAAGTAGCTGCAAGACTATCCTCAGGTGCTTCTCGTGCTCCTCCTTACTTCTAGAGTATATCAAAATGTCGTCGATAAATACTATGACGAACTTATCCAAGTACGGCCGGCAGATCCTATTCATTAGATCCATGAAAACGGCTGGCGCATTTGTGAGACCAAATGGCATCACTAGGAACTCATAGTGCCCATAGCGAGTTCTAAAAGCCGTTTTAGGTACATCTTCTCCTCGTACCCTCAACTGATGATAGCCGGACCTAAGGTCAATTTTTGAGAAATGAGACGCTCCTTGTAGTTGGTCGAACAAGTCGTCTATTCGCGGCAGCGGGTATCTATTCTTGATCGTCAATTTATTCAGCTCTCTATAGTCGATGCACATTCTCAAAGATCCATCCTTCTTCTTGACAAAGAGGATTGGCGCACCCCAGGGCGAAGAACTAGGTTGGATTAAACCTTTATCAAGCAATTCTTGCAACTGCTCCGAGAGTTCTCGCATTTCGGAGGGCGCTAGTCTATACGGTGCTTTAGCCACGGGGGCTGCCCCGGGAACTAAATCGATGGTAAACTCTACTTGTCTTGCTGGGGGAAGTCCAGGTAGTTCGTCTGGAAACACATCCAGGAAATCTCTAACCACTGCTACCTTGAGAGGATCCTTATCTTTCACTCGCTTATCCACTACTTGTGCCAAGTATGTGTGGTATTCCTTCCGCAGGTACTTCCTCACCTTCATAGATGACACTATCTTGGGTTGTACCCCCGCCTTATGGCCTTGAACTATTAGTACCTCGCCGTTATCTAAAGGAATTTTAATGATCCTTTCATGACAAAGTATTTCGGCGCGCATTTTCGACAACCAATCCATTCCTACTATCACATCAAAACTTCCTATTTCTATGGGAATCAAGTCTATACTATAGTCCTTCTCATCCAAAGTTAACTTACAATCAGCAATAATTTCCTTAGTCTTATACTCGTTTCCATTAGCATATTCAACATAATAAGTTTCCTCTAGTTCACTAGGTTTCTTATCAATCAATTCTTTAAATTCAAAGGAAATAAAACTTCTTTCAGCTCCAGAATCAAACAACATAGATGCATAAACATTATTTATTGGAAACGTACCTACGATGACATTAGGGTCATCACGTGCCTCATTTGCTCCCATGGCATACACCCTTCCTCGGGCCTGACCTCCTTGATTCCCACGATTTCCTTGGTTAACGTTGTTGCCTTGATTCCCAATGTTAGCTTGATTCCCAATATTTCCTCGGTTGACTTGGTTTCCATTGTTTCCTCGGTTTGCTTGGTTCCCGCGATTCCCAACATTCCTGAAGTTACCACGGTTACCATTCCCATTTCCACGGTTGCCTTGTGCTCTTCTCAACCTAGGACAAGCATTTCTCCAATGATCCGTGGCCCCACATTCACGGCATGCTCCGGGGTTTCCTCCAACTCTTGCTCCACTCCGGCAATAGGCAGCAAGGTGTCCAAAACGATTGCAAGTCGTGCACTGCCTACATTCTCCTCGATGGGGGTTGCCACAACGATTACATCTTGGCGGCATGCCACCGTTTGGGTTGGGGTTAACATCAACGATTCCATAGTTTCTCACTACTTTTTGTCTTTTGTCTGGACCATTACCCTGCCTATTACCAAATCGGTTTCCTCCACCTTGTCTCGAACTTGATTCACCTCTCGCGTACTTCCCACGCCTAACCAAATCGTTTACTAGCCTGGTTGCCAAGCTTATAGCCTGCTCAAGTGTGGTAGGACTAGCTGCAGTGACCATCAACCTAACTTCAGGTGCCAATCCATAGACGAATCTCTCAACCTTCTTAGCTACAGGGGTTACCATCTCTGGCACCAACACGCTCAACTCGTGAAAGCGGATCACATAGGCCTCCAACTCTAGTCCTCTCATGGCGTGGTTCCAGAATTCCATCTCCAGCTTTTGCACCTCCTCTCGTGGACAATACTCACGCTTCAACTCGTCCTTAAACTGCTCCCAAGTCAAAGCATTCACTGCTGCAGGACCCCTAGTAGTCGCTTGGAGATTCCACCAAGTAAGAGCTCTTCCTTGAAGCTTGCTAGCAGCAAACTTGACACGGTCCGCTGGTGCACACTCAATAATGTTCAAGTTGGCTTCCATGCTTTGGAACCAGGTAAGCAATCCAACAGGACCTTCGGTCCCATGGAACTCTTTGGGATTGCAAGACGTGAAAGCCTTGTAGGCATTTCTGTCGATAGCATTTTCTCCTCTATCTTGTCTCCTGGCCGTGTTGAGTGTAGCGGTCACATTCTCCGCAATTTGAGTGGCAATGGTTGGCATGGCGGCATTGATTTGCTGGGAGATAAGCTCAGCTAATTCGGCTCTTCGCTGAGCTTCTTCGCTTGTTTCTCCAGTGGTCCTTCGTGGTGCCATGTCTCTACAAAGGATAATATAGTTTAGTCATTCGTGTATTGAATCATATGACATAAGTCCGACTCACGACTTCTTGATCTCACACGAGTATATCTAAAGTTATTTAGTGCATAGAGGGTTCGTTTGCACACATATGTATATGTATATCCCGATTCATATTCCTTTTTATAATCACGACTCACTTGTCATTATTAGTAAATAAACGGTCAGGTAATTTCTAAAATTTATCTACCATGCTTTCATGGTTAGTTGAGAGATTTACAGAATCTGTGTACGAACTTGGAGCACGTAAAAGTGGCTTAAGATGGACGATCTGGGAAAAACTCATAAAATATGAAACGTAGCCCTATGAGTTAAGTTTCACCTCCAATTGGAATCAGGTCAAAAGACGAAATAGAACTCCAGATATGGCCGTTCTACTAAAAGTGGTCAGGACTGATTTCTTGCTATAACTATAACTTTTGTAATAGAGGTAACTTTGTCACAACAAGGATTGCACATCATGTAACCATAGAGAGGCATCAAGCTTACATATATATCATTCAATATGAGTTCACAAAATTGCTACATGCCAAATACTAGGTGATCATCGTCACACAAAAGCTAAAAAGTTCAAGAAACGGAAACAAAACATAATAGTTCATACATAAAGATAGGTCCATAATTAAAAGAACGTTCCTAGGTCCATGCCCTAAGTATGAGAGCAATCACAAGAACGCATACGGCGGAGAGTACACATCCCATCACTAGAATCACCTCATGAATCCTGCGAACCTCTGATATAGCCATCCCCGAATATCCTGCTGATCGGTCCATTATCCCCATAGCTCTCTCCATCAAAATCTCCTGATGCCTTACTCTTGCTCTTGCATCCCTTAACCCACTAGCTATGCCCCATACTCGCTCTCTTTCCTCCCGAGTCATGCCAATCGGAGGTGGAGGGGGTACTCCATAAGCAGGACGATGGGGGTCCCCTCCATGAAGTCCTCGCCCAAAGTGGTACATGGGGTGGTGACGAGGGAGGCGCGGTGGAAAGTATGGGTCCTGATCTGGGAAGCGTCCATCACTAAGGTTCAAGGCGGCATTTCGCCTTGGAGGAGTAGGAACTCGGGGGGCTGCTGGTGCTGGTGGTGGTGTAGGTGAGCGGCGCCCAGACCGGTTAGAAGCGACGCTCCTAACGCTAGCCGCCCTCTCACCCTCTGATGCGTCCTCCATCGGCTCGGATTCTTCCTCTTCTTGGTGAGGCTGGGGAGGCTGTTGTGTGTTCCTAGTAGACTCGGATCCTTCCGAGGGGTCGGACTCTTCTTCTTCTTGGCTTTCCTGTCGATCCCTCACCATATCCACGAATCCGTAAAGGTTCCTCCGGTAGCTGGAGGTTCTTGATGCTTCACCCCTCTGCGACATGGTGCTTCCTACACAAGTTACGTAAAACGTGAGATGCCGACTCGACCAGACGCCTAGACGACTCCATCACGACCGACTTGACCATTGACGACTCACGTGACGACTCGCGGACAGCATGACGACATAACGGATCACAAGACGATTTCAACCTTTTGGTGAACCACCTAACTTGACGACCGAACAATCGACGTGACGACCATTAACCAACACGACAACCACTAAACGGCGTAGTTACTATCGACTGACTTGTGCTCGACTCTCATGCAACAATTCTATATATATAGGCAAGGTAATACTAGCCCAGGTGGGGGTAGTAACTAAGGGTTCTAATATGTAATGCAAACATTTGATTTGGTTATGTATCTCTTTTGCACCAAGAATCGTTTTTAGAGCTTATTTCCAAAAGACTCATTTTGAATATTCCTTAGACGATCATTTCGATCATTCCATATTAAATTTTTAGTTAGGCATAGTTGATCAGGCTATGCATAAGTAAAACAAGAATACTTTATGATCGACTCAATTGTTTAAGAAATATTCGACTCGTTTTGAAAATACGTAGGTTATAGTAAAAATTCTCTATAACCTTGATCTCTGATACCATTTTTCTGTAACACCCCGACTATAGCGGAAACACGAGATGCCACAGAACGACATGGTACAAAAGATTTAAGTATGAAACATTAACATCAAGTTCCAAATGCCATTCAAATTAAAAAGATTACATGTTCAAGTTGACGTTTAATAACCATTACATAACCAAGTTTCATAATCAAAAGTTCAAATGTTTGCGTTACAAGTCCAAGATGCAACAAATAACGCATCATCCAAGGAGCGGTCCAGAAAGGCTAACTTACTGCCCTAAACCTGAAAAGCATGAAGAAAAAGTGTCAACTACGAGAGTTGAGTGAGTTCATAGGATTATGCTAACAACACACGTACATTTAAATCCAATTTCAAGAAAGCATAAGTCATAAACTTCCAAGAATTTCATCATATTATCCACACCCAAACCGTATGTTCAATCAATAATTTCCATCCAATATAATATCAATACCTTTGGGTCAATGGTAAGACTACCATGACATAATTCGATGAGTATATGCTTGAGCCACTACTACGACCATTTTACATGTCCCAACAACATAATATTTCATTTCAGAGCACAAGCTGTCAATCAAGTGTTTAATCATAATTGGGGTCGTGCCATGGAAACGACCAATAATATAATAAGATAGTTAGAGCACCGCTCGGGTCGGACTGGCAATGAAGGTGGCCACCAAGGCAGACCAAACATTCCACCGTTACCTATTTAGTGGGTGAGTGGACGACTCTAGTTGCGCAACCCTCTAACTACAGGCCTCCACTATCGGAGTTAATAGTAGTGTACTGAAGTATCTCAGTTTGACAGAACTCAAGCTCATCGTATAACATATAACACATTGAACATACAATATCCCATTTCATAATCATTCTTTCAAGAATCATTTCATATATATAAAGCCATTTTATTTATCATGCTTTTCACCCCGAAAGTAAAACACATAAAAGAGTTTGAAAGGGGGCTATGACTCACTTGATTAAAGAGTGAAAGGGGCTGATCAAAAGTGATTCCTTCGTCTAGATTTGTTGCGCCTCGAGCAAGCCTAAACCATAACGTATATATTCATGACGTAAGTTCGCGTGATATGAACTAGTGAGCTAGATCATGAGATGTATACTAGTAGACTTGCCCATCTTTGGTTGTTAATAGATTATGGAATTTAAGTGCATTATGATGTTCTCATTGTTTGGGTATAAGAGATTTGGTGGTAAGAGTCGTTTTCTCATGATACGTTTTTGTACGTTTATTGGAATTTCGGTAATTTGGCTTTGGTTCATATGGTTCTCATTGTACACTTTGCTTAGTAATAATATTTGACATTAGTGGTCTTATAATATTGATAATTTAAGTATATTTTCTGATTTATATTTATATATATAATTTAATATTATTTAATTAATTATTTATTCATTTTATTGATTTATTAATTAAATAATTCCTTAAAAATACTTTTAAGTGTCATAATTGCTTTTATAAATTATGGATAATTTTATTTGAATTATCTTCTGATATATATGCTCCTAAGTTTATAATTTCATGATTTATACTTTTTATTTATGTATTTACCATTTATTTTAATGATAATATCTATTTAATTAATTTTACTTAATTATTTATCTTAAAATTATGTAACACATGTCTCTTGTCTTTTGACTATTTTTCTCCAGTAGGTTTTAGTCATTTTTATCAATGGTTAAGATGGTTTAACTTCATTCTTGATTTACATAATTTATTTATGGATTTTTATGTCTTTTAATTACTATTTAAATTCAATAATTCATGGAAATTCTTAGAAATCACCCCTAAACATTTTGGCCAAAAATCTCAGGCCTTTTAGGCAACTTTTATCCATACAAAATCATATCAATTCAACTTCTCTTGTGTTTTGCTTATTTTGAGGGTTTTATGTTTAAAAATCGTTTACCGAAATAGTGATTTTAGCTTCATTTCTTGAGCAATTAAAGTGCTTCAAAATGGATTTTCATTCTTGTTTCATTATTTCCAGAAAGTTCATCATATTTTGGTGTCCAAAATCGTGATAGTGGTGGTGGTGGTGTGATATGTGCAATTTAGTGCTTTCGGTTAGTGATTATTTGACCCGAAAAGGTGATTTTTGAGCTTATTGTTGTCATGAACCAATAGATCTGAGTTTTATACTTTTATTTCAACATATTTCCAGTAGGTTCATGATACTTTTTGTTACGTGATTGTTGGAGTTGATTAGAGTTGCAATCTAGTGACTTTTAGCTTATTTTGTTGTGAAGAACTTTTACTTGGAATTTTCTGTTTTAACACTTATTTTCATAAAATGTTGAGTAGTCATTTTTGGTTAAGTTGAATTATTTGGACGTTGGTGATTTTTATACAGAGACATATAGGTGTCCTATATTTATGTGAATTTTTGCTAAATTTTTAGACATTGTTTACTACCTCTAAAAATTACAAAACCAAAGTTGGTCAGAATGCTTGCTGCTGTGCGACTCAATATGTTTTATAAAAGATTTCTATGATGGACATTTAAGAAAAATCTCCCAATTTTATTTTAAGTTAGGGACACTTTGAACTCAGTTCATACCAAGTTTAAACTTCTGAAACCTATTAGTTAAGGAATTAAAAATCGGCAAAGTTGACTCAACATTAAGACAAAAATCCAGTTTTGACCACTTTTGGTAGAAAAATCATATCTTTGGATTGGTTTAGTGTTTTTGAGTGATTCCAGTTGGAGGTTAAACTTAACTCTTTTATCTACAACTTTTATTTTGAAAGTTTTTCTTGAAACGGCCCTCACATGCCCAGTTTATCCGTCCAAAGACAGAAGAATAATTCTGTCAGAAACATTTGGGTCCAAACAACACACCAATGACCATTCTTGCTTTATTAACACTTGAGTTCATCATTTACAAGATTAATACTTTATTTTTATACCTCTTAACATCAAATTTCCAGATTATTATACCTCTTTTAACATATTTTCCACTTAATACAAATCCATATCCATCTCATAATCCAACAAAAGATCCAACTTTCTTAAATCTAGCATATATGCATTCAAATCAACACTTTTCACTATCAACTTTTATAGATCTATCTTTCAACAATACAAAAACATCTTTTATATGAAAAATCTCAGAATATACTCTTCAAAAATATACAAAAACATATAGATCTATCAACAAGAAAGTCACTTTAAAAACTACGAATCTATAACCACACTTTTGGGTCTTAAACTTGTTGAATCCTTGGATCTTTCTTATTAGATTCGACATGCATGAGCATGGAAAGAAAGATCCTATCAACTTTGCCCTCATTAAGTGTATATTACAAAGAAAACAAGAAGAAAGTATGAGTTTTTGATAAAACCTTTGAATATAAACAAAACAAGATTAGATCTAGTAAAAAGGATGAAGATTATACCCTCTTGAACTTGGTTTTGGATGAAGTATTTGGGCAGATTTTCGTGGCCCTTGAACCCCAATAATACCTTGAATCTAAGCCTAAAACAACCCTTGTACCTTGCTTGTATTAACCCTTTATTAATCTAACTTAATCCCTTATTATTTATGTAAGTTTAGATGTGATTTAGCCTTGTTCTAGCCTTATTTTCTTGCTTGGCCGAAATGAAGAAGAGAAGGAGGGAGAGAGGGAGAGTTTTTCTTGAGAGGAGACAAGTTAGTATGTGAAGAGTGTGAAAAATGAGAGTTTCAAGAATGAATGTGGAGTGTAAGGTTTGAAAAGGGTGAGTGTGTGTGGTGTGAAGGGGGGGCCGGCCTCATAAGGGGGTTTTGAAGGGTTTCATGTATTTTTTTTTTTTATAAAATTTGAATATAAACAAAACAAGATTAGATCTAGTAAAAAGGATGAAGATTATACCCTCTTGAACTTGGTTTTGGATGAAGTATTTGGGCAGATTTTCGTGGCCCTTGAACCCCAATAATACCTTGAATCTAAGCCTAAAACAACCCTTGTACCTTGCTTGTATTAACCCTTTATTAATCTAACTTAATCCCTTATTATTTATGTAAGTTTAGATGTGATTTAGCCTTGTTCTAGCCTTATTTTCTTGCTTGGCCGAAATGAAGAAGAGAAGGAGGGAGAGAGGGAGAGTTTTTCTTGAGAGGAGACAAGTTAGTATGTGAAGAGTGTGAAAAATGAGAGTTTCAAGAATGAATGTGGAGTGTAAGGTTTGAAAAGGGTGAGTGTGTGTGGTGTGAAGGGGGGGCCGGCCTCATAAGGGGGTTTTGAAGGGTTTCATGTATTTTTTTTTTTTTTTTGATAAAACCTTTGAATATAAACAAAACAAGATTAGATCTAGTAAAAAGGATGAAGATTATACCCTCTTGAACTTGGTTTTGGATGAAGTATTTGGGCAGATTTTCGTGGCCCTTGAACCCCAATAATACCTTGAATCTAAGCAAAACAAGATTAGATCTAGTAAAAAGGATGAAGATTATACCCTCTTGAACTTGGTTTTGGATGAAGTATTTGGGCAGATTTTCGTGGCCCTTGAACCCCAATAATACCTTGAATCTAAGCCTAAAACAACCCTTGTACCTTGCTTGTATTAACCCTTTATTAATCTAACTTAATCCCTTATTATTTATGTAAGTTTAGATGTGATTTAGCCTTGTTCTAGCCTTATTTTCTTGCTTGGCCGAAATGAAGAAGAGAAGGAGGGAGAGAGGGAGAGTTTTTCTTGAGAGGAGACAAGTTAGTATGTGAAGAGTGTGAAAAATGAGAGTTTCAAGAATGAATGTGGAGTGTAAGGTTTGAAAAGGGTGAGTGTGTGTGGTGTGAAGGGGGGGCCGGCCTCATAAGGGGGTTTTGAAGGGTTTCATGTATTTTTTTTTTTTTTTTTTTTTTTTATTTTTTTTTTTTTTTTTTTTTTTTTTTTTTATTTTATAGTATAACTTTTTTATAATCTTCTAGTGCAATAATGCGATTATTTTTATATTGATTCTTAACCAGTTACCAAACGGGATTGGAGGACTTCTTGGTATTCTGCAACTTATATTATATGCAACGTTTTATAAATCCACGAAGCGAATGTTGGCAGCAAGAAAAGAAAAGGCAGAAATGGGCTTCGCTGTTATGGACTCATCCATTATGAACAATGGAAATGTTTCTAAAATTAACCCTTGAACTATTGGATTATTTGGAAAACTCTAAAAAAAAAAAATATGACAAAACTATTTTGTATTACACATTCTCTTCTCTTTCTCTCCTTTCAATAAAAAAAAAAAAAAAAAAAAAAAAAAAAAAAAAAAAATATCTAATTCATTAAAAAAAAAAACAAAATATCGTTAGACAAAAAAAAGAAGCATGGGTAGTCTTGAAATTTCGTCCTCTTTCATTAGAGATGCAACTCGATATACTTTTGAAGACTTTTTTTTTTACACATAACCTACACATGTGTAAGTTGAACGAAAATTGTGATTCGGAACGGGCTTCGCCCTTAAGGATAATCATAAAGGTTAGCTGGTGGGGGTGATAGGTCATTGAGGGTGATAGGTCATAGTGATAGGTCATAGGGGGTGATCGGTGATGGGTGATCTACCTAACGGGCTCCGCCCTTAGCCGCTATGGCTCCGCCATGGACTGACGGGCTCCGCCCTTGGCCACCATGGCTCCGCCCTTAACCTTCATTGTTGTGTACATATGTTCATTTACTAATTTACATGTGAAAACAATGATCCTACACATGTGTAGGTACACAAGTACAAGGGAAAAAACGAAAATTAAAAAGTCGTCAAAAGTATATCGAATTGGATCTCTAATGAAAGAGGACGAAATTTTAAGACTACCCATACTTTTTGTTTCGTCTAACGATTTACGGTTTGTGAGATAAAGCATTTTGAATGATTTGGATGAATTTTATTATTTAATTGAAGAGAGAGAAAATGAGTGAAAATGTGTGGTCTGAAATTGTTCTCATGTTTTATTTTAAATTCTATTATAAAAGATTTTTAGACAACCCGTCTTGCTTAAACTATATATGGGGCCAATTTCATTGACTTGTACTTGTATTATACTATTTACCTAGTAGTCAAATATGACTTTGACTTTTGACTATCATAATTTCTTTTCTTTGTAAATTAAGCATCTTTGTATACATATTTATCAAAAGATATATAGGTATACGTATGTGTTACAATAATTAACTTAAACCGGTTATAAAATTGAGAGCACAAAAAGTCGGTTTTTGTGAAAATGTGAACTTGGTTGGAGTGACAAACGAACAAAATAGTTTAAAAGGTACATGTCGGGTGTAGTATGATTGTTTGTCACAATTCATCAATATATTGAAAGTTGCGTGAACATTCAACCTTGGTTAAATTTATTGTTTCTTATTTATTCATCAATAAACCAAAAGGCATTAAGTATTGTTATATATAAAAATTTGAAAGTGTGTATAAAATTAAACATAAGATATATAGAAACTTATATATGAATTAAATTGTCTCAAACTCCTGTAATATACAAATATGCAAATCTCACACGTTAATATTATATTCTAGATACTCGTTGTTTGTTTTCTTCTTTCATCAATATCTGAGACTGATCTCTGATCTATTTAATTTTTATAGGCTCCAAACTGAGCAAAAGATATCCTGGTATTTAATTATCAATATACAATTCCGTCATAATTTATGACAATAATTTAATATTATCTTATAAAGCATTTTGCCTTTTTTTTTTATGAAAAGATGATTTGAACTACCCAAAATACCCCTATTCTTTATTCACTAATTTAAACATCTCTACCTAATATACCTATAATAACCTTAAATCTCAACCACTCATTTTTTTCTCTCTCCTCAAATCTCAACCACTCATTTTTTTCTCTCTCCTCCATAAATCATTTTATCTCTAATTCATTCAAAATCTTTTATCTCAAAAACCGTATATCGATAAATTATAAAAATTGTATGGGTGTTCTTAAAATTTCATGTTCTTTCATTAGAGATGTCATTCGATATACTTTCGACGAATTTTTAAATCCGATGGCGGAGCCCGTACGGCTAAAACATTTGGCTATCACACTCTATGACTTATCACCTCCTATGACCTATCACCCCACCATCTCACCGCCGCAACGCGCGAGCACTATCTCTCGTATACTAAAAGGACCCTACACTATTGTTACCATATTCATGGTTGATTCAAGCATTCATATCTGAATTTGATGTCTGAAGTGACAAAGTTTTCTAACAAATAATTCAATAAAATCTCAATATATAGAAATATTGAATCATTATTTAGCCTCGCGTGTTATGCATTTATTACAAAAATCATTATTTCTAATATTGATTATTGATATGGTTTTTTTTTATCACTATAATCATGTAAGTTGGGTTGTTTATATGCAAAAGGAAAAAAAAAGTTTTTTATTAATGGTTGAATTGATGTAGGTTATGACTTGTGAATGTAAATCGTCTACATATGACTTGGTAAACACGATGACTATATATTAGGGGTGTTTGGGATTGCTTTTTTAACATGATTTTTGATTATTGTTTTGAAATCACAAAAAATCTATTTTAGTGTTTGGCAAAAATTAAAAAATTGATTTTTAATTTGGAGCCTTTATAAACAAATCCAAAAAAGTAAGTCCACCCCTACTGCACCAAAACGCAACTTATAATATTTATGCTCCTGCCATTTATTTTACCCAAATACCCCTCATCACCTAAATTCATTTTACACCAATATTTCATCCCCTAATTCATTCAGCACCTTCTAGTTTCCAGTGGATTAACAAAGGTAATTGATTGAAAAACTAATTTATATTATCCTTCACTTATTTATATATAGTATAAACCTAAAAAAAAACTAAAATTTGGGGATTATTTTATCACTCCATTTTGAATTATCGGTTCTTTGAATACTCCATAATACTATTATATCAAGTGTTGTCATTTTGTTTAATGGTGTGATGATACAAATCTCAAATCTTTATGGAGTATTCCAAAAATGTTGTTCTATGTTTGTTATAGTTATACTTTTTCTGTTTGTACACCTTGCAGTTATTATTTTATGACTTATGAACTCTTTTTAAAAGAGTGCTTTCCATTTTAAAGATTGTTAGTTTTTGTTACAGGCAACTTTTCATTCCAAGGGTAAATGGGTCAACATAAGATTCTGCACTTGAACTTAAAAAACCATAATTTGGCACCCTTAATTTTACGATTTTATAAGGGATGCAATACACACATGAATGTTTAAGAACGCAACAAACAGAGAAAACTTACATTATGTCTTGTTGTATTGAGTCATAATAACCAAATTTGGTTATCCTTTTTGTCATTTTACTTGTTACTTTTTAAAAAGTATATATTTGCCAAACACTCAAAGAGTGATTATCTGATTATTGTGATATCAAACAACATAATCAAATCCAAACATTATTTTTCAGTAATACGTTTTGTTACAGCTAATTATCTGATTCTGATTATTCAAAACGCATAATCTATTTTCAAAAAGTAATCTCAAACACCCTCTAACTTAACATTTAACTTTAACTTAGAAAAATCTAAATACTCGCAAACTATATGCTAAAACAGTAAAACCGACAACAACCCACAATGCTCCCACTTCCTCTTTTTTTCCCAATTGATTTTAGAAAATCGAATGAATTCATAAGACGATCACCATAATCGTGGGTCAAGCAGCTTCAAACTGTTTGTATGAAAGAATCCTTACTGTATCTGTTCCATCTCTCTCTCTCTCTCTATATATATATATATATTATATATATTATATATATATATGGGGTTGAGTATTGTAAAACAAGTATTAAAGTAGAACAGATCTTGACCCTTAGATCATGGTTAAATTAATGCACGAAGATTCACGAAGCAAATTGATGCACGATGATTTTCATGATGCACGGTGATTTTCAGTAAAGAAAAACCTATTTTGTTTTATTTGTTTTACTTTAATACTGTTTTATTTTACCTAAAACCTTATATATATATTATTAAAGTTCATTTTTTAAGGTTCTCAAAATAACTTTTCGCTATATATATATATATAGTTTGTTATAATGCTATATTTATATAGATATTTATTTGTATATATATATATAGGGGTGAGTTATTTTGAGAACCACTTAAAAAAAAGAACGCGAGAACCAATCTCAGCCCTCCATTCATCAAGATCAGGAAGGGCATGATTGTCATTATTAAAAAAGTAATCAAAAAATATCTAAATCATTAAAAAACTTTTATCTCACAAACCGTACATCGTTAGACGGAAAAAAAGCATGGGTAGTCTTGAAATTTCGTTCTCTTTCATTAGAGATGCGATTCGATATACTTTTGACGACTTTTTAAATTTCGTTTTTTTTTTCCATCACGTTCATCCTACACATGTGTAAGTACAACCTACACATGTGTAGGAAAGACCTGGAACTGGTGAGTTGTATAACCTGCCCATGGGTAAGTACAACCTGCCCATGGGTAAGTACAACCTACACATGGGTAAGTTACTTATAAAGTTCAAAAATGATGAGGACGCATTGTAAAACCCTAAATGCTAAACCCTAAAGCTTAATTTCTAATCCGAGGGGGAAGCTACTTTCTAAAAACCCTGGAAAATCTAAACCCAATGCTAAACCCTAAAAACCTAAAACGGATGAGGGTTCCCACTCTAGCTAACCCTCGACCTTCAAACCCTAAACCCTAGAGCGGGTACACGGTACACTTTAGGGTTTAGGGTTTGAAGTGTAGGGTTAGCTTGCTAATCCGAGGGGGAAGCTACATTCTAAAAACCCTGGAAAATCTAAACCCTAAATGCTAAACCCTAAAAACCTAAAAAGGATGAGGGTTCCCGCTCTAGGGTTTAGGGTTTGAAGGTCGAGGGTTAAACCCTAAACCCTAGAGCGGGATGTATTAGGGGTAAGTACAACCTGCCCATGGGTAAGTACAACTTACACATGTGTAAAATGAACGTGATGGAAAAAAAACGAAATTTAAAAAGTCGTCAAAAGTATATCGAATCGCATCTCTAATGAAAGAGAACGAAATTCTAAGACTACCCATGCTTTTCTTTTCGTCTAACGATTTACGGTTTGTGAGATAAAAGTTTTTTAGTGAATTAGATAGAATTCTATTAAAGTAAGAGAGAGAAAAAAAAAGAGCTGACGAAAATACCCCTCTAGTGTTGAGAGGGGTTTTTTATTTTTAATCTTGTCCATCCATTTTCTTTGATCCAATGGTGTAGAGGAGTTCTTGGGTTCTTTTTTTTAGGAGTTCTCAAATAACCCCTCCTCTATATATATATATTATATATATATATATATAAATATATATATATCCATACGACATGAAGTTAGAGATCTTATGTCATGGTTCAATATAATTGATGATAATTACAAAATAAATAAATAAACAAAAGTGGAATTTGTAATTACTAATTCAGACCAATTAGTGTGGGTTAGTGATTACAAACTAAATTTTATGTCTTTACTCCTTATCTAATACTATCTTATAAAACATTTTGCCCTTTTTTTATTAAGAAAAGATGATTTGAACTACCCAAAATATCCCTATTCCTTATTCACTAATTTAAACATCTCTACTAATATACCTATAATAACCTTGAATCTCAACCACTCATTTTTTTCTCTCTCCTCAAATCTCAACCACTCATTTTTTTCTCTCTCCTCCATAAATCATTTTATTTCTCTAATTCATTCAAAATCTTTTATCTCAAAAACCGTATATCGATAAATTATAAAAATTGTATGGGTGTTCTTAAAATTTTATGCTCTTTCATTAGAGATGTCATTCGATATACTTTCGACAAATTTTTAAATCCGATGGCGGAGCCCGTACGGCTAAAGCATTTGGCTATCACACTCTATGACTTATCACCTCCTATGACATATCACCCCACCATCTCACCGCCGCAACGCGCGGGCACTATCTCTCGTTTTATAATAGAGTGACTATAAATATAACATGCATAGGTGTCAGCTTACGTGTCAACGTTTAAGAGATAAACGACGTGAGAACGCCACGTAGGAAAAAGATGATGTGGCGATCAAAGAAGTATGCCACATATGCGCTTTGAGATAGAGAATTATATATATAAACTAGATTATGCCCCATGCGATGCATGATAATATACACATTACATTAAATTGATTACAAGATGGAGCTAGGAATTTAGAACGGGGGTGGCCAAAATTAATCACGGTAAATAATGACCGGGATGTTTCCGAAACATGATTAAAAACAAAGAATCTGTTGCAAGACATTCCTCATCATCCGTATTAGCTTGCTAGAGATAAGCACATGTTTCTTATATATAAATATTTTTATTAATAGAGTTAATTGCAGGATTCGTCCCTGTGGTTTACACACTTTCGTGGATTACATCCCTCCCTGAAATATTTAGTCAAATACACCCAAACTATCAAGATTAGTTGCGCTTTACGTCCCTCTCCATATTTCAGGGAGGGATGTAATCCACGAAAGTGTGTAAACCACAGGGACGAAAAGCGCAACTAATCTTGATAGTTTGGGTGTATTTGACTAAATATTTCAGGGAGGGATGTAATCCACGAAAGTGTGTAAACCACAGGGACGAATCCTGCAATTAACTCTAAAAAATATTGTTGTTGTGTATCTTTATGACTGATGACCCCGACTCAATTTACTGTAGAAACCAAAGGAAAGATAACAATAATAAGATATGATGTTTATGTACTTTTTTTCATCTTTTATGTTCAATAGTTATAATTATACTAGTTGTAGACCCGTGTAAAAACACGGACAATCGATAGACATTTTATAAAGTGATATAGTAATATAAGCAATATATTCGTTTGTAGTGGTTTGTGATACGAAAAATACCAATCAGTTGTCGTAAACAGAATTACTTTATTTACAATGATAAAGTACTATGTGAATTGTAAGTTTTATCAAATTCTATGAATAACTTTAAGAGAATATATTGATAAACATAACTATCTATACAGAGTCACTATACACATCATCAACTATATAAGTTCTGCTATGTGAAGTAGTTTTATAAAAGATATAATTCATGAGACATATATGAGTCTAGAGAATGATACATTATGGATGTACATAGTCCTCAAAGAATTTGATTAATAGCGGTTTCAATACTATTTTTTCCCCTCATTAATTGAACCCCCCAACTAATACCACTCAATGCAATGAAGAAGCTACTGTAGTTGATGAATCCATACAATCATATACTTCTACAACTTTGTATATCGCATACAATCATAACTTTATCCCGCGGAAGACGCGGGTAAGTTTACTAAAATTGTTTTTAAAGTGGGTAAGAGTTAAGTAAAATCATTAAGGAAGTTTTCGAAACTTTGAGGAACTATGAGTATCATTCATTGTGTAAAGATTAGTAGTCATTTTATCTCATTAGAGGAACTATCGTATCATTCATTATCCTCAAGATTAGTAGTCATTTTACATAGATAATAACATTGCCACTTTAAGTTCTACAAAATAGTTCAAACATCACAGACGCATTCAAATTTATTTTCAAATCCCGCGTGAAAACGCGGGTTTATTAATGATATAGTTCCATTTCTCCAGTCTTATTCCTTTACACTATCCGGTCGTTACGCTCTTTTCATGACATGCATTAACATTCTGGATATAGTTCCATTTCTCCAGTCTAATTCCATTTCTCCAGTATGATTCTATTTCTTCATTCTCATTCCATTTCTCCAGTCTAATTCCATTTCTCCAGTATGATTCTATTTCTTCATTCTCATTCCATTTCTTCAGTCTGATTCTCCAGGCTGATTCCATTTCTCCAGTATAATTCTCCAGTCTGATTCCATTTCTCTAGTCTGATTCCATTTCTCCAGTTTGATTCCATTTCTCCAGTTTGATTCTCCAGTCTGATTCTCCAGTTGATTCTCCAATCTGATTCCATTTCTTCAGTCTGATTCTCCAGTCTGATTCCATTTCTCCAGTATAATTCTCCAGTCTGATTCCATTTCTCCAGTCTGATTCTCCAATCTGATTCCATTTCCCTAGTCTGATTCCATTTCTCCAGTTTGATTCTCCAGTCTGATTCCATTTCTCCAGTTTGATTCTCCAGTTTGATTCCATTTCTCCAGTCTGATTCCATTTATCCAGTTTGATTCTCCAGTCTGATTCCATTTATCCAGTTTGATTCCATTTTTCCAGTTTGATTCTCCAGTCTGATTCTCTAGTCTGATTCCATTTCTCCAGTTTGATTCTCCAGTGTGATTCCATTTCTCTAGTCTGATTCCATTTCTCCAGTTTGATTCTCCAGTCTGATTTTTCTTCTTGAAAGTAGTAGCTCATACATTTATATAAAAGAAAAAAAACTACAATCTAATTCCATGTGTTGACCTCTATCATTTATATAACAAATTTCTTTACCATTTCCTTTCATTTACTTTATCCTCATTCGTATTAACTCCCGAGCTTTGTTCCTATCGAAAACCATCTCAAAGATATAACACCTAGGACATACAATGTGAGTGTATGATTTTCAGACTTACATTCGTGGTGGCAAGCTGCGAGTGGTCAAAAACCTATATTATCGAACTTATGTTAGGAGACGAACAAGTTTGTCATTAGATACTATTAGTTGAACTTTGAAAAAAAAAAAAAAATGACTCAATCGTTTAATTTTGTTTCATTTTTGCAACTGGGAATATATTTGGTAATGATTTGGTAATGAATAGAGACTAATACATAACTCTACAATCTGGGTGAGTATTGGTGATATAATAATATTTGGGGAAGATTCATATACATAACATGTCTAGAAATATCGGTTTTTTCCAAGGAGTTTAGGTGTATTGCATCAATAATATTTGGGGAAGATTCATATACATAACATGTCTAGAAATATCGGTTTTTTCCAAGGAGTTTAGTGCTGATATTCCTCTTAATTTTCAATTGGATCATGCAGGTCGTTCTGTGGTGATGAAACTACGGTAAGCATTCATTGCTCATGTAAAATATTTCTTTTGGATACTCTTACTATTTTACTGCCCCAATTCTTTTGATATGTGATCTCCTTTTTGATGCTTGTGAGAGAACTGATGCCTTTGAACCTATAATTGAAGTTATATTACTTGATCACTGACCTCATCTTTTGATAAACTTTTGTGCTTACTGCATCTTCCATTATATGTATCTCGATTTGTGCCTAGCAAGCAAATTTGGTTTGTAAACCTTATAGTTTGATGGTATTCCCATTAGATGTATCTTGATTTCTGCCCAGCAAACAAGTTTAGTTTATAAACGTTATAGTGTTATGATGTGTGTCCATTATTTATTTGTTATAATTTTTGTGTATGGTATGATAATATCGCCGTTACTATTTTTTTATAACAGAAATTGCATTTTTATTATGATTATATCTTATCATCGCAGGATAATGAGATACACTAAGTTTCAAATCCATTTGTACGGCACAAAATTCACTGGTGAATTTTGTTGCCTATAAATACTAAGTCATTTCCTTAAGAATATTACTTTTAAGCATACACTTTGCATGAAAGTGAATTTGTCTAAAATACTCTCGATCTTAAACAGGGATACTTCACAACTTTAAGTATCTCGATCCTAAAGAGCTATTTGACAAATATAGATCATTTGTAATTCAAAGGTTGTTAGGATACATACTTTATTGTATTATCTTGATTCCGCAACAACCTTGTATTTTGTTTAAACATCAATAAATGAAATACCCAGAAAACTACATAATGGTCCACTTTAATTGTTTATTGCTTTAAGTCTTGTATTACTTTGTTTATATATCTTGCTTATTTATTTACAAGTAATACTAGTCCATTTCTAGTGATTATTAGACTTGTTGTATTTTACACTTTCTTAGTTAACCATCTGAGCTTATAGAATTTGTTAGGTCCAGATTAGTCCAGACTTACTGGACTGGCTCCAGACTGGACTACTGGAACCTTATTTAGGTTTGTTAGAAAAACGTGTTTTGCTGGACTCGCTCCAGACCCGACTTCTGGAGCCTCACTGAAGATCTGACCAGAAAACATATTCTACTGGACCTACTCCAGACTTGGAATCTGGAGTCCCTCTGAAGATTTGTTCAGAAATAATTGAAGACTAGTGAGCATTTACTTGTATAGATAATCTGGAGTATTCTCCAGATTAGCTCACTGAAGACTTCACCCCAGTCCAGATCAACTCTACTGAAGACATTCTGACTGAAGTCAAAGACTGAAGTCTGAAGGAAGAAGACTTAACAAATGGCGGAGTCCACTGGAAAGTCTTACCAGATCTGTTCACTGGAGGATTGTCAGTGTTCTAGATACTACAAGTCTGAACACTGATATCAAGGTTTGACTTATGCCTTTACACACTTTCCAAAGAACAACCCACTTGTTCTTTAACAAAGTATACGTGTGTTAAGGTGGTTGGATATAAGGATACACTTGCACTTGATGTGACTTTATCCTTATTCTTATCCAAAGCATTTAATGATCTTGTCGGATCATTAAATGTATCCAACCATATTTGTACGGCACAAAATTCACTGGTGAATTTTGTTGCCTATAAATACAAAGTCATTTCCTTGAGAAAATTACTTTTAAGCATACACTTTGCATGAAAGTGAATTTGTCTAAAATACTCTCGATCTTAAACAGGGATACTTCACAACTTTAAGTATCTCGATCCTAAAGAGCTATTTGACAAATATAGATCATTTGTAATTCAAAGGTTGTTAGGATACATACTTTATTGTATTATCTTGATTCCGCAACAACCTTGTATTTTGTTTAAACATCAATAAATGAAATACCCAGAAAACTACATAATGGTCCACTTTAATTGTTTATTGCTTTAAGTCTTGTATTACTTTGTTTATATATCTTGCTTATTTATTTACAAGTAATACTAGTCCATTTCTAGTGATTATTAGACTTGTTGTATTTTACACTTTCTTGGTTAACCATCTCGAGCTTATAAAACGTGGGACTCACATATCATTATATAATTGTTTGTTACTTTTACAATTACTTTACTTAACCTTTTCCATCTCCATACTATGGCACTATGGCAGCCCTCAATCAAACATTTGCTATTAGGGCTTTATAGATTTTGGTTAATTTGCCTAACTTATATTAACCCGAAAACCCGTATTGAAAATATGTAAAACATATATTCCCACTAACTTATCCCCTTAATCCCTTAATCTCCTTTATATATACAACCATTTTATATATACAATCATAGTTGTAGACCCGTGTGAAAACACGGATTATTGATAGACATTTTATAAAATAAATATTTTATAAAAAGTTCTATATTGACAAAAAATATCTAAGTCAAAGACATGTCTCATTGAATAACCCGGAGAAAACCTTTACTTGTTTAGTCGTTCTTATGAATACATTTTTTAAGCAACTTTCAATATCAAGTTAAAAGTCTCATGCTAAACCCATGGGTTATTTTAGAATTTTCTATTCTAAGCATAAAATGCAAATCCCAATTTATATAGTCATCTACAAATATAATAAAGCATAATAAACTACGAAATCAAATACTTAAAAATCATGTCGTATATTAATGATAAAAAATGATAAAGTTGAGTTGCATGTTTGATTTATCCAACAAATGACAACACCGAACCTACAATCACGGAAACCTTGCTTATAACTTGAGTCAAGGAAGGACAAAAACACAACACAAAGCCTAACAATACAACATGTACCTAATAGGCTAATATCACCGCGGCTGTTTCATTTGACAGAAGCAAGTGAACCAGAAAAGTAATCCAGATTGCTAAATATGGACAAAAAAGAAATAGTCTGATTCTCCAGGCTGATTCCATTTCTCCAGTATAATTCTCCAGTCTGATTCCATTTCTCCAGTCTGATTCTCCAGTCTGATTCCATTTCTCCAGTCTGATTCTCCAATCTGATTCCATTTCTCTAGTCTGATTCCATTTCTCTAGTCTGATTCCATTTCTCCAGTTTGATTCTCCAGTCTGATTCCATTTCTCCAGTCTGATTCCATTTCTCCAGTTTGATTCTCCAGTCTGATTCCATTTCTCTAGTTTGATTCCATTTTTCCAGTATGATTCTCCAGTCTGATTTCATTTCTCCAATCTGATTCCATTTCTCCAGATTGATTCTCCAGCCTAATTTTATTTCTCCAGTCTGATTCTACAGTCTGAGAGTATTTGAAACTATATAAGCCCATTATAGAATGAAACGTAATAAAATCATAAATGAAATCTATATGTCCTTGTAAATATAGATATGTCCCTTTTTCTTCTTGAAAGTAGTAGCTCATACATAGTGATATTTCTAGTCATGGTTTCAAAATACATTGAAACACCCGCAACATAACATTGACCAAAATGAATTCATAAAACTTTTAAGAAGAAAAGTTAGGTTAAACAATTAAAACCCATATATAAAAAAGAAAGCAAACATACCTTGGATGGAAAAATTTTGGATACTAAGATGAGCAAATACATTTGATTTGCATATCGAGAATAAATTTTTCTCAAAGATATGAATAAATATAAAAAACAATGAATAAATACTAAGATGAGCAAATACATTTGATTTGCATATCGAGAATAAATTTTTCTCAAAGATATGAATAAATATAAAAAACAATGAATAAATACTAAGATGAGCAAATACTTTTTCTCAAAGATATGAATAAATATAAAAAACAATGAAAATTTTTTTGGAATGAAACTTACCTTGCTGTTGGATTAAAAGCAGATCGAGAAGAGTATTTGAGGAATGAGAAAAGAAAATTGTATTTGAAATTTGAATTATGAATCAAATCCTTTTAAACTTTACCCATATTCAAAATTACAAAAACCTACAAAAAAACAATCTCATCTTTAAGTAAAACCAACAAATTAATTACAATCTTAAGTAAGATTGATTAGCTTTACCTGAAAATGTGCGATTCTAGGATACTAATTCAACCGATCCAAAAGTTGTATCCACCAAGCATCTCTAAAAAAAAGAAGATAAAGAATGTGAGGTAGATTTTGAAATAACAGCTTGATGGTTTGTTAATCATTTATACCCTATTATTGAGAAGAAAAAAAATATTCAAGAATATTAATAGATTATATAATATTCAAAGTATAAAGATAAATCCATCAACAACTCGAATGAACCTGTGAATGAAGCTATGAATAATAATCAAAAATAATTAGAAATTTTCATGGGTTAAGTTACCAGATTTTTGAAGAGGACTTGGAATCATGTATCACCACCACCAGCAGCCTACGAACACCAGCTTAACACAACCATAGATCAAGAAAGACGTGAAGCAAAGCTGATCGGAGATGAGCTCCGTCGCGGTGGATTTGTCCGGATATGAGCTTCGCCGTCGTTGATCAGAGACTGTAACAACAAACAAAAAAATATTAGGGTTTTGGGACTAAAGATTAAGATGGTGATGATAAGAGAAGGAGAATTAGATTATTCAAAGAGAAAGAGGAAGAGGAAAGAGAATGAGGGATCTGTAACTTTTTTTTTGTTTAGTATATAGATGGGGATAAAGAAAAAGAAGAGTATAAGAGAAGAATCAATAAATAAACACATGAATGAGAAGCTTTCTTTGGAAGCTAAAAAACCCACAGATGACATATGCAGCTGTGTGTTTTTAATGATGTGTCTCTCTAATTTTTTGACACATTAGCTTTTGTGAGGTCATCAGCTAATGTCCTTTAATATAGTTAGAGATAATTTTGCATTTGGGGGTGGGCTATGGCCAACCTCACCCCCCACATGGCTCCGCCGTTGATTACAAATATAATATTTTAAGTAATATTACTTGAAAACAATGATTAACATATATACGTCAAAAGTATTAATAAATGTTATATAATAATAATAACTAAAAGAATTTTAATGATATTATACTTTTATTATGCATGTAAAATATGAAAGGAACATATATAAAGTAGAATAAAGAAAGAAAAAAAAAAGGAGGAAAAAGAAGATATAAAGGTGAAGATAGGAAATTAAATCAAATATAAAAACAAATATCAAAAATATATGTGTGAAATTGATAAAGTAAATATCTAATTTAACATTGATAATATAATCGGATAGTAAAATATTAGATAAAATTATCAATATAATCTAGTTATATTATATTAAAGACCCGTGTCCAACACTGGACACGGGGTTTACGATATTATCAATATTAGAATTTCATACTTTTAATTCATAAAAGCTTTATAGTTTTGAAAATATACGGTTCTAAGTGTTATACTTTGCAAGTTGTGGTACAATAATCACAGGTTCGTCACTGTCTATTATAGAATGTCTTAGTGTTAGCTAAGACATATTGATGGAATTGTTTGTCGTAGTCATTCCACAAGGCACATGCTACAATAATTTATCTATTATATAATTTTTTGAAACCAGTTGTATCATAATGTGATATTTATGAAAGATAATTAAGAATTAAAATATAAACATACTTGTGATCCTGTACTTGACATTCAAGTATATGTCTTTGATCATGATGTGGGCCCATAACACGAATATGTTTATTTTCAATCACTTGTCCTATGATAATTAGATAACAATTAGGATTGTTTTCATATTATTTGATAACAATTAGGACTCTTGATTTGAGTGACAATTGTAACTTTGAAAAATTAAATATAAATATTTTTTGTAACTTTTTTAAATAATAAAAAAATCTTTCAAGTTGATGGCTAAAAATAAATATTAAGTATTCAGGGCTAAAAAGTGTAAATTATTGATGGAAAACAAAAAAGTGTAAATTAATGAGACTTTTTTTACAAATTAATATAAATACTAATATAATAATATATTTGATAATGATTATTAAGATTTTTAATTTATAGTTAATCTAAATGATGACATAAGCGAGAGTCAATTTGATGAAATTGAACGATTTGATTGGTTAATAAGTCATTAGTTCAACTGTCTTATAGTATATATTAGATTTTGACCCGTGTCCAACACTGGACACGGGGTTTACGATATTATTAATATTAGATCTTCATACATTTAAGTCATAAAAGCTTATAATTTTGAAGATATAGGGTTGCAAGTGTTATACTTTGCAAGTTGTAGTACAATAATCACATGTTCGTCACTGTCATTATTAGCTGAGACATATTGATGGAATTGTTTGTCGTAGTCATTCCACAATGCAGATGCTATTGATGGAAAAAAAAAAGTGTAAATTAATGAGACTTTTTCTACAAATATTAATATAAATACTAATATAATAATATATTTGGATAATGATTATTAGATTTTTAATTTATAATTAAATTAAATGATGACATAAGCGGGAGTCAATTTGATGAAATTGAGCGATTTGATTGGTTAAGAAGTCATTAGTTTTTGAAATATTTATTTGTAAACAAAATTTTATATGTTGAAATTTTTTTAATTAACTTGATGATTAAAAATTTTATGAAAATTCTCCCAAGTTGATGGCTAAAAGTAAATATAAGTTAAATATTCAGGGCTAAAAAGTGTAAATTATTGATGGAAAACAAAAAAGTGTAAATTAATGAGACTTATTCTATAAATATTAATATAATAATATATTTGGATAATGATTATTAAGATTTTTAATTTATAGTTAATCTAAATGATGACATAAGCGAGAGTCAATTTGATGAAATTGAACGATTTGATTGGTTAATAAGTCATTAGTTCAACTGTCTTATAGTATATATTAAGATTAAGATTATATCAAAGTAAATTATATTCCATGTACAAAGATAATTAAATACAAAAGGAAAATAGAAAGATAAGTTACAAAGATTGATAATTATATAATCAATGTCTTTTAATTAGTTTTAATATTCACTAAATATCTACCGTAGTTTACAAAAAATAAACAAATATTAAGTTAGATCAAGTGGTTTGTGCATAATATTAAAAGTTAGAGGTCATGAGTTCTAATCTTGTATTTTGATTTTTTATTTGCTATTTAAAATTGATAAAAAAAATGTCCACGTAGACAAATGATGATGACGTGGCAAATGAAGTACCTTGGTTAATTAAAGGCAGGTGATTCTTTCAAGAAAACATTTTATGCATCCACTGAAGTTTCACAGGAATGTACAATTACGCCCTTATATTTTTTTTAGACGATCATTTAACTTTTACCTATAAAAAAAATGATTACTGGCAGCTCAACATCCATTTCATCTTCCATAGCCAAAGGTGGATAAGAAGAATTAAACACAAAATTTTCCGATGGACCTTCAGCCACCACACCACCACCTTTGACCACCGTTGACTCTTGCCCTGTTGGACCTTCAGCCACCACTGTTACATATTCTTTAATTACAGAGGAAGAATAAGCAGAGGAAGTAATCACCAAAGAGTAACTCTTTAACCCATCAACCAAATTTAACTTTTTTACACCTATAAATACACCTATACACATAAACAATATAATCACCAAAAAAGCTTTGTAGATGATGTTTTATTAAATACTGCCATGAACCCGTTTCTTAGCTTTTGGTTCTCTACAAAACCCAGGTTTTCATTTTCTCATGTATCAATTTGAAATACCTAAACAAGTTAAATAACTATTGCCATTGCCTTGGCCCTATTACTATTGCCCTCCGCCCCCCCCCCTCAATATATTTTCCTGACATAAAACCTTTATAACTCTGACCTCTATTTTAATTAAACCTGGATTATGAGTGAAATTATAAGAACCGAGAAAAAATAAACTATAAAACAAAAAACATTTTATTGGATGTGAATATTCCGTGCATACATATAAAACATATCTCCAAATTCGTTCGCTGAAAATTCCCCATTTAACATTAGTAGTGGCGATGTAGAACACAGTGGAAAGGAGTGCCGGAAAAGAGATAGGGTGTTGAGGTTTTAGCCTTCTGGGTCTTCTTTTGAGAATTAAATGAAAAGGCAAGGTAAAATTTGTCACAATTCATCAATATATTGAAAGTTGCGTGAACATTCAACCTTGGTTAAATAGTCGAGTCTTTAACTCTATATGGATGCTATTGGGTTTTCAGTTAACGGGGCATATATGTATCTATGATATTTTGAGGCCATATAAAGATATTGGGCCTGTCCTCTAAGATATTATTGGTCTGTCTCTCTTTCTCTTTTAGCCAACTAAGGTCTAAGGTGTCTTTAACTACTTACAAAGTTGCAATAGTAAAACATTTCTATCGGACATTATTCAAAATTAGCAAGTTAACAACTAACAAGTTAGAAATAAGTAGAAGCGTAATCTATGTGTCCGAATACAGTATTATGGTACATTGAATATTATTCTACAATCTATAAAAATTATATAATACCAGGTTGAATTTTCCGGGTAATTTGATGGTATTATTTGTATCCTGAAATTATTTACTCTCTTATTGTTGATAACTAGATTAGATTATAGACTCGTGTAAATACGCGGGTTGATCACGATAAGCCTTTCATGGGTTAGTTGTAGTATTCACTAGCAAACGAGCAGGTAGTAGAGGCAATGGGTATGTTTCTGAGTTGGAGCTGATCGATGGTGGGAAGACGATTCATGTCTAATCGCCATCCCAAAACATTCACTTTCAAAGGTGCCATAGTATTCCAAGGAAATTTCCAATGGTGAGGGCCATAGCTTGAAGTCTGGAGGAGGGATCGCATTGATTTAACAGTGAAGGAACCAGTTGGTTCAGGAGTCCAGGACCACGAGTCTCGCGAACTGGTGAGTGACGTGCTGAGAATCTGTGATAACATATCTTGAAGTTGTTGAAGCTCTGATGAGGAGGATGTTTGACTCAAATTTAATGCTCCTTCTAATCCCATTCATAAAGTAGTCAGCTGAATTAATTTTCGAAAAAAAAGGAGTCAGCCGAATTTACCATTGGGTTCAACTTGACACGATGATTATCTTTTAACAATAGATTTTGAACATGGAACTTTTAGCATTGTTACGTTACACACATTCTTATTTTTCTTCATGTACGTAGTCAAACTAATGAGACACCTACGGTTAGGGAATTATATAGCATATGGATAGAGAATAATTAATATTGGCTATATAATACTCAAGTAATCAAGTACAATGAGCAACTTTAAGATGAGTTGGGACTGGGGTGTTCGAGTTTACATTTTCAATTCAGATTTAATGTATTTTGATATTGAGTTTTAAGAAAACAAGTTCATGACATTTTCAAAAAATTGTGTTTCTAAATAAATATAAATAAATAAGTAAACGGCCTAAATCGTCCTTGTGGTTTACCCTAATAATCAAGTTTCGTCCTTAACTATCAGAAATGACACTGGCAGTCCTTTTGGGGAGGATAAGGATCACATCCAGTCCTTTATGCAAACGGACGTTTTCTTCAATCCGTTAACTCCCTCACGTGTTTTCCACGTGAGGGTATATGTGTCTTTTTCCACCTTTAAAGGACCAATAATGACATTTTTTTTCAGTTTTTTGTTTCTCTTTCTTCCTTCTTTTGCTTTCATACATACATACATACTACCAGAAATAGATCTATATAATCATTATCATTTCATTATACATCAAATTAAATAAGCAGATCTATTTTATCTCATATCCATTTGTTGATATATACATATTGAATATTTCGAATACTACTGAAAACAAAAAGATCAACATCACTCATCTATTTATTGTATATAGATACATCGTATATGCACCCCCGTGCATATCATTCTCAAATATGACAGAAGCCCGATACTAAGATATGGAGAACACTCGATAACACAAAAATTACACAACTATCTTTGAAATGATGTATATACTAAAATAACCATTTTGGAGCGTATAAGTGTATAACAGCTGCAACGGATCAAGAACAATGTAGAGTCTTTTCCTACTTGATCCTAACTTCTTCTTGATGAAAAAAGCAACGATCTTTTTATGAAACAAGATCATTGCGTCAAGAATCATAAGCAATATGGTGATTATATCCATGTCCACCTCAGCATGCATCTGAAACATAACAGAATCGTTATCTCCAAATCTCTATCTGCTCGAAAATCATCGTTTCATTACTATCAACATCATCATCAGATATCGGGCTGGGCTAGGTTGGCCGAATTCTGGCGATTTAGGGATGGCCGGAATCGAGATTTAGGGTTTCTGGGCTGGCGGGAAAAAGAAAAACAGTGGCGGTGGCCCGATGTAAAAGCACCCGATGTACCCAGATCGAAAAAGAAAAACAAATAGAAGCATATTTTAGGGATCTGGCCGGAATCGAGATTTAGAAGCCCGATGTACCCAGATCGAAAAAAAAAACAAAGAAGAGAAGCAGTGGCGGTCGATGTTGTTGGTGGCGACCATATTTTCGTGGTGGTGGCCGGATCTTGATGGAGGCGGCCCGATGTTGGTGGTGGCCGGATTTCTAATATAATGAATGAAGAGAGTTAAATGATATGTGATATATGTGTGTGATGATATATATATATAGATATAGAAGAGTTAAATGATCTGTAAACCAATTAAAAGGATTTTAGTTTAAGTGAGTTAGGGTTTGTTGGTGGGAAAATGGATGATGATGATGGTGTTAGAAGTAGGAAAATGTTATTATTAGTATTCTTTTTAGTTTTCTTATACAAAGAAAAAAGAGAGAAAATATATCAAGTTTGGTCCTTTATCTTTGAAAATGACTATAATACCCTTCATGTGCATGGCACGTGAAAAAGTTAACGGATTAGAGAAAACGTCCGTTTGCATAAAGGACTGGATGTGATCCTTATCCTCCCCAAAAGGACTACCAGTGTCATTTCCGATAGTTAAGGACGAAACTTGATTATTAGGGTAAACCACAAGGACGATTTAGGCCGTTTACTCATAAATATATTAACAAAGTTTGTAGGTTAATTATTACTAAACAAATGTTACATGTCGCAGTTGAAACTTGTCAAAGACAATGGAGAAGTTATATTTGTGAACTCATGGGTGGACAATTGGTGAGCACCCTAACATGAACTTTATCGGTGTGTTCTAGGTAACAAGATGATATATGAACCATAATGTTCCTACCCATTTATCTTTGTATAAAACACAAATAATCATTTTTACAGTTAAATATGTACTTTTTCTAATTATTGATATTTTACAAACGCAAAATTAGATAATAAGTAGTAAAAATTATGCTGTATGTTATTTAATTTTCCTTTTAAGCTCATTATGATTTTCGGCGACAATCTAATTATTTAATTTGTCACCGATGGAACTCAATTTGGGATGATGTCAATATGTATTTGTTTTTTGTTAAAACTTATCTTCATCTTTTTTGAAAATGTCTCTTGATTTTCGTTTTCTTAATTTTCAACCCATAAGACGTACCAGTTATAGAAAAACAAGTAGTCAAGTAGCAAAGAAAAATAACCTAGAACGAAGTGCCTTACCTATCGTCTTCAATTTAAGCTCTGTTTCTCCCATGTCCATTTCTGACTTATTCTCAATCTCATGACATACTCTTGCTAACAATATCTCTTCCTCACTTCTTCAGTTCTTTCTCAATATTTTATTACTTTCAATTAAATAAAACATACCACATCATTTATTAAATAAAACATTGATAATAATAAAACATTACATTAATAATAACAAATTATATTGAAAAAAGTTACATTATAATAAAAAAACATTACATAAATTATAAATACATTACATTGTTAAATTTAAATAAAATTTTTTTTATCAGTTTGACGCGAAATTTCAATCACATTTTTTTAGAAAACACAACATGAATGTCAATTTTTTTACTTAGAAATGTCTTACTTTTCCTTCAAGATATTATTCAATGTGAAAACAAAAATAACATAATATTTATAAAAAAAAAATCTAAAACATATGAATATGTTGTAAAAATAGAAATGGAATATGGTCATGACACTTGCTCGTCTTCACATATTCTCCGCCATGTCACATTCTCTCGTGACACTTGTGACATAACGCTGCCAACGGTGTCACGTGACCTGGCAAAATGGGCGGGTCGGGCGGGTTTGGTAACGGGTCAAAACGGGTGCGGGTAAACGGGTGCGGGTCAAGCGGGTCATTTTAGAAATGCGGGTCCAACGGGTGCGGGTCAAAGCGGGTTGGGTGCGGGTAACCCGCATTTTCTTTCACTTTTTGATCTAACTGTAGTCAAACTTTTTTATAATTACATTATTGGTTACAAATATATTAATTAATCTACTAAAAGTCAAATAATTTTGAATAGATTTGTATACCGTATCAAATTAAATATAACTAGATTCATATTCTGAAGTTAAAATAAGGAAATCCAAATCTAAAAGTAAGAATATAACGAACAATTTTGTTAATATATTTACTTTTTCACTTTTGTTAAATCTAAACAAGAAAATAAATAACAATACAAACTTTAAAAAGATAACAATAAATATAAGAAATGTTGATTCTTTAACTCATGATTAAATATATTTAATTTAAAATATAATAGAATTGCTAACAGTAAACCGTCATTCTTGTATTTTTTAAAACATACAGTAATCCAATTTTTTTATTTATTATAATTTAACTCATTATATATTTAAATAATATAATTTATAAACTTGATGAAATGCATTAGAAATAAATTAGAAGGTAAAAACAAATATCTGACAATAGAAAAAAGCATGTGCATCACCTCCATGACTATCTTCCCTTCAACAGTGTAACTTTTTGTTGAAAAAGGAAAATAACTTCTCAGCTTTATGTTTTTCTTACTTGGCATATATTCCCAAAATTGTTGGTACCCATCACGACCTGCTTATCATACCCGCTCGACCCGTTGCCATACTTCTAAATTTGTTAACATTACCCATCATGACCTGTTTCCTCATAGTTACATAGTACCCAATAAAACCCATAAAGATAAAATTTTACCCAAATGAACCCAAACTAAGTTCAGCGGGCTAGGATTGTCAGGTATAGTACAATGTCAGTCAAAGAAAAATAACCTAGAACGAAGTGCCTTACCTATCGTCTTCAATTTAAGCTCTGTTTCTCCCATGTCCATTTCTGACTTATTCATCCTATCCAATACAAATCACTCAAATTATTTGGACCCACTCTGTGGTTTTTTACAACAGGAACGAGAAAATATATGTAAAACGAATATGTATGTTACTATATTACACCTACGAATATATATATAGAATTTGGCTATGGTAATAAAAAAAAATGAATATGCCGTATTAAATATCTTTTTGAAATGGGAAATGATATTTGTACCATCATTGTTTATGTATGTACCACAATGTGTATGTTATATAGCTGACTGTACAAGCCAGTAATGCACAGTTGTGGTACAATCATTAAAAGAAGTGGTACGAATATCACTCCCTTTTTATATCTATACTATTTATAAAAATTATTCACCCCCTATAAATAGAAAGTGTTACTCAAATGTTACATACGAAAGTACTAATTGCCCTTAATAAATACTCACTATGAAAAAGTTTTTATAAATTACCAAATTTGTCCTTAATGAATTAATTTACACCTAAACCCTTATTTTAATAATTAACACTTTAAGCCCTTATCTTTTAAATATTCCACTATCACCTTTACATCAACCTACACCACTTGACACCGCCACCACCACCAATAATACCGTCACCGACACCACTAGACCGTCCCCCCACCGCCCGCATTGCGCGGGTACCATGCTCGTCCTAAATTATATGTATATGTGTACATTACTCAAATATATACGGAGTATTATGTAGAATAATAAAAGTTGTTAGTATACATATCACATGTCTTTAAAAAAGAGCAACTGATAATTTGATGCATGTCATGTGATTTTATTATGCCTTATCTCCAAGGGGTAAACCGTCCTCAGAGGACTAGTCCTAATCAGCGCCACATTAGCAAAAAACCATCCAAGGACTAATCCCCTTAAAACCAACCTTATAACAGGACTAGTCTTGGACCCACCATTTATTTTAATATACACTCACAAATAAAAAAAAATAAAAAACAAAACAAAAAGCTTTACACAACTCGTCCATGGGGGACGAGTGACCAAGGACGAGTCCAATGACAAGTCGAATCCTATGTTGTTCTTCTAAAACGAGTGGAGGACTAATGAACTACTATATATCAAGATGCTGGTAAAAAGTTATACAAACAAAGAAGTAGAAGATCAACAGCGTTTACAAATTCAATCGAGCCAAAAAAATTTAACATGGCAATTGATCACATTCGTAATCCTAAGGAATAAGACATTCCTGATGCCGTCGACAAGAGTGTTGGGTCATGGTTTGTCGATAGTATTGAAAATGGTCTCAGACCTATATTTCTAAATAGTAGTTTTCACAACGGAGCATCAGAATCTTTTAGTAGTTTGTTAAGTTGGGATGGTTAATATAACAACCATCCCACAATCTTATATGAGATAACGAGTTTGAGGCCCGTATAATTAGCTCAAGGTTCTGGGTAATCGCATCATGATTTTTAGTTGAATCGAAAGGATATCATAGTTTGATGCCATCATAAGCTCAAGGTGGTGGGCTACATCAAGATATATGACGAATGCGTATTTGAAAGAGAGAAGAGGCTCGGCAACTCTACCATTTAATTTGGAGAGATTTTTATAGCTATAAATAGCGTTACTGTTACATATGGTCTTTCATTTGTGAAAATTTTGTTACATCTACACATGATCGATCGATGTGGTTAAATTAACCACTATAACTAAAATGAGTTGCTAGGTAGTCGATAACAGACCGATTTAATTTGAAAAAATTCTATTACATTTGCACATGATAAACTAATTAATTAGCTGCTGAAAGTTTATATCTTAATCCAAAATTCCAAATTAATTCAAATTATTATCTATATACTCTTAAAAGAAATTATATCTATATATTTGGTTGTTTAAGTCTTCTTTCCAAAGTGGATTGGTCAAGTTTCTTTTGTACCAATTCCCGACTTAATTATATATCGAACAATAGACATATATGTATCATAATTTAACTGTACGATTGATCTCTTTGTAAAATTAATCAATTAAGTTTGATATTACAAGGTATGTATAATACCTGGGATTCCATTTAGATATTTATACAAGGGATCGATTATTTATGTAGCATGTTTTTGTTCGATATATTAGATCACTTCTATAATTAATTAATGGGCCACATATACTTACAATGTATTAAACTTAATATATTTCTTGTATTATGTTAAGATAAAATGGGACTTTAGGTTGACAAGAGGTTTAGCTAAAAAAATTTCAATTGGCCATCGATATTTGGATCCAATATTATTGTGGTTTTCGTGATAAAGTCCATCTTTGCATGTTTTCTGCTAGCTAGTGTTACAAGTGGGCTCCTTAGTCTTTTTTTGGCAAGCATCTTAATCTCGTTATGTTTGTAGCTTTGCCACATTCGTTGTTTTTACTTTCTTTCATTTGGGTGCTATTGTTTAGTGAGTAATAATTTGACCTTCTACAACATATTTTTAATGATCTTTCAAATCATAAGATCGTGAAATTTAGAAAAATTGAATGATAAATTGAGGTGAAAGAATTACTCTGTAATAGATTATTGGCATGTTGCGGTATTAGATTGGCTTTTATTGTGTCATGGTTTTCAATTTTATTAAATCGAATGATAAATTGCGTCATGGACTCATGGTATTAGGTGGGCTAGCTAATATCGTTTTCTCTGATATGTTAATAAACAGAAATTGAAGAGATGATTTTTGTATTGATATTTTGATAATTTTTGATTACAACTTATGCCTCTATTTATACTAGAAATAAACCCTAATTAGGTTACACATGACTATTGGGCTTGGGCCCTTGTTGGACCGATACATATTCTAACACTCCCCCTCAAGTTGAATATCGGGATTACCGAAATTCAACTTGCTTAGACACTTATGAAACATAGATGTTCCCACTGCTTTAGTTAGAATATCAGCCAGTTGGTCTTCAGACTTTACGAATGGTAACTTGATAATTCCACTTTCCAACTTTTCTTTTATGAAGTGACGATCAACCTCCACATGCTTGGTTCTATCATGTTGAACTGGATTCTCTGAGATTTGGATAGCAGCTTCATTATCACTCATGATTCGAATACTTTCTTTGGGGGCAAAACCTATTTCAGACACCAGCTTCTTTAACCACAAAGCTTCTGCTAGTCCTTTAGCTATACCTCTAAACTCAGCTTCAGCACTTGACAAGGAGACAACTTTCTGTTTTTTACTTTTCCATGTAACCAAATTACCACCTACCAACGAAAAATATCCTGAAGTAGATCTTCGATTACCTTTATCTCCTGCCCAATCTGCATCTGTATATAACTGAATTTTGAGGTGACCATTAGTCTTAAATAACACCCCATGACCTGAAGTTCCTTTGAGATACCTAATAATTCGCAGAACTGCATCCATATGATCTTCCTGAGGTTGATGCATAAATTGACTGACTACTCCAACAGCATATGCTATGTCTGGACGAGTGTGAGCCAAATAGATAAGTTTTCCTACCAACCTTTGATATCTTCCTTTATCAGTAGCTTTAGCATCTGTCTTCACAAACAACTTCTGATTGATGACCATGGGTGTATCTGCTGGCTTACAATCGACCATTCCTGTTTCTGCCAGAAGATCTAGTATATATTTCTTCTGACAAATAAAAATTCCTTGTTCAGATTTTGAAACTTCTATTCCAAGGAAATACTTCAGATCTCCCAAATCTTTCATTTCAAACTCTGCAAACAGAGCTGTTTTTAGTTTATTAATCTCCTTTTCATCATTCCCTGTTATAATCATGTCATCAACATAAATTATTAGACATGTCACAAGATTTCCTCTGTGGCGAAGAAACAATGTGTGATCTGAGTTGCTTTGTTGATATCCATATTTCTTCATAGCAAGAGTAAACCTTCCAAACCAAGCTCTGGGTGATTGTTTAAGCCCATACAAGGCCTTTTTCAATTTACAAACTTCCCCATTCTTAAAGCTGTGAGAAAATCCTGGAGGAGCTTCCATATACACTTCTTCTTGTAATTCTCCGTGCAAGAAGGCATTCTTCACATCAAATTGATGAAGGGGCCAACCCAGATTTGCTGCTATTGAGAAAAGAACTCTTATTGTATCTAGCTTTGCAACTGGAGAGAAGGTTTCTGAATAGTCAATGCCATAGGTTTGAGTATACCCTTTGGCAACAAGTCTTGCTTTGTACCTTTCTATGTCTCCATTTGGTTTATATTTGATGGTATATATCCACCTGCACCCTACTGGATCCTTTCCTTTTGGAAGAATACACTTCTCCCATGTATCATTTTTTATAAGAGCCTCCATTTCACTATCCATAGCATCCTTCCAATTTTTTAACTTCAAGGCATGCTCTACATCTGACGGGAGCTCTTCTGAATATAGTTTTGCTGCAAATGCTTTTGCTTCTTTGGAGAAAAAACCTTCTGCAATATTAGCAAAGTTGTCTACCGGATACTTAGTAGACCGAGAACTCTTTTCTGGAGAATATCGCTTTGCAGGAATTCCTCTGGTAGACCTTGGTGGGAGAACATATCTTTCTGGAGCACTTTCTGGAGCATTTTCTGGAACATTTTCTGGAGGAGTTACTTCTTCTATATTTTCTGACTCTCCATTAACATTTTCCTGCACTTCATTAGCTGGAATATCCATATCATTCAAAGTATGGCTTGGTTCAGAACTATTTACCTCGGATATCAGGTCTGGATATAGGTTGTCACTTTGAGAGGAGGACTGTAAATCTTTATCTGGAGTCTGAACCTCTGATGATGTAGTGGTCTGAACTTCTGATGAATATTGAAGCCAACTCAGTGTGTCACTTTGTTCCTCCCCCTGACCACTGAGTTCCTGAGAGTAGAAATACTTGGTTTCCAAAAAATCACAATTCATCGTAGTAAACATACGATGAGTTTTAGGATTGTAACATCTATACCCCTTTTGAGTAACCCCATATCCCACGAAGACACATTTTACAGCACACGGTTCGAGTTTATTACGATATGATTTTGGAATATGAACAAAAACTATACATCCAAACACTTTAGGCTGCAAAGTAAGAACGATGGAAGCTTATGAAACTCAGAAAGAACTTTCAAAGGGGTTTTCATGTAACACCCGACGTTGAAAATATGGGTTTTCAAAAACTTTCACCTAACGGTGTCAAATTGCGGAAGAAAAGACTTTAAAAGTCAAAACCGATAAAACATTTTGGTTTCTGCGTTTTGTTGGTGTTACATGCCATATCAAACAATAGTTCAAATGAAAACCCAACGGTTGCCCAACATAAAACAACCGTTCACACAACACTACATAGATTCGACATTAAGTACGAAATGTAACTAAATGTCTAAGAAAGAATCGTCTATGGGTAGCTAAGGCTCCTTCATTGCATCTACCCAAGCTCACATGTCCTGCGTCACTAGTCCATCAAGCTAAACCTGAGGGAACAACCACATTAAAGAAACAAGTGTTAGCTATAAGAATAGCTAAGTAAGATCACACTTAATTTAAAAGCATTTGTCCAATTAAAACATTTCTTCATTATTAGACAAACTCATTAGGCACAACACACAACACACATGTCTGCATATCAACTTCATATCAATTAGGATAATCATCCTAAATGTGCCTATCCTGCATTAGTTCACACATTGTCACACATATCTTCGTTATCTGCATATAAGTGTGCCCTGCATCACACCCGACTGGATGATCGACCAAAGGCTAATCATCGTACGTCGTTAAGGAATGGCAAGCCAATCCAAGAGTAATCCGTATGTGGAGGTTGGTCAAACCCCTCGTATTACTCGCCCTGTATTATAAAGACCATGTTGCAAGGAGCCACCCAAGCAACAACTACGTCAACGCACTTAGCTGGGCTAGGGCAAGTACGGGTTAAGCTTAACACTTTCCTGCATCAAAGTTTAACGAGCTCGATCCTGCATTATTTAGTTTTGGTGACTGCATTACCTAAACATTTACTACGTTTACTGCTTTTACGTTTTGGGCCCTTAAACGTGCACGTGTCATGGCAACTTAACAAGTCTAGTGAACTAGTTGAGCAAGCCATACAATCATGCACATATCAACAATCAACAACATATACTACATCTCAAAGCATCACAAGCTACTTCGTAAATACTACATAAACTGCATAACAATATACTACATTAAGCAATACTTCATTTCACTACGTTAGGCAATACTTCAATACGTGCACACAACAACATAAACTACGTCATACTGTATTTCAAGATTCTACATGCTACTTCAAATAAAAACACTACATTATCCTTCATACCATAACTCATACTACATTATACTTCATTTCAGAACATGTACTACATTACATGTCATGAGGGACTGCATTTCAGGTCTCATGGTCAACTTCGTAACCCACAATACCTCCCGTGTAACCCGAGATACCCACATATATCATAAGTTACCGTTAAGGAAGTTATAAGTATGAAACCTTTGCTTGTTGAACCCTCAGCGTGACAAAAGTAGTGTATCTTACCTCGATACGGTTTAACAACAAGCTACAAGCACAATACAACGATGACTAGGTGTCTCCAATAACCTAGAACAAGTATAAGATCGAAATATAAGCTAAACGACACATTTTGTGAAATCTGGCCATGTGGTGCGCCGCACCTCCCATTGGTGCGTCGCATATCGGGCTCCCATCAAAAACCAAAAACCTAAACTGGCCAGTGGTGCGCCGCACCACTCCCTTGGTGCGCCGCACCTGGGGTGCAGACCAGCAACTCAATTTTAAAACTTGTTCTAAACGATTCTCATTCGATCTCAAACCCTTAGCCCGACCTGGAGACATAAAATTGACCTCTTTAACAACACTTTTGATGACTTTAATCCATCAATCAACCCTTTAATCCTTTATAACATAAATCAATCATTGAATCACCCGAATAACATGAAATCGGTAAACATTTAATCAAATAACCCAACCCAAACCCCATGGCCTGGATTGAACTCACATATAAAACTCATATGATCAGATTTCAAAAGATTAACACCTATGTTACCTGTATTTGATGATAGAGATTCAAGATCTATGCCACACACGATCAATTCGACACCAAAATGATTAATTCTTGGGAGTAACTTTGTTTGGGAGAGGAGGGGCGGCTAGGCTTGTTTAGGGGAATAATAATCTGCATAATGCCAACCTAATGACACCCCTTAACTCCTTAAACCCGTTTTTAACTTTCCTTCTATGTCCAAACTAGTCCCTAAGCTTCCAAATCCTTCATTATTGGTCACAAACTACTTTATTGACCATATACATCATTAATCCTTCATTAAATGTCACTACATGGACATTAACCTTCATATTACACACATTTATACTATATTAACATTTAGGCTTACAAGCCTCACACATAACACACATTAACTACGTATAAGCATTAAATCTAAAATAGACTTAACGACACACACAATATTGACTTAACGGCATTAGTCAACTAGTAAAGAAAAGTTGGGGATGTTACAATTACCTCCCCCTTAAGAGGATTCCGTCCCCGGAATCTCTTCATTATGGAACAACTCGGGATACTTTTCCTTCATTACTGCTTCAGTTTCCCACGTTAAGCTTTCTCCATGATTATGCTTCCACTTTATCAACACAAGGTCAATCACTTTTCGGCGTAACTTCTTTTTCTTTCTTCCAAGTATCGCTACCGGTTCGTCTACTATTCTCTTCATTGGGTCAATACTCACGTCTTTAATAGGAATCACACTTGACTCCTCAGCTAAACATTTCCTTAAGTAGGATACATGGAAGGTGTTGTGAATTCCATCCAATTCTGGAGGCAATTCCAACAGATAAGCTAGATCTTTTATGCGTTTCAACACTTTGAAAGGTCCAATAAATCTTGGACTCTACTTGCCCTTCTTTCCAAACCGGATAACTCCTTTCCATGGTGACTCTTTCAGCATCACTAAGTCACCTACACTAACTCCATTGGTCTCTTTTTCTTATCTGCATAAGTTTTCTGCCTTTCTCTAGCCACACGTAAATCTTCTTTAGCCACATTGACTTTTTCAGCCGTAACTTCATCAATTTCAGGACCGGTCAACTGCTTTTCACCGGGTTCCATCCAACAACTTGGAGTCCTACACTTTCTACCACACAACATTTAACGGAACTCCCTACTTACATCATCTATATACAAGATGGCAAGCTTCACCACACACGCATACTCATGAGTGACGAGAAAAGAAGCATTTTTATCAACTAGACTACACCGTCTCGTATCACATCATTGCCCCAAGGGGACATATACCACTTTGTCACATAATCCATAGTCGTCATATGAATACATTTCTGCTTCGAAATAACCGGTTGTTGCATCTCTCCATATTGCGCTCGGTGCTCAGATTTGACTTGTGTACAAGTCACACATTTTTGTACACACACTATCTCCTTCGTTATTTAGCCATCACAAATTGGACTTCAAATCAGCACCCTTGTACTACTTGGATGAGTATCCTATCAAGACCTATGGTCTCTTCAACTTAGCATATCCAACTCATTGAACTTCTTACATAGTCTTTTCTCTTTCACTATACATTTCATTCGTTTCGGCATTTCTTTGATTCAATCTTTAAATCAAATCAGGTATCACCCCATTTTACATTCAGCAAAGACTACTCATTTGAAGGATGTGACCTTCCTGCCCATACCAACATAGACTTACCACTTAAACGTAACTTCATATCACATCTTGGCATATCACACATAACTTGTCACACTTATTCATATTAACACATGCGGAGTATGTACTCCTAATTATGCCTTTCAACGATACCTCATACTTATCCTCACGTCTTTCATCTTTATCAACATATTCATACCACTTACATATTTCGCACTAGCTTTACAACTAGCACGATTTCCCACGTATTCATATCTTTCTTACTTTTACGCACTAACACTAAGGCTAGAACGATTTCCCACATTTCACACTTTACTTTAACATTAGGTATATTCATTACCTAACCAATTCCACATCTACTTTAACGTTTAATCCCACTAATGTGCACAACTCATAACATTTCTCAAGTGTATCTAGTGAACTAGACATTTTATACTTAAGTCCCACATATAAGCCATCACATATCAATCATTTCATGGCGGCATATTATAATCGACATACTACATATACATATAGCCACTTTACTTTAAACGTCATCATATCATAGTAAACCACTTCATCCTTCATACAGTCCACATAACCTCCCGCTTAACTCGGAAAGCCCAACACACATAAGATAACCCAGTTAAGAGGTTAATTAAAGAAACTACTTTGTTGTGCCCCCAATGTGATAAAAGGCATGAATCATACTACACCTCGTATCATAATAAGTCGCATCACATTTCAGATGGCATTCAAATGAGCATGTCACCACAGTTCACAAGCCTCCTTAAGTACCACTTTTGGTCATTTCGTTTTCGGATACTGAAATCTTACTTTTAAACGTATTGCTTCATGATGGATCGTCTCACCACTTCTGACTATGCTTCATTTCTACCACATTCTTGTCCCGAAGAACATTACCTTGAGCTGCTTTGCCGTAGTCAAGCACTCACCAAAGCCTCACAACCACGGATTTAGCCATTAATAAAACTTTGCTCCTTTCAACATAACATGTCCTGCTCATTTAACTTTTACTCACTTTTGACGAATTTAAAACTAAGCCTCTTCGCGTTGAAATTCGTAATCACACTCTCTACACAAATATGATGTCCTACGTCATTCTTAGATTAGGCAATATTGTCATCACTAACATGATGACTGAGCGATCTAGAGAATACTCCAAACTTGATTCCTTAACTTCATACACAAGGACTTTCGTTATCATAAAGGCATTTTCAGAAACTCAATAGGGTCGTCATAATGAGCGTATGCATAACTTCATCGGAACTTTCATTATCAACAACGGGTAGCAACATTGTAAATCCATCTTATAAGATAATTAGATCCCACAATCGGAAACAAAAACTTCTTCCTATAACAGAGAACAAAATGGAAGATGCATTTGGCATAAAAGTAACACTAGACATACATCATCTGAAAGCTCTACCTCACGATCGCAACGAAACCGAGAACCTTATAGAACGTCTCAAAACTACGAGTTGGCTCGACTTTAAAAGTATAATCTTTGCCTTGCATTAGTGGATCACTTCGAAATCAAATACTCTTGAATGCTTTTACTTCATATGCTTTAGGAAACTATAACTGTCCCCATCATTATACTTTTACTCCTTTCTTAAGGGAAAACTCTTCATCTTGAGAAACAGTCATACATAAGATTCCGTACAAATACAGGATATCAACATTACTTATACTTTCATATAAGGAAGAATTTCCCCCGTAGGTACTCGTCTCAATTGTCACACATCGTCCCGTAACGAAATCAAAACTAAACGAGTCGAAATTCCAAAATAATCCAAAGTATGCGCCACCTCTTTCATCAAATTTCATTCTCTAATTGAATTCAATACGAACTCAAACCTTCAATCTTAATCCCAAGCACTACCTTCACCTTTAGCAGCTCGAATAAAACCTCACATCATATCATAGTGCTCTTGGAATGGATGAGTTTCATGTTTAAGGGTTGAATTCACCGTAGAATTGACTTCTTTACTTGCCTCAACTTCGTCCTCCTTTACTGCATTCGTACGTGTCTACTCTTCACATGGCTAAATGGGATACCATTCAATGGTTCCACCATTGTCATCTTCACTTCATTTGGATCATCACAGACACAGTCTCACAAACACACACATGTCGTGATACATTTACAATTATGTTCGCGACCGGAATTGTAACTATATCCTTTCATACGTGTGCCCGGTAACCCTTCTGTGCATCACCTACTTATCACCCTTCAAATATCCAGCATTAACTCTACTTGTCAGGTTCAAGTCCATGTCCTTTGAACTAGTAGACTCAACATCATTGTCTACCAATCACTTCACTCTTCACCTACTTTTAAACTTCATTTCACTTCATGTACTTCATAATCATCGTACACATTTAACCGGCTATAACTTTTCATTGATCTTCACAAATTTCTACACACACGAGACATCAACGTCATTAAAGTTGTTACACGATGTTTATTTTCGACACATAAAGGTTCACTACATAGAAATCTCTCCAACTTCATTACTTTGCACACCGGTCAACACAAGTATGGCTATACAAACACACTCGCATCGTGATACGCTTGCAATTATGTTCCGGACCATAATTGTAATTGTATCCTTTCACTTGCATGTTCGTTACCGCATTTGTGTATCGCCTTCTCATCACCAACTACATTCACGCAACCATCTTCACATATATACATCTCACTTCTTTTACGATCCATGTCACGAACCCCATGGGTTGGACATTAATGGAATACCATTTCATCTATTCTTCCAACCTTCCTTCTTTTCAACTAATTCACACATAAACTACATCGCACCCTTATCAAATTCAGTTGGAGAACTGGCACATCACCTCGCGGACCTTCTATCGTAGCAATAGGATAACTAGCGACGGAGGAGCGAGAAACGAGAGAATAAAGGCTAAAACACATATCCACATATCAATAAACACACATCAAATAGCCTTAATCCTACACTCTCACTCAATCCCAACCCGTCCTAGAGTACTTCATCTCAAAGCTAGGCATCCTACTTAAGCCTAACATGGTCTTCGTCGGTCTAAGTCCAAAATCCTACGGCATAAGTCGAATTTTGGTTCACTTAAACCAATTCTCTGATACCAACTTGTAACACCCGACGTTTTAAAATATGGGTTTTCAAAAACTTTCACCTAACGGTGTCAAATTGCGGAAGAAAAGACTTTAAAAGTCAAAACCGATAAAACATTTCGGTTTCTGCGTTTTGTTGGTGTTACATGCCATATCAAACAATAGTTCAAATGAAAACCCAACGGTTGCCCAACATAAAACAACCGTTCACACAACACTACATAAATTCGACATTAAGTACGAAATGTAACTAAATGTCTAAGAAAGAATCGTCTATGGGTAGCTAAGGCTCCTTCATTGCATCTACCCAAGCTCACATGTCTTGCGTCACTAGTCCATCAAGCTAAACCTGAGGGAACAACCACATTAAAGAAACAAGTGTTAGCTATAAGAATAGCTAAGTAAGATCACACTTAATTTAAAAGCATTTGTCCAATTAAAACATTTCTTCATTATTAGACAAACTCATTAGGCACAACACACACACACATGTCTGCATATCAACTTCATATCAAATAGGATAATCATCCTAAATGTGCCTATCCTGCATTAGTTCACACATTGTCACACATATCTTCGTTATCTGCATATAAGTGTGCCCTGCATCACACCCGACTGGATGATCAACCAAAGGCTAATCATCGTACGTCGTTAAGGAATGGCAAGCCAATCCAAGAGTAATCCGTATGTGGAGGTTGGTCAAGCCCCTCGTATTACTCGCCCTGCATTATAAAGACCATGTTGCAAGGAGCCACCCAAGCAACAACTACGTCAACGCACTTAGCCGGGCTAGGGCAAGTACGGGTTAAGCTTAACACTTTCCTGCATCAAAGTTTAACAAGCTCGATCCTGCATTATTTAGTTTAGGTGACTGCATTACCTAAACATTTACTACGTTTACTGCTTTTACATTTTGGGCCCTTAAACGTGCACGTGTCATGGCAACTTAACAAGTCTAGTGAACTAGTTGAGCAAGCCATACAATCATGCACATATCAACAATCAACAACATATACTACATCTCAAAGCATCACAAGCTACTTCGTAAATACTACATAAACTGCATAACAATATACTACATTAAGCAATACTTCATTTCACTACGTTAGGCAATACTTCAATACGTGCACACAACAACATAAACTACGTCATACTGTATTTCAAGATTCTACATGCTACTTCAAATAAAAACACTACATTATCCTTCATACCATAACTCATACTACATTATACTTCATTTCAGAACATGTACTACATTACATGTCATGAGGGACTGCATTTCAGGTCTCATGGTCAACTTCGTAACCCACAATACCTCCCGTGTAACCCGAGATACCCACATATATCATAAGTTACCGTTAAGGAAGTTATAAGTATGAAACCTTTGCTTGTTGAACCCTCAGCGTGACAAAAGTAGTGTATCTTACCTCGATACGGTTTAACAACAAGCTACAAGCACAATACAACGATGACTAGGTGTCTCCAATAACCTAGAACAAGTATAAGATCGAAATATAAGCTAAACGACACATTTTGTGAAATCTGGCCATGTGGTGCGCCGCACCTACCATGGTGCGTCGCATATCGGGCTCCCATCAAAAACCAAAAACCTAAACTGGCCAGTGGTGCGCCGCACCACTCCCTTGGTGCGCCGCACCTGGGGTGCAGACCAGCAACTCAATTTTAAAACTTGTTCTAAACGATTCTCATTCGATCTCAAACCCTTAGCCCGACCTGGAGACATAAAATTGACCTCTTTAACAACACTTTTGATGACTTTAATCCATCAATCAACCCTTTAATCCTTTATAACATAAATCAATCATTGAATCACCCGAATAACATGAAATCGGTAAACATTTAATCAAATAACCCAACCCAAACCCCATGGCCTGGATTGAACTCACATATAAAACTCATATGATCAGATTTCAAAAGATTAACACCTATGTTACCTGTATTTGATGATAGAGATTCAAGATCTATGCCACACACGATCGATTCGACACCAAAACGATTAATTCTTGGGAGTAACTTTGTTTGGGAGAGGAGGGGCGGCTAGGCTTGTTTAGGGGAATAATAATCTGCATAATGCCAACCTAATGACACCCCTTAACTCCTTAAACCCGTTTTTAACTTTCCTTCTATGTCCAAACTAGTCCCTAAGCTTCCAAATCCTTCATTATTGGTCACAAACTACTTTATTGACCATATACATCATTAATCCTTCATTAAATGTCACTACATGGACATTAACCTTCATATTACACACATTTATACTACATTAACATTTAGGCTTACAAGCCTCACACATAACACACATTAACTATGTATAAGCATTAAATCTAAAATAGACTTAACGACACACACAATATTGACTTAACGACATTAGTCAACTAGTAAAGAAAAGTTTGGGGATGTTACAGTTCATATCGAGAATTTTTGTAGGAAGACGATTGATTAGGTAGGTAGCAGTAGCTAAAGCTTCGGGCCAAAAACTTTTTGGAACTAATGACTCAATAATAAGTGCTCTAGTCATCTCTAAAAGAAGCCTATTTTTTCTTTCAGCAACACCATTTTGTTCTGGGGTGTGAGGACAAGTGGTTTGATGGATTATTCCTTTGGATTGAAAAAACAGGTTCATTTGTGAATTCACATATTCTCCACCATTATCTGTTCTCATGATTTTGATAGATTTTTGAAATTGAGTTTGGACCATGTTATAGAAAGCAGTGAATCTATCATAAACTTCATCCTTATTTTTCAAAAAATAAATCCATGTCATTCGGGTGCAATCATCAACAAAAATCACAAAATATTTGAAATTCTGACCTCCAACAACCGGTGCAGGACCCCACACATCTGAATGGACCAATGAAAAAGGAGATTCAACTCTACTATTCCGAGGTTTAAAAGATTGCCTATGACTTTTTGCAAGAATGCAAGTTTCACAATCAATCTTTTTATTCAACGGAAAAAGTTTTGGAAATAAAAGATGCAAATAACTAACTGACGGATGCCCCAATCTTCTATGCCATAACCATGCTTCTCTTTCACTAGTTCCATGAGCAAGCATGACATTCCCACTTTCAGTAACTTCATCAACATAATACAGTCCTCCTTTCTCAGTGCCACGCCCAATGATCCGTCCCGTCCTGATATCCTGTAAGAGACAAAAAGTTGGATGCATGAGTACTGAGCAATTGAGTTCCTTTGTCACATGACTTATTGATAAAAGTTTGTGTGACAAAGACGGAACATAAAGACAATTAGATAACTTAATGTCCGGTGAAATTTTAACTATTCCTCCAGATTTTACATCCATTCTTTCCTTATTAGCTGCTTTAATATGAGTTTTTCTCGGTTTTGAAATTTCTGAAAAATCAGATAAGGCATACGTCATTGTATCCGTTGCCCCGCAATCAAAAATCCATGGTCCATCCGATTTATTACAAGTCTCTTGGACCACATGAGCCTCCCCTCTAATTTCCAGTGGGCTTAACCCATTTACTTTGAGTGACAGTCCAGGATTTGCACACTTATATTAGTTTTAACTAGACAAGAAAGTTAAGAACAGAAAGTAAAGAACATGAACGAGGATAAGTTCAAATGCAAATATCTAAGCAAGTCTAATCATATGTCTCATTGATTAAACGATGAATACATGGTCGATATTACAACTTGTCTTACAAGACTACAAATGAACTATGTAATTGCTAAGTCTAGGAAAGAAGGAAAACTTAAACAATTACAAATATAGTGATTCACACTATTCGGTTGTCAAGAACACTTAGAATGGTGCGGCTGTGTTTCCTTATATAGGGGATGAATTAGGGCAACACAGCCTTACAATGATAGTGATGGAATGGTGGTTGTCGACTGCTCATAGGCTCATTGTACTTGGATCCAGGAGCCTTTGTCTTCTTTACCAAAACGGGTATGAAAGAGAGAAACCTCATTTTGGTCCCAACTGTACCTTTGCTATTTAAGGTAACATTCAGTTGGGAGAACCACCATGTGACTTCTTGTCTTCTTGTTGGTTTGAAATCTTCCCGCCTTGACACACAGCTTGGGAAATAAACCACCGCTGACAAGAGTCATTTGCTCGCTGGTGACTTGCTGATGACTCGCTGACGACCCACGTCAGCGACCAAGTCTGGTCAGCGAATCCTTGACTCAACAATCTCCCCCTATTCGCTGAGAAGACTTGCTGAGTAGATTGGATTTGATAAGAATAAAAGATTTGAAGGAAAGATGTCTTTTTATATCAACTTTCAAATATTACAAGCTGATTCATTCAGCATTTACATTTGAGACATCTACATACTTTCAGTTTCAAACTCCCAAGCGTGTTCTTGCTTGGCAGTCTGAACTGCTGGGTCATTATATCTATGAGGCTTAACCAGCTCCTCATCCACCTTGCTGATGAACCATCTATTGTTGGATGTTTCAGCACATCTTCTTCTTATGTTCAAGAGAAACCCAGTTGAAGCTTTTTCAATTTCGTCCAGACGAAAGAACAATTGATTGTTCTGGAAGTTTGTGAAGAAGATGCCAGCAGGTGTTTCAAGTACTCTCCCTTCTTCGAAAACACTTCTGGGAGGAGTCTGGTGTTTAAAGATGCATCACCAGTGATAGGAGGAAGATCAACTCTAAGAGTTCGATGCTCTTCCTTTCTCTTTCTTTGAACCCTTTGACCCGCTGAGGAGATAGCAGCAGGAGTACCAAATACTTGCCTCAGCATAGGCAGATCTGCTTTAAACTTGGTTTCATACTCCAGTGCTTTCTCGAAATAATCTTTCAGCATGTTTTGGAGTTGCTGGTAGCTGGCTGCCCTTTTATCTTTCACCAGCATGTACACTTCAGCCCACTCTGAAGCACCCAAGTTGGTTGGTTTGACCCCTTCCAACTTGGTTGGCTTGTCAGCGCCTTCTCTTAAGATCTTTAAGTTAGTCTTAAGACCCATTTCAGCTTTGAAGGCCTCAGCAGCAATAATCCTTTGAGGCCTCTTTCTATCCTCCATCAACTTCAGCCATTTAGCCTTCTCCCCCTCAAACTTGGCTCTTTTCTCTTTAAGCTGCTTCTCAACTTCCTTGTGTTTCTGCCTGTACAGAGCTTCAGCACCACCTGATTTCAGCAACATCCTTTGCTCACCATCAAGCTGATCCTTTTCAAGTAAAGGTAGCTGCCTGATAAACTCAAGATTCTTCTTTTCATTTTCTTCATTTTGCTTGATCCTATCCAGCTCTTTGATAGCATCTTCTTGAGTTTTTCCATCAGCAGTTAGTGCCAATACATCAATCAATTGATGCTGATGGCCTGCTGAGGATTGTACGGAGAGTTGAGCAGCGGTGGGAGGTTTGAAGAAACCAGACTCAGTTAGCTGTTTTCGGCGAGCATCGGAGAGAGGAATTATTTCAGCATTTGCCAGATATGTGCTATGAAAGATTGGTAACATTTCTCTTGACCTATCCTCGGCCATTCTCTCAGCAAATCCAGCTTCCCATGAAGCTCTGAGCGTTTCAGGGTCCAACGCTCTTCAGCATTGATAGCTACAATTTGTTGCTCCCCCTCAATACCAGCTGGGGGAGCTTCAACATTGGTTTCTTTTTCAATCTCCCCCTCAACACCAGCAGGGGGAACTTCCATACTTGCATCCTTCTTCAGTCTCCCCCTCAGCACCAGCAGGGGGAACTTCATTTTCTTTTTCCTCACTAACAGCCACAATTGCCATTTCATTCGTGGTGTTAGTGGCATCATCATTTCCATCCAAGGTTTCTTCAGCAGTGTCTTCAAAGATTGGGCAACTGCCTTGTTAACTGCTTCAGTTACCAGATCTAAAACAAAGCATTATCAACCTTCTCCCCCTTGGAAGTTGTATTGTTAATAACAACTTCCACAGTGGCCGGCCTTTCTGATTGCTGTTTAACAAGCTGTGACAGCAGGGTCTTGATTTCATCCACCTCTTTTTCCAGTTTAATATGCCTCTGGCGATCTTCCTCAGTGAAGGATGTTGAAGGAATTGGAAGATCAGCCACTTGTTCTTCCAAGGCTTGAATAGCCTTGGTGTTGCTTTCGACTTGAGTGGTCAGTGAGGGAATGAGACCACTCAGCTTTTTGATATTGACATTTGCAGACTTGCTGGTGGAGGCTGCCTTTTTGGCTGAATAACTGGTGGAGTTAGCACATTTCAACAGTGACAAAGCACTAGATCGAAGGATCTGCTGATCACGCTTGATTGCTTTGGTGTCTTCACTGATTTTGTGTTGATCGTCAGTCAGTGAGACAAGTTCTCCTTTCAGCGTGTCTAACACCTTGCTGTTTTCAGTTTGTTTGTTATACCAGCTTTCCAATATTTTTACCAATCTGTCATCTTCTTTATCTTTGAGATCTACCATGAGTGTGGCAGCCTTGGTAAGATCATTCAGTTGATGTTCTACTCTTTCCAACCTATCAGCAGAGTTGGTGGAGTAAGAAATGCCCAAGTCCTTGGCAGTGAGAGACTTGGCTTCTGCTGTCTTGTGAGAAGAACAACCAGGAACAGCTTGAAAGGAGGAGGGCATGCCCATAGAAAGCATGGTGTTCACTGGTCGTTTAGGAGGAGTAGGAGGTCTTGCAATTAAAGTCGCTGCCTCAGAGGATTCAACAGCAGCCTCATCAGCAACATTTTCATTTGTGGCTGCTGCATTTTCACCAGCAGCACCATCATCATTTTCATCGACCTCCATGTCACTGGCATCTACTTCTTCAGCATGACTATCAGGATCAAGTTGAAAATCTTCTGCCACGATGCCACCTAACTCATAATCACTTTCAACATCACTTGCTTCTTCAGTAACAACCTTATCAACATCAATAACTTCTTCTTCAGCAACAACATCATTAATACGCCCAATTTCAACATTCAAATTTTCTCCCCCAGCAACCTGCACTTCAGGAACATCAGCAGCAGTTGCATTCCTTTCAGCAATAGAGAAGCTGATTGGGTTGGGGGAGGATTCAGGTTGTTGCTGCCCTATCTCTTCAGCAGCAGGGGTTTCTTCTTCATCGATGAGAGATAGTTGAGAAGGTTCCACTTAATATTTTCTTCTTCCTTTTAGAAATAGCTTGACTTTTCTTGGCCACTTTAGGAGTTTTGGAGGATGCTGGAGGGGTTATCAGCATACCAGCTCCAGCAGGGTTTTGTTTATATACATCAGGGTACATGGTGAAAAGTACCTGCTTCATTGCTGGAGTGAGCGCAGCATACTTTGAATCGAAGTGCTCAGGGTCGCAAGCAGGAATTTTATAGACAGAGCTTGCAACCCTTGGAGAGAGAATGAAACGAGCACCATTTGGCATGTACTTTTCTTTCAGCTCATGTCTGAATATCAATGTCAGAAAGCGTGTAAAGGGCACAGAGCTTGAGCGATTTCTTACAGTGATCTTTGACTTCAAATCTTCAAATATCACATTTGCAAAGTCAATGTTTCTACCATTTGCCAGTGCATAAATCATTTGCATCTGGGCAGCAGTGGCTTGATCAAAGGATCCACTGTTCCCACCTAGGCATTGAATAACATGTGTGAACAGCAACCTCCATACACCCGGAATATACTTCTTTTGAGGATTACTGTGCACAGGTAGTGCTGGTACCATGTTTGTCCCATACCCAATGGTCAATAACCACTCTTTCCATACTGAGGTAGGGACCAAATCAACAAAGGGCCTATCTATGGATTGTTTAGGAAGCCTAAGAACATCTCTTAATAGATCTGCAGAGATGGTGATGGTGTGTTTCCCTTTCATGACAGTGCCTTTAATGGTGCTACTGGACACATCATAATCACAAGTCCACCAGAATTCCCTCAAGAGATGAAGACACATCTCATGGGGATTTTTATAGATTGCTCTTCTAACTGGACATCCTTTGATGAAGTCCAGCATAGAATAATATCCTTTAACCTTGGAAGGGATTTCTTCAGATCCCAAGTAGTTATTTGCTTTGACAACTAGTTTCTGGGCTTGAAAAGAAACTTGGTTAGAAGGAAGAATGCCTTCATTATCGAAGACTTCAGAAGTGAGATAAGTGGGAATGTTTTCTGGGTTTTCTTGAGTTTGTTCAGATTGAGAGGCCATTTTATATCAAGATAATAAGAAAGAAGATGAGAGGATTGAAAGAAAAACTGAAGAGATATAGAGAGGAAGTTGGAGAGAAATTTTAGGAGTGAATAAGAAAGGAAATAAAGTACATATATATAATATACGTATTTGAGTAACGTATAAAAGTGGATTGATGTGACAACTTGTACCCTTATTTCAAAAGTACTCGAGTTTTACGGCGGATACAGTGTACAAGTTGTCTGTTTGGGAGAAAATCGAGGTAACCGTTTGATATTCTCATTAAAATATTATTATAAATGGTTTAGCGGATATGCTCAAGTGAAAGAAAAGTTGAGATCTAAGTATATCCGCTGACAAAGTTTAGAAAATCTGGTTACCTCTTTAAGAAAGCGAATTTCAATCAGCGACCTTTTGACTAAGCGTTGGTCGCTGATGAGATAAGGAATACAATTTTTAGCAAATTGTCAGCTATCAACGGATTTGATATGTCTTTACCAGCAGCCGTTTGCTGCTGGACTAGATGGAGACTTTTAGCTCTCCATTACTTTTATCTTGCTTTTTCCCAAAGCAACAGGGAGTAACGGATTTGATAAGTCTTTACCAGCAGCCGTTTGCTGCTGGACTAGATGGAGATTTTTAGCTCTCCATTACTTTTATCTTGCTTTTTCCCAAAGCAACAGGGAGTAACGGATTTGATAAGTCTTTACCAGCAGCCGTTTGCTGCTGGACTAGATAGAGGCTTTTAGCCCTCTATTGCTTTTGTCTGCTTTTTCCCAAAGCAACAGGGAGTAACGGATTTGATAAGTCTTTACCAGCAGCCGTTTGCTGCTGGACTAGATGAAGACTAGCTCTCCATTGCTTGATGTTCAGCAAGTAATAAACCTTTGAACATTGTTAAAAGAATTTGACCTTAAGATCACTGACCTTAAGATCACTTTTCAACTTATGAGAGATAAGTTGAAGCATCAGTAGACATGACAAGTCATGTCGCTGATTCACCATTCAGCATTCCCAACTTGCTGATGAGATATTTAAATCTTGTTTGATCTAAAGGTTTAGTAAAGATATCAGCAAGTTGGTCATCAGTGGGTATGAAATAGATTTCCACATCCCCTTTCATGACATGGTCACGAATGAAGTGGTACCTAATGTCTATGTGCTTGGTCTTAGAATGCTGAACAGGGTTGTGTGTGATAGCAATTGCACTTGTATTGTCACACATAATGGGGATCTTAGAGAATTCTAAGTCATAGTCAGCAGTTGGTTTTTCATCCAGAGGACTTGTGCACAACAACTCGCTGCTGATACATATTCTGCTTCAGCAGTGGAGATGGAAACTGTATGCTGTTTCTTACTAGACCAACTAGTCAGCTTCCCCCCCAACAGTTGACATCCACCACTGGTGCTTTTCCTATCTAACATGCATCCAGCATAGTCAGAGTCAGAATATGCAACAAGGTCAAAGCTGGAGTCTTTGGGATACCAGAGACCCAGTGTGGGGGTACCTTTTAGGTATTTGAAGATTCGCTTGACAGCGAGAAGATGAGATTCCCTAGGAGAGGCTTGATATCTTGCACATAAGCAAGTAGCGAACATGATATCAGGACGACTCGCTGTGAGATACATCAGTGAGCCGATCATTCCTCTATAGAGAGTAGGATTCACATGCTTACCATCAGGGTCAGCATGGAGATTATTAGGAGGAGACATGGGAGTGGCTTTGGTGGTCACATTGGATAAGTCGAATTTAGCCAGCATGTCTCGAATGTACTTCTCTTGGTTAATGAAAATCCCATTTGGGAGTTGGCGAATTTGTAGACCAAGAAAGAAGGTCAGCTCACCCATCATGCTCATCTCGAACTGAGAGGACATCAGGGAGCTGAATTTAGAACAAAGTTTCTTGCTGGAGGACCCAAAGATGATGTCATCTACATATATCTGAACATATAGGACATCAGCACCCTTTCTATAAATGAAGAGGGTGCTATCAATGGATCCTCGCTGAAACTTATTTGATAGAAGAAATTCAGAGAGTGTGTCGTACCAAGCTCTGGGAGCTTGTTTAAGACCATAGAGTGCCTTATAGAGGCGATAGACATGGTGTGGCTTGGCTGGATCTTCAAAACCAGGTGGCTGCTCAACATAAACTTCCTCATCGAGTTTTCCATTTAGGAAGGCACTCTTTACATCCATTTGATATACAGTGAAGTTTTTGTAAGCAGCATGTGCCAAGAACAAGCGTATGGCTTCCAGTCTGGCCACTGGTGCAAAGGTTTCATCATAGTCAACACCTTCTTCTTGAAGGTAACCTTGTGCAACCAGCCTAGCCTTGTTACGTGTAACAACACCATCTTCGTCCATCTTATTACGATAAACCCATTTAGTTCCAATCGGTTCTTTTCCAGGAGGTAAGGAACCAAGAACCAGACATGCTGTCTTTGGAACTGGGTGAGTTCCTCTTGCATGGCAGCAACCCATGAAGGATCAACCATTGCTTCTCCTATATTTTTTGGAGTGATCATAGACAAAAAGTTTACATAGAGACATGTATTTCTTGTCGCTGATCGAGTAATAATCCCTTGCTGAAGATCACCGATAACTTGGTGAGCTGGATGACTAGACGTCCACTTAAGTGCAGGGGCACTTGATATACCAAGTTGAGTGGCAGCGGAAGTTGAAGCGATGGGTTCAGCAGGAGCATTATAGAAGAGAGGTCAATGGTAAGAATGGGTTCAGGAGAATGATCAGCAGAGCCATTCGACTGATTTGAGTTATCATTGATGGTGGAGTCTTCAGCAGACTCCATTTCTTCAGCATTTGCTGAAGCATCATGAAACTCCTCATCAGTAGAGTCATCAGTATGCATGTCATCAGCCAGTGATCTAGGTTTGACTGATGCTGCATTGATTGATCTTAAGATAGGCTCAACTGGCTCAATCGAGTAGATATGAGCAGCAACTTGCTCTAGTTCAGCATCAGCTGAACTATCCTTTGTGATATGCTGAATAGTATCAGGCAGCGAGCAAGAAGCATCAACAAATAAGTCAGCTTCCTCAGTAAGAGGGTCAGCTAGCTCATTAAAAATGACCTCAGACGAAGAAGATTGAATGTCCTTTAGTGCTGATGAACTTTCATCAAAAGTGACATGAATGGATTCATCAACCTTCTGAAGGCGAGTATTGAATACTCTGAACGCCTTGCTGATGGATGAATACCCAAGAAAGTATCCATCATCAGCTTTAGGATCAAATTTTCCTAGATGATCCTTGTTGTTTAGGATGAAAACAGGACATCCAAATACATGGAAGTATTTGATTTGAGGTACCTTTCCTTTTAGTACTTCATACGCTGTCTTGTCATGTCTTTTGACAATGAGACAGCGATTTTGAGTGTGACAAGCTGTATTGACAGCTTCTGCCCAGAACTTGCTGGGAAGAGAGGACTCACTGAGCATGGTGCGAGCTGCTTCGATGAGGGTTCTATTTCTCCTTTCAGCGACACCATTTTGCTCAGGGGTTCTAGTAGAAGAGAAATTTTGTGAGATCCCTTGATCAGCACAAAAGGCTTCAAGAGTGTGGTTTCTGAACTCAGTACCATGATCGCTTCTGAGTTCTTTCACCCTTATGCTGTTGAGATTCTCCATTTTCTTGATGAAATTGATAATCTCTTCAGCAGCATCACTCTTAGAATGAAGAAAAATAGTCCAAGTGTATCGTGAGTATTCATCCACGATTACTAAAGTGTATCTGCTACCCTTTAGACTTTGGACATTCACTGGACCAAAAAGGTCCATGTGAAGAAGATGAAAGCAGCCAGAATAGAATTGGCCTGCTTGGTTTTGAAAGTTGCTCTGTGGCTTTTACCTTTTTCACAAGCACCACAGAGTCTATCCTTTTCAAATGAAAGATGAGGAGGCCACGAACAAGGTTCTTTTTGGCCAGAGAGTTAATGGTTTTGAAATTCACATGCGACATACGCTTGTGCCATAACCAATTTAGTTCAGCAGCTGACTTAGCAAAGAAACAAGTCTCACTATCAGTTTTGATAGGAGTGAAGTCAACCAGATATACATCTCGTTTTCTTGGAGCAACCAAGACTACTTCCTTGTTTACATTTACTCACAGTGCCTTGATGTTTATCAAGAATCACTTTGTAGTCAGCATCACAAAGTTGACTTATGCTGATGAGATTATGTTTTAATCCATTGACATAAGCGACTTTGTTGAACTTTATGAGTCCATTTGAGAGAAGACCATAACCTTCTGTTTGTCCAGTGGAATTGTCACCAAACACTACAGTAGGGCCAGCAGCCTCTACGTAGTCATCCAGCAGGGTCTTTGAGCCAGTCATGTGTTTTGAATAGCCACTGTCCAAGTACCACACACCTTTTCCCAGCGAGCCCTGCATGGATTTAACAGAAGGATTTAGATGGGTTCACTGTTGAACTCACTGACGGACATGTCAGCAGGATTGAAGATGGGAGATTCAGAGGATTCTTCTCTACTGACAGCGTCATCAGTAGAGAGAGGAGGAGGAGCACTGAGGTTAGTATTCTGAGCAGGAGGCATGTCACGATCAATCACATAGGTGTGATATTGATCAGCAGAGGTGACAGTGGCTCCAGTATCTAGAACAGTCAAGTTGCTGACTTGATTGTTGTTCCCATACTCAACCAGAATGCTACCTCGACCAGTGGTAATGATCTCTTGAGAGAGAGGAAAGGAGATTCGCTGAGCAGCAATGAAGTCAGCAATGTTCTCCTCAGAGAGATCGGTTGACTCTCCCATACTATTTATATGATCAGCAGAAGCAGAACTTTCGCTGACATAGTGGAAGAGGAAGCAGCCGCTGAAGAAGAAGGATTAGGTTGAATGTCAACTTCAGGAGCATCCCTGGAGTTGTTACATTCAGAAGCAATATGACCTCTGCTGCGACAAATGTAGCATTTTTTAGCAGAGGTGCTGCCTTTTTGATTTTGAAGGAAGAATTCCTTCAGTTGGGAGGAAAGATCATTAACTTGCTGAGCCAGCTCGTTAATTTTAGGTCAACAGAGGAAGATGCCTTTTTCTTTTGCTTAGACTTTTGCTTATGCTTAAGTGTAAGCTGAGGCATCTTAGGAGCAGGACCCAAAATGGACTTTCCTTTTGGATCCTCAGATTGAGAGGTAGAGGGGATTTTAGATCCCTTGACTACACTCCAGGCTAGATTAACAGCAGGGTGAGAAGAAGAAGAAGGGCCCTGCTGAGATGGATGCACTCTTTTTGGAGTGATCGATCTAGGTTGCTGAATAGGTGTAACAGACCTCATTTTCCTATGAGGCAAGTGTTGCCTATTAGGGGTAGTAGATCTCACTTGCTGATGGGGCAAGTGTCCTCTTTGAGGAGTGATAGGCCTAACTTGCTGATGGGGCAAGTGTCCTTTTTGAGGAGTAAGCCTATTTTGTGTGAGACATTCTCTCCTTTTGGGGAGTTTTATGTCTCAGTATAGGAGTAGGCATTGATTGTGATGCCTGCTGGTGAATTTGTTTATCAGTAGATCGGACATTTGAAGGTCCAACTTGCTGATATCTAGCGTCACCAAACCTGACGCGTCTCTGCATGACACGATCATCCTGCACAGTTTTGCAGTCAGCAAGGGTAGGAGCTTGCTGAGAAGATGAAGAAGAAGAGGAAGGTTGAGCAACTGGTTGAGGTTGCTGACTAATAGGATTGCCTTGCTGAGGCAAACCATAGTCATAGGGAACAGCAACCTTGCTTCTTCTTCTGAAGGGTTCAGAAGGTCTGAAGGTGAGCTGCTGAGGAGCGATGGGTTTAAAACCATCACTTCCAATATCCCCTTCAAAGGATTCCCTAGAAGAGTATTGAACTCTTCCTTCATTTGGCATCATGCCAATAATGGGAAGATGAGGATAGGGGTTGCTGGTGCTTGCTGGGAGCCAGCACCATTTTCCTCAGTAGGATTAGATGGGTCGCTGGTAGTAGAAGTGGTAGTACCAGCATCCATTTCGTTATGGTAATTGTTACCTCTAACAAAATACCATTTCTTCATCTCTTCAGGAGAGATGACACCAGAAGGAGGAATAGAAAATTCAGGCTTCACCTCATCATTAAACAAGTCAGAGAGAGAGGCAGCAGCATTAAAGTCACCGCCTATCACTGCCTGAATTTGGGCAGGGACTTGTTCGTTTAGACACTGGTGGTGAAACCTGGAAGCTTTTGACCAGGAGGTCACAATCTTCTTAAGGTTGGCAACTTCAAGCTTGAGTTTTTCATTCTCAAGTTGAACCTTTTGAGCCAGCAACTCATGAGATTGGAGTTCAACATGAACATTCCTTAGCTCATTGAGTCTTTCAGATTTTTCACTCAACTCCAAGGAAGTAGAGTCAAGCTTAGATTGGACATCAGCTCGTATAGATTCAACGAACTGAAAGTCACAAAGAAGAGATTCGAAGATTTTTGGTTTATCTTCTTCAGAAGCAGAGGAGTGAGCACAAACCTTTTTAATGGTGACGTTTAACCACTGACTTGAGGAGACTTGATATCTTGTCAAAGCATCTCCATCAGCGAGCGCCATAAGGCACATGGCGTCAACATATTCTTCTCTGTCTGAATCGTCTGATTCAGCCCAGTCGTGCTCTTCAGCAACCAGCCCTTTTGCTGGTGTTTTGGCCTCTTCCATTTCAGCAACCTTTGCCTTCAGCTGATAGTATTTATTCCTGTACTCATCAGCAGGTTTGGAAGGGTTAGTTTTAGGAGCAGCAGGAGTTGGTAGGGCAACTCTGCACTCCTTTTGGTAGTGGCCTTTTCTACCACATCTCCAGCACTCCTCTTGAGCTTTGTCAACAGGAGGCTTATATGGAGCAACCGACCTACGGTTGTTCCATTTACGGGAGTACCTCTTGCCAGCGACTAAGGCAAAATCCATAAAGTCGCTGAACATCTCTTGTTTCTCTTCAGCATCAAGATCATCAACAAGAGATTGAATAGGTTGTGGAAGAATAGAAGAGCTGGCACCAGTATTGAGATTACTGGGCTCAGCAGAAATAAGGGCGAGAGGGTCAAGGGCAGAATGTGCAGAGGAGGTGACAGTAGAAGAAGAGGGACCCGCACGATGCTGTGCATCAGCGGCAGCTCTAAGATTTTGAGCAAGAGCTCTTTCTTCGAACTGGAGCATGCCAAAGAGAGACTCAAGGTTAAGGCCATTGAGTCGCTCAGTGGTTCTGAGGATTTGTCTCAGACCTTGCCACTTGATAGGTAAACTATCAAGAAATTTGTGGCATACCTCAAAATCATCATGAGAGATACCAACAGTGGTCATGTCGTTCAGCAACTCTTTAAATCGGGTATATGAACCGTTTAGACCTTCGTTGGGGAGGGAAAAGAAATTTTCATAGGCTCTTTTTTAAGTCTATCTTTTTAGTGGCAATGGTAGCAGCAGAGCCTTCATGCATGCTAACCAATCTATCCCAAACTTCTTTTGAAGAGGGATATCTAATGACCACTTTCATGAGGTCAGTGGGAAGAGTGCTGACAATCATGTTTTTGAGCCTTGCATCAAGATTAACAAGTCTCCTTTCATCTTCAGTCCATTGAACCTCTGGTTTGACGATGTCAATCACAATCTCAGGAGCATCAACAGTTGCTCCTGGTGTTCTTTGAACCAGAGTGGGATATAAGGACCGACGGTCAGAATAGACATAAGATAGGGTTCCACACCCACTATATGTAGTAACATCTTTCCTTCCAAGACCCAAAGTCATCGGGCTCGAATCTTGGAGGGACAGATACGTAACCGAAGTCACGTGTGTTAACAAGGGTGGGAACAACAGTCATGTTCTTGTTTAAAAGGGATTAAAAAGAAAAAGAAAAGATTTTTTTTTTTTTTTGAAAGAAAGAAAGAAAAAGTATGCAAACGGATCTTGTTTCAATGATTTAGAAACGATGGCTCTGATACCACTTGACAGTCCTTGATTTGCACACTTATATTTGTTTTTAAAGACAAGAAAGTTAAGAACAGAAAGTAAAGAACATGAACAAGAATAAGTTCAAATGCAAATATCTAAGCAAGTCTAATCATATGTTTCATTGATTAAACGATGAATACATGGTCGATATTACAACTTGTCTTACAAGACTACAAATGAACTATGTAATTGCTAAGTCTAGGAAAGAAGGAAAACTTAAACAATTACAAATATAGTGATTCACACTATTCGGTTATCAAGAACACTTAGAATGGTGCGGCTGTGTTTCCTTATATAGGGGATGAATTAGGGCAACACAGCCTTACAATGATAGTGATGGAATGGTGGTTGTCGACTGCTCATAGGCTCTGTACTTGGATCCAGGAGCCTTTGTCTTCTTTACCAAAACGGGTATGAAAGAGAAACCCTTGTTTTGGTCCCAACTGTACCTTTGCCATATAAGGTAACATTCAGTTGGCTGAACCACCATGTGACTTCTTGTCTTCTTGTTGGTTTGAAATCTTCCCGCCTTGACATACAGCTTGGGAAATTAAACCGCCCGCTGACAAGAGTCATTGACTCGCTGATGACTCGCTGACGACCCACGTCAGCGACCAAGTCTGGTCAGCGAATCCTTGACTCAACAATCTCCCCCTTTCGGCCCATTTGTTTTATTTGTACACCTATTTCCCAAATATATATGGCTAGAAAGTGAGTGAGATGGGAAACTGGGATTATCCGAAACAACCCCTTTTCTTTTATCTGCCACCGAGAACATCTCCTCTCCCCCATTAGTTCCAGCCGCCGCTACACCATAAAAACCTTTTTCTGACCGTCCATCACCACTGTTTTCTTTACCGATGTTAGTATTGGTGGTATGAGCTTTTTGTTTCTCGGATCTGGCACTTCGGTTACTCTTTTTATTCTCCGTCCACCATGCCGGATACCCGACAAGTCGAAAACATTGTTCCTTGGTATGTTTCTTCATGCCGCATTCATCACAGGTAAGATGAGATTTATCATCTTTATTCACCCATTTTTTTCTGCCGTTGATCCGGCGAATCGGGTTTTGTGGTTGTTGATTGTTATTGATTTTCAAGAGATTGATCAGATTGGTTAGTTGATTAATATTGGTTTGCAACAGATTGACTAGTTGAAACGCCAACTCGGAACCAGAGCTTGAGCCGCCGGCTTCGTCAGCCATGGTGGCTGCTCGATGGTATGTGAGTATAATGGATGATTAGGTAGATGATGAGAACCGGATTAACGGCTCTGATACCATGTTAATAAACAGAAATTGAAGAGATGATTTTTGTATTGATATTTTGATAATTTTTGATTACAACTTATGCCTCTATTTATACTAGAAATAAACCCTAATTAGGTTACACATGACTATTGGGCTTGGGCCCTTGTTGGACCGATACACATTCTAACAATCCATCTTATCTCTAATTGAATTCGGATTACCGAAATTACGATAACGTATAAGACCGGGTAATTTACATTGAGATTACATATATGAGTAGAAGTCATCAATAATTCCACTTTTTTGCACTCAATTAAATACACCCAAAACATTTTTGAACAAAATAAATTTAAGTATTCATCGATCGAGATTAACGGTATTGTTGACTAAAATCGGTAAAATAATCATCAGATAACTTTAATTAATTATGAGCTCGATCAAATTGAATCCCCGTCATTTGAATGAAGTGTGTACCCGAGTCTCAACTATTAACAGATTAACGACTAATTTTCCATATGTTATCGAAGTTAATATATCTAATTTAGTACGTAACATTAAAAAGTAAACAAGGCAGTGTGGCTCGTTTTAGACCATATATATCAAACCATTCCATATCAAGAACTCCCGTCGATCATTTGCTATATTTAGTACCCAACATATCTATACATACAATACAAATACCCTACGGTACGACTCCAGTTCGTTTTTAATTAAAGTTTTATCCAAATATCTAACTCTTTCTAAATATAAAAGATGCCGAATTATAGAATATGCAAGCTATGTCAAAAATCTTTCACTGAACCCACTTGCTACAAAATTATAAGCAATAATAATTTACAATTTCACGTACAAATCTTCACACACACACACACACAATTGTCACCCTTTCTCTCTCTATCCGTCGCTCTATATATTTCCCTCTTCTCACTCGTTTCATTCAAAATATCAAAACTACACACACACTCTCTCCCCCTCTTTCTATCTCTCTCTCTCTCTCTCTCTCTCTCACATACACATCTATACATACATTCTCTATATCTATATATCTCTAATTCTTCTTCAATCCGCCATGATTTCTGCAGAGCTAGCTCGCACAGCTGTCGGCATTGTCGGTCCGTAAACACACTCTTTCACACACACAGTCTATTTCACTTACTGAAATCTCGATTTCAATTTCTATCTATTTCTGCATGTATATGAACTAATTTCTTTTAATTAAATGTACGAGATAATTACGTGATTATGAGATCCGTGATTCCAATAATCACCTTTGGTTTGGTGAATTTTAATTTGGGTTAGATATGTTTTGATGATGAAATAATCCTCTGGTTATTGAATTGAAATTATTAGAGATTTAATTGATTTTGCTGAAATTTATGATATATGTGATGTTTAATCATATCATAATTTGACCTAATTAACTTTTATTATTGGTGATATTTTCAGGAAATGTGATTGCTCTTATTCTGTTCTTATCCCCTGTGTAAGTTACTTTAATTCTCATCTCTACACACAACAGATTCATAATTATAGATACATATACACATTATATATGTATAAATATTATTGACTGAATGATTTTAGATATATAGGAAACACAAATATGTACATGCATATGTATTAATTAGCTGATTTTCGGAAACAGATATTTTTGCATTTTTTATGATCCATACCGTCATGCTATGTGAATGTAGACCTTTCACGAGGTCATTGTGTTATTGAATGCTAATTTACCTATTGAGGAGATTCTACTTAATCGCTATATCAATGAAGGTGTGATTTGTGAAGCTCAACTAACTACCTAATAAGTTTCCAGTTTAATCACCTTGTTTTGGTTGTTATTTATATTTATATAGTCACATGAAAAACTGTAGCATTTAAATGATCAGAATCAGAGCATGTCACATTGTAAATTTGTTAATTATGGAATAGCTAGGAATAGAAGGCAATCATTATTTTTTTACAATGTAGACAAAGTTAGTTATATATGTTAGTACTACTTTTAACTAATTGTGTAATTTAAGTTGCAGTCCAAACTATCACACATACATATGTTTTATGTGAAAATCTGATGGATATGTTTACTTTTTTTAACAAATTGTGGATATGTATGAAACTCAAAATTTTAGTTGGTTATGATGGCATGATGACACTGCCTTTGAAAATTCCTAAAAAGAAATTTAATAAGCAAATTGGTGATAGTGGTGCCATACATTATAGAGTAAGATGGTCAAATTTGGTCAAATGGATGAGTTAAGTTGTTACTATTTCAAAGGAATGTTTGCATTTATGTATGGAATGATAACACTGCCTTTTTGAGTTTTCAAACTAGTTTTAGTAAGAAAATTAGTGATAGTGGCCCCATTAATTATAAAAAGTTGGAGTGTAAAACCTGGTCAAACGCACGAATTATTATTAAACATTTTCAAGGAGTGTTTGTGTTTAAAAAACACACAAAGTGTTTTCTATAACTATTGTAGATGCCAAAATATGTGAATCCAATAAGTCACCGCAGGATCACTATATTGACTCAAGTCAAGACTGATAATAGGTTTGATATATTGCAGGCCAACATTCATACAAATAGTGAAGAAAGGGTCAGTGGAGCAGTTCTCACCAGTGCCTTACCTAGCCACTTTTATAAACTGTGGGATATGGGTGTTATACGGACTGCCAATGGTCCACCCACACAGCTTGTTGGTTATCACTATCAATGGCAC
>CM067174.1:65298239-65315995 GCA_034093135.1 Erigeron breviscapus | reverse complement strand
GCCATTGATAAACTCTAAACACACACAAAAAGCTCGAATTCTATCATTAACAGTATGGAGTTTGAGATATGATGGTGGATAGAAAAACCAAAAGGGAGCTCGGTTATGCATTTGGGGGTAGTCTAAACAACATTTCCCCAAATGAAGGATATAAGATTCTTGAGGATATGGCTAAGGAGTATTCTACAAGAGATGAGGACTGAGACAAGAGATCTAGTAGAACCACCGTAGCTAAGGTGGAAAGTAGTGAGGACTCTAAGCTTATTACCGAAGTAAAGGCTCTCTCGAAGCAAATGAATGAGAGATTTGATAGTCAAGATAATAGATTCAAGAGCCTTGAGAGAGATGTTAAGGTTATGGCCGACGGTTGTGAGCATTGTGGAGACTTGCATTATACGGAGGATTGCCCGGATAAACCAGTGCAAGATGTTAGTTATGTTCAGAATCAAGGGAATTTCAACCAAAATACCGGTTATCAAAACCGGCCATCAGGTAGTTCTTACCCTACTTCTTCTTTTAATGCTAACAGTTCTGGTTATGGTGGTAACAGGTTTAGTAGGTTCACTAATCAACGAGGCTCGGATCCAGAATTAAGAGACATAGTGAAGGAGTTCATTGGTGCCCAAAAGGCAACTAATGAACAAGTTGCAGAAGAGTCCAAGAAGGTGATTTCTGTTTGGACGCTTTGACTACTCGCTTAGATGGATTGGGGCACAAGTTGGATCAAGGAGAAAAGAATCAACAAGCCACCATTAAGGATTTAGAAGGAAGGATTGAGAGGCTAGGAAACTCAAATAGGCAGCCCGGTACTCTACCGAGCAACACTCAGCAGAACCCAAAGCCTCAATTCAATAACCAAGGGCAAAATAATCAAGGATCAGGACAGAAGTATACCCCTCCTAATGCTCGAAATGAGCAAGTAAATGCCATCACTACGAGGACAGGTAAGACTTATGACTCTGCAAACCCTTTACCTGATGATTCTACCCCACTCGTGCAGGTTAATGAAGAAGAGGAAACGGGTGATGAAGAAGTTGAGATGGAACCGAACCAAGCCGTGCCGATACCGGCCGTTCCATCCAAACCCGTTGAGCCCGAAGTGAAGGCTTACAAACCGAAGATACCATTCCCTCAACGGTTGAGGAAGGAGAAAATCAAAGAGCAATATAGTAAGTTTATTGATTTGATTAAATCTGTGAATATTAATGTGCCTTTGGTTGATCTACTTTCAGGTATGCCGAACTATGCTAAGTTCATTAAGGATCTTGTGACGGATAAGAGAAAGCTAGAGGAAGCTAAGGCTACTTTCCTCAACGCGGAATGTTCGGCTATCATCAGAAATCAAATTCCTCCTAAGTTAGAGGATCCAGGGAGTTTTCTGATTACTTGTTCTTTAGATGCAAAGTTTTGTTGTGATGCTTTAGCCGATTTAGGGGCTAGCATAAATTTGATGCCATTTTCAGTTTATAGAAAGATATCTTTAGCGGCATTGAAGCCAACTCGGATGAGCATTAGGCTCGCCGATCATTCATGGGGATTGCTAAAAATTTATGTGTTAAAGTAGGCCATATTGTCTTTTTGGCCGATTTTGTGATTCTTGAGATGGAAGAGGACACCAAGGTGCCTCTTATTTTAGGCCGACCTTTCTTGTATACGGCCGATGCCATCATTCGTGTTAAGGACAAAGTCATTTCACTAGGAATTGGAAATGATAGAATTAGTTTTTCCATTGATAAAGCATTGAAGCATTCTTATTCAAATGATGATACCTGTTTCAGGATTGATGTGATTGAAGAAGAAGATGCTTTGGAGATGGAGTTGATGGACTTTTTGGACACGGATGAGGGTGAAGCTTTGCTTGCTTGTAGTGGAGAAGAGCAAGTTTTGGTTGAAGAAATGGTGCAAGAAATCATGGCTCTAAGCATTGATGAGTCACCACCGGAAGATGAAACTTTTGAGGAAATAGAACGGGATGGATTGAAGATTGAAACTTCGGTGGAGAATCCACCAACCGATTTGGAGCTCAAGCCACTTCCCGAGCACTTGGAATATGCATTCCTCGAAGGTAAGTACTTCCAGTTCCCGCCGATAGGCGCAGGTAGCTTGCTTCCAAGCCTTGCCTTATATGATAGTTGTGGCCATGGCCCGAAGGAGCCTTAAGCACTTGTACAATGCTTCAAGTCAAGGCTCCCTCCCACTCGTTGCCCAGAGCCTTGACTTTCCTATTGTTATATCATCACTTTCGGATGATGAAAAGAATAAGTTAATGACTGTCCTTAGGTCCCATAAAAGGGCCTTTGCTTGGCGTACATCGGACATACCCGAATAAGCCCCGAATTTTGCAAACATAAGATTAATTTAAATGAGAATCTTAAACCGGTTGTTCAAAGACAACGGAGGCTTAATCCGAATATGAAAGATGTAGTCAAGAAAGAGATAATTAAGCTTTTAGATGCAGGTATCATTTATCCTATCTCTGACAGTCCATGGGTGAGTCGGTACATTGTGTACCGAAGAAGGGGGGAATGACCGTTGTGACCAATGACCGTAATGAACTAGTACCTACTAGAACGGTTACCGGGTGGCGTGTTTGTATTGACTATAGGAAGTTGAATGATGCAACCCGGAAGGATCACTTTCCTTTACCCTTTATTGACCAAATGCTCGAACGGTTAGCCGGTAACGAGTATTTTTGTTTTCTTGATGGTTTCTCCGGGTACTTTCAAATACCCATTGACACTAATGACCACTTTTACATGTCCTTTTGGTACCTATGCCTATAGTAGAATGCCGTTTGGATTATGTAATGCACCCGCCACCTTTCAAAGGTGTATGATCGCGATATTCCAAGACATGTTAAAGACATCCATGGAGGTTTTCATGGATGACTTTTCTGTTTTTGGTGATTCTTTTGATAAGTGTCTTTCAAACTTGGATAAGATGCTAGAGCGATGTGAGCGGGCACACCTTGTTCTTAATTGGGAAAAATGCCATTTCATGGTAAGAGAAGGCATAGTTTTAGGTCATAAGGTGTCTAGTGTGGGGATTGAGGTAGATAAAGCTAAAATGAGTTAGTGCTAAATTTCTCACTACTAATGTAAAGGCCGTTAGAAGTTTCTTAGGTCATGCCGGGTTTTATCGTCGATTTATTAAGGATTTTTCTAAAATTACCCGACCTATGACCCATTTGCTTGAGAAAGATGTGTTTGAGTTCAACTCGGATTGTTTAAGGCATTTGAACTTCTTAAGGAGGTTTGACTCATTCACCCATTATGGTTTCTCCCGATTGGCTGGCTGTGTTTTAGGACAAAGAGAAGGTAACCATTTCCGTCCTATTTACTTTGCTAGCAAGACTCTAAATAATGCTCAACAGAATTATACTACCACTGAAAAAGAGTTGCTTGCTTGTAGTATTTGCTTTTGATAAGTTTAGGTCATACTTAGTGCTTAGTAAGACCGTTGTTTTTACTGACCATTCAGCCCTTAAGTACTTGTTTGCTAAACAAGATGCTAAACCTCGTCTCATCGTTGGATTTTGCTTTTGCAAGAGTTTGACATTGAGATAAAGGATAAGAAAGGGGCTGAAAATTTGGCGGCCGACCACTTAAGTAGACTTGAGGATCCTCACCGTGAGGAATTGAGGGAAGAGGATATAGATGATGCCTTCCCGGATGAGTATTTGATGAGTATTGATTCTAATATTCCCTGGTATGCAGATTTGGCTAATTATCTTGTTGCAGAAGTTCTTCCTAAAGGGTGGACACATCAACAAAGGAAAAAGTTCTTTTCCGATGTGAAACACTACTTTGGGAGGAACCATATTTGTTTCGTGTTTGTGCAGATGGAATGATTAGAAGATGTGTTGCAGAAGATGAAACTCGACAAATTCTAGATGCTTGTCACCACGGGCCAACCGGTGGTCATTATGGACCGTCTGTAACCGGTAAGAAAGTTTTTGATGCAGGATTTTATTGGCCTTCAATCTTCAAGGAAGCTCAAACATTAGTGGAGACGTGTGAAGTTTGTCAACGTCAAGGTAACATTTCAAAGAAGGATGAGATGCCACAAACTTCATTCAGGTTTGTGAGGTATTTGATGTTTGGGGAATTGATTTTATGGGACCCTTTCCGCCTTCAAATAAGTGTCTTTACATTTTAGTGGCGGTTGATTATGTTTCGAAATGGGCCGAGGCTAAAGCCTTGCCAACTAATGATGCAAGGGTTGTCATAGATTTCTTAAAGCAATTGTTTTGTCGTTTTGGTTGTCCTAAGGCCTTAATCAGTGATCGTGGAACTCATTTCGCAAATCACCAACTTGCTAAGGTGTTAAAGAGGTATGGTGTCCATCACCGTTCCTCTACTTCTTATCACCCGCAAACAAGTGGCCAAGTAGAGAATACAAATAGGGCTTTAAAACGAATCTTAGAGAAAACCATAGGTGATAATCCTAAAATTGGTCTAAGAAGTTGGATGATGCATTATGGGCTTTTAGAACCGCATTTAAGACTCCAATTGGTACTACACCTTATAGGTTGCTTTATGGGAAGACATGTCATTTGCCTTTAGAGTTAGAGCATAAAGCTTATTAGGCTCTTAGAAATTGCAATATGGACTTAGTTGAAAGTGGTGAATCAAGAATGTTGCAATTACATGAGTTAGATGAGTTGAGGTTGAATGCTTATGAGAATTCTAAGCTCTACAAAGAGAGAACTAAGGTTTGGCATGATCGTAGGATTAGAAAGAAAGAGTTTAAGGTCGGTGACAAAGTTTTGTTATTCAATTCGAGGTTTAGGTTGAAACACCCGAAGTTGACATCGAGATGGATGGGTCCCTATGTTATTAAGCATGTTTATCCTTCGGGGTATGTAGAGTTGTATAAGGAGAATGGGGAGACATTCATAGTTAATGGTCATAGATTGAAGGTGTTTAATGAGGAGACTAATGATGAGGGAGTTGTGGTTGATGAGGTTTTTATGCGGAGCATATGCAAATTTGGCTAACTTTCTAGAAAAAAAATTTGATTTTGTGCGCCGCACAAACCTTTTGTGCGCCGCATATCGGGGCTTCTAAAATTTTTGATTTTCTGAAAAAACTAGTTTGTGCGCCGCACAGAACTTGCGTGCGCCGCATATACAGCTTTGACCCGTTTTGACTTTGTTTAAAATTGGATGAGGATTGTGTTAGGATAAGTGGGGCCCACGAAAATTTGGCCATTGTCTTTAGTTTTGGGTCCTGGATTTCGAGAGACACACACAAACAAACTTTCAAAACTTAAGTTTTTCTTTTTCTCTCAATTCAAATCGATTCCAAACCCTTTAATTCGAATTTTCTTCTAGTTTTTCTTGATTTATCATCATGGTTCGTGGACAAAGGGTATGTTTCTTATCTCTTCTCTATTTCCATTTGTTTCTTGCATTGATGATGTGAATAGGTCCGAAAATTTTCAAGATTTTTCAAATTAATTTCAATTAAAACAAAATTACTTGATTCTTTGATATGGGTTATGTGTTTAATGATGATTACACTTGATTTTAACAAGTAATTTGTGTTTGATTTGAAATTTTCGGATCTAGGGTTCATAAGAAATTCGAAATTGGTTTGGGGCTTTTGCTTGTTGTTGCTTGGGGATGGTTTGAATATGCTTTAATTGTTTGTAACTAGTTTCAATTTGGATTAATTGCATGTTTTAGGTCCGAATTTGAAATTAGGGTTCATGAGAATGAATTAAGTTTGGGGGAAAATGTTGTAATGATTATATGATGATGTTTAAGGTTTGGGTATGTTTAATTTGACATTAATTTGTGCTTAACATCATTGATTTTGGTTAATTGGATAAGAATTTGTTTGAAAAGGTTCTTGTTGACTTTTGTTGACCTGAATAATGTTCTTGATGGTGACTTGAGTTTAAATTTTGGTGGGAGTTGATTTGTTTGGAATTTAAATGAAAATTTTTCTGGAAAACAGTTTTGTGCGCCGCACAGATCATCTGTGCGCCGCATATCGGGCAAGTTTTGCTACAGGAATTGTTTTAGGGTAGTTTTGTGCGCCGCATAAATTGGCTGTGCGCCGCACAGAATGGTCTGTTTGCAAATTTTCGATTTTTGACGTTCTGTTTTGGTTTGTTTGTGGTATGTTTGATGTGCTACTGTGATTATAATGATGTTTTGTGTGTTTTTGCAGAGAGGAAAGGAGATGGCTTCATCAAGTGAGCCCGCGTTTGTTCCGGGGGTTCAAGAGGATTATGATTATACCGATCCGAATCCGTGTGACCCATTCAAGTATAAGGATGTTCCTTTGGATGCAAGTGCTAAGGATTTTCCTGCTGATTCTCATCAGTGGTTACAATTTCCAGGGGTAATGGGTCATGAAAGGACCCATTACTTGAACAAGTTGCAAGATATACGGTATGATCCGATTATGAAGCCTAGGGTAGATTCTTGGAAGGAGTTTGGTAAGATTGGGATAGCTGACCAATTGAAAGAAATGTTGGTATGTAAGTATCGGAATGTCAATGGCCAAATTAAAACGTATAAGATGTGGTTTGAGATATTTGAGTGTAAGCATGCACCAATTCGAGAATGGTGTTTGGAATTTCTTAGTACAGTGCGGGTAGATCTTAGGTTGACCAGGAATGAGTTCAATACCAAGAAGATCATTCATTTTAGAGCTGGTGGGACTCAGAGGCATTGTACGGTACCCGAGTTTGCTTACTTGACGGGTATGGTGGATGAGGACGATTTAGAGGACATTGATGGTTATGATTTTCTGTGTAATGGGGTGTTCGATAAGAAGAACACCGGGTTTGAGGATGATAAGACTAATCAGGGTTATTGGGAGGAGATTGGAGGTCATGGTGAGTTGAAGTCAGCTTCTAGCAGACACATGGAGATTAATGATCCTTTGTTGCGGGTATTACACAAGATGATTACCCACTCTTTCTTAGCTCGGGGTGATCACACTGATAAGGTCACACCTCAGGATGTCTGGTTGATGAGATTGTTTCATGAGGGGGCTCCCTACCGATATGCTTGTGCCCCGTTTGTTTTGGCTAAGTATATGGCCACTCATAGGGATCCAGAGTTGTTTTGTGGGCAGTACATCATGAATATCTATTTTATGTTGGGGTTGGATACGACGAGGAATATGAGGGGGATGAACAGAGTACCATATGTTTCTTTTGGTTTGGATGATTTGAGGAGAGCTGGTTTGGTTGTCACGGTGGATAACCGTGATGTTTTTATTGGTACTTTGGCTGAGGCGCAGAGACCTGACCGTAGGAGGCGTCGGGATGATGGGACTAGTGAGCCTAGGTTCACCGGGGGTGCTTCTTCATCTTCTTTCACTCCCTTTGATTTGTCTTCTATGCAGGAGTCCATTTTTGGTTTGCAGGGCACTACAGATATGATCTTGGACCAGACGCGTACTATGACTAGTATGCTTCATAGATCTTTGGACACTCAGGAGCATTATTCCATTGGCAGAGACAGTTGGAGCAGCAGCATAGCAGCAGTTTGGTCATCTGCCCGAGGTTTTTTATACAGGTGCACCTCGATATGGAGGTGATTTCTTTAGTTATCATACACCGGTAGGAGATGAGGCTGGTGGACGGGCGACTACGGGTACGCCCAATATTGTTCAGGGTGGTGATTGGTTTTCAGAGACTCATGGTATGCACGAGGGTGGTGGTACTCCTTCCATTTTTCAGAGAGATTAGTTGGTTGATGAGTTGGGTTGATGATGAGAGTAGTGAGATGGCGGTGCCGGATACCGTGGGCATTGAGTCATCGTGGTTGATTTGATTTCATCTTGTTTCAGCTTGGAGATTTGAAGTTGTGGACTGCACTTTCGTTTTTAGTTTTTATTTTTATTTGGTTTGTATTCGCCTCTGTTGGCGACTAAAACAATTTCCTTTTCTGTTTTTAGCTTAGTTTTCTTTTTAGGTGGTTAAGACAAGTGTTGGGGGGGGGGGGGGGGGTTGGTTGTTTAATATTCTAATGTTAATGTTTCAGTTTCTCTTTTTGGTGTTGTTTTATGCATTTTGGAAGGTAGCAATTCATGTGCATATGCTGGCAGTAAGTTCAGCGCCCATTCATTTTTATGCGATTCTACCGAGCATAAGAACATTACCAACATCCGGCAAGTTCTCATGATCTTTTATCTTCTTTTCTTTTGCTTTTACCTATTTCCCATAGATTTTCTTTAGTTCATTGTACATTGAGGGCATTGTACAACTCAAGTATGGGGGGGAGGTAAATAGGAAAAAGCCGGGTGAATTTTGAGACTTTTTGAACTTTTGTTTGCTTGTCCTTATAGTTTAATTACTTTGTCACTTAGATTTAATCATATAAGTAATTGAACTATAATCCTTTGGTAAATTTTTTTGTGAATGTGTTTTGAATGATATTAGGCAAATCCCTTCTGGATTGATAACATGACTAGCACACTTATATCCCAAAACACCAAATTGTGAGATTATTGATTCATTGCTAGTATGATAGGTGTACGGTTTTGGATTTATTAGCCTAGTAAATTTGTCCCTCTCGTAGGCTTTTGGATTTATCCAGGAGTAAGGGTCTCTTTTAGAGCTCTGAACTATGATGTGCAAGTTTGAGGTTGGTTTTTCCATTTCCGAATTATTTCATTTGCTATGAGTGTGCCGGTGATTGCGTTGATTCTAGAACTTGTCCTAGTTGATCGTTCCGCGGTTTTCTAGATGAAGAAGCAAATTTAGGATAAAACCATTTGTTCTTTGTATGTTCACCCCTTGTTTCATAAAATTTGTTATGTGCATGTTTTGTTAATGTGCTTAGTAGCTAACTACACTGGTTAGTGAACCTCCTGTTAAACCCTTGGTTTGCACTAGCCTGTTCTTTGTTATTAAATCCACCTTTATATATGCACCTTTTCCTAGCCATACCGATAGTCGAAGTCCTGGTGGGTCATTGGTTGCCTATGCTAGTGGATGGTTTGGGGTTGTCCTTTATGTCCGGGTTGGGATATTCTCGGTTACTGGGAATAGATTGATTTCGTCATGTTTTTTTGTATAAAGTCTGGATCGTTCATTTGAGCATATTATTAAATGATTTGTCACTGTTTTAATATTATTTAAGAGAATACCAATTAGTCAGAGTAAAAGTAGCTCACAAAAAAAAAAGAATAAAAGAATTGAAAAACAGAAAAAAAAAAAAAAAAAAAAAAGAGCTTGGGCTGTCAGTTGGTATTTCTCACTTTTGGTCAAATCATTTTTGTAAGTTGGTTCATCAATTACACCAACGAAAGGATCTGAATGCTATAATCTTAAGTTGTTATTTGTAGGTTGCCGCGTTTGTTTAAGCCAACATGGTTAGATTGGTTGATTGAGTTGTTTGATTCATACACCACAATGGTGTCGGTTTTTAATCGTCTATTGGGGGTATTGTCTGGACAACTTCTCGGGTTTTGGACCGTTGGAAACTAATGACATGGGATTGTTTATGGACTAGACTATATGTGAAAACTTTGTTAAATGTCGTGTTATTTCTTTTTAACACCATTTGTTATCCCAAAATTCCATACCTTGTTAAATACCTTGTTTAGCCCCAAAGTTCATTACAACCCTTAAAGACCTCTTCTGATAGACGTTATGGTGTTTGCGCCATGGCGGTGAAGGAACGATTCTAGTACAAGCCTATGGTAAAAGATTATGCATCACGACTAGCCTTGAGGATGATGGATAATTATTTCACCCAAATGTGGGTTAGGTGGAGTAAGTGAGTGTGAGAGGTTCCGTCTTCAGTTGATTAAAGGACTGAGTCGTGTTTGTGCAGGCTTGTAATCTGCAAGATGGGCAAACCAGGCAAGGGGGCATGGAAGATTAAACTAGCGTACCAGAAGCGTGGGTTCGAACTGGTCATGGTTTAGCGTCTTGGGTGTCAGTAGTGTCCATATGTTTGCGATCAAGAACCAAAGGAAAAGATTGTTTTGAATTCTGAATTTGCTTGAGGACAAGCAAAGCTTAAGTATGGGGGAATTTGATATGTCCATTTATATATATATTCCCATATCGTTTCTAAGTCGTTTTAAGCTTAATTGTGTGTAAATTACATATATATTCGATGCTTTGATGGTATTGTTAGTGATTTCAGGCTTAGAACAGGTACGATGGTTAGAAATGGCATTTGGAAGGTTAAAAGATGCATTAGGATGGTTCATGGACGAGTTCGTGTGAAGACCGATTGAAGAATACAAGTTTTGTGAAGTTTGATGATTTATGCGGCGCATGGGATTCTTTGTGCGTCGCACAGATGGAGTGAATTTTGGGCAGAAACTTGGCAAATTTGAGGAAAGTGTTTGTGCGGCGCACAGAATTGCTGTGTTACTCGCCATATGGCAGACAGTCAAGAGATGGATACCATTCTGTAACACCCCAACAGGCGGAATCATGGGGTATCACTTAGAAAAGCACAGCACGACATGGAAATTATGTAGAGTCAAACTATATGAAAACATAGGATTGAAACAATCCTTAAACTTGTACAAACGTATACAATCATCAACATTCATCGAAATACATGTTCAATCAATAATAAAAGGCAATTCAATCAATAGTAGTTAATCCTAAAAGTAACCCATAAAAGGGAAGTAAGGATCATGGATCCAGAAAGTCCAAAGCTAGTCCAATCCTAGCAAGTAAGCATGCAATCATCCATTTTGTCTCTGATTAACTTGATTACCTGAAAAGTGTACTAAAGAGCGTCAACATAAAGTTGGTGAGTTCGTAGGGACAAGTAACAAGGAATAACCGTGTCGGATAACAACCGTTAACAATAAGTGAGGATTAGGAGAACTAATCACATCCAAGGAAACCTATAAGGTTTCACATTATCACAATTCAATACAAGTCAACATTCAATAATAACGATTCCATATAACGTTCAACAACGTTCCATAACAATCAATAACGATCAACAACGCTGCGGCTTACATAGTTAATAATTAACAATGCGCTAACGGTGCGACTTATATAAAATAATGCGCTAACGGTGCGACTTATATAATGAACAATGCGCTAACGGTGCGACTTATATAATGAATAATGCGCTAACATGTCCACATCAACAATTCAATCATACAATCAATCAAATCAACAGTCAACAGTTAAACAAACATGTACACTTTTCAGCCCGAATCTCAATTGAGTAGGGAGGGTTTACGAAACTCACCTTGCCTGTCAGACAGTAGAAGGTATGTAACAGTCTGAAATGTACCCGAATATCCCAAACGTATTAGCCTTCGGTAAATGAAACTGTATAGAATAACCCATTTTAATAGAATTATCAGTTTAGTAAGAAACTGACGGATGAAGGACTAAAACTGCAAACAGTTTAACGGTTCAGGACTGAAACTGTCAGAAATCTAACGGTTTAGGACTGAAAGTGTCAGAAAATCTAACGGTGTTAACGGTTAGATTTCAAGTTTGTATTTCATGTTTCAAATTCGTTATGGGAAACTTATAAGTGATAAAAAAATATGTTTAATGATTATTCTAGGTGGTTGATGATGGCAGTTCGTGGCGGTTTTGTGGTGACGAGCTAGATTACGAAACAAAAACGTTTAAGGTTTTTAAACATGCAAGTAAACATGGAAAGGAATTAGATGAACCTTCTTCACTGTAGAGCATGGCGTGGTAATGGCAGAAAACGGTCGCAACAGTAGCAGCCATAATGGTATCAACAGCAGCGGCTTGTGGTGGTTGTTGCAAGAACATGGAGAGGGACGGTGGTGGTGTGTTACGAACAACAGTAGCAAGCAGTGAGCAGTAGTATTAGTTTAAGAACAGCAGCGGCAGGAACAACAAGGTGATAGTAGTTCGAATGGTGGTGGTTCGTGGCAAAAGCAATAACGAATAGCAGCAGTAGTTTGTAAACAATTCGGTGGTTATGGTGATGATGACCGAACAGAAACAGTGGCAGCGAGCAGCAGCCCTGGTTTGGTGATGGTGATGGTAACCAGCAGTAAATAACAAGTAGCAGTGGCAGGAGTGGTGGTAGTAACCGTGGGTTAATCAGCAAGCAGCAACAGTTGTAGCTCTTGGTGGTGATCGTGAGCTTTGAAGGAGAAGGAAAACCATGATATTTCATATACCCATATCTCTATCTATGCGTGTACATATATATATATATATATATATCTTTGTATGTGTGTGTCAAGAGGTTAAAGGGTGGTGGTGAAGAAGAAAGCCGAGAGACATGGAGCTTGTGAGGCTTCTTATTTATCTATACTTGCATATATCTATATATACATATATGTGTATGTTTATGTGTGTGAGTGTGTTTATTTGAGAGCTAGAGGGTGAGAGTCGTGAGAGAGTGTGTGTTGTGTAGGTATGTGCTCTTATTATATATATATATAATAATAACATATGATTGAGTTAAATTTCTGTTTTTAGTCACGAGAATTATGCAGAAAGAGAATACATAAATGAATCACATAAAGCAAATGTTAATATAATAATACTTAACTTATAATAATTGGTGTGCTTTGTCAAAAAGAGAATAGAAAGCAGACAAGGAAAAATCACGGATGCTGTTAATCATTATATCCTACTAAACGTTGTTTGCTAAATGTTTAATCCGTGATTTAATCTAAATAGTTGACGTTACTTTGTCAAACTTTAAATTTGATCTTATTAAGGCTTTAGACATAATACCTTATGATTTTTTATATCCTTCATTAGTCGTCTTTTATCAAATTGTAAAGACATATTGTTGATTCGTAATTGTATATTTGTATACAATTAGATGTTTACGAATTATCTATAAATCGTAAAATGTTATAAGATAAATATTTTTATTTTCTTTTATTCTATAAGTTATTTCTAAATATTTTTGTGAAAGATAAATAATGATATCACGCACGTTCAATATTTGGAACTATATATATATCAACATATATTATATAAAAGAACCTATAGTTTAATTGATCTTCTAAATATTACAGGAAAAATAATTGGTGTGCGGCGCATAACGGGCAGACAAGAATTTCAAGATGGAGTTTGTGCGGCGCACAATGATTTTGTGCGGCGCATAACGGGTGCCTAAATTTTGGAAACTTGGTTTTGTGCGGCGCACAGAATGTCCATGCGGCGCACAAACTAGGTCGGCAGAAACCCTTTATTTTTGGACTATAAATACAAGTCCAATACCCCATATTTCGAGAGACTTTTACCACCAGACGATTTTAGGGTTCTTTGGAGACTTTTCAAGCAGATTTTATATCTTTGAAGATCATAGGATTGCTCGTGAGATCCAAGGCATTCAAACATCGTATTTCTTAGCTTTTCGATTGTTTTCTCCACTTTGGTACAAGATGTTTTCTATTTCTTTTACTAGTTATGATTGGATTATGATTATGAGTGGATAAACACTTCATCATCTACTGAGATGAAGTGACACAATGAATTTTGGTTGCAATATATTTTGAATTCAAGTTGATAATTAAACGTTTCATCGAGATCTTAATGTATTGAATTCTTATTATTTATTCTATTGTTTGTTGATGAATGTATGAATGGTTTTAGTGGTAGCTAAGTCCAGGAATTCATTGTTCTAGTTGATTTGGTAGAATCAATAGGTGTTAATTCGTGGTAATAGGTAAGAGAATTCAACGTGTTAACGGTTTGGTAGAATCGATAGATGGAATTGTTTAATAATAACAAAACAAATTGGTCAGTTAGGTAGATCTTAATAGAGAAGGTGGTAGCCGGATCTTTAGGATTGAATTAATTGGTTAATGGGTTCGGATAAGGTAATAAGCTAGGTGTACAACTAGTGAGTTCCTTGTCTAAACCTAGTTATTGAAATCAACGTATTTGAATTGGTATTAACTTAAATGCAACCAAAATGAAATGTGTCATGGAGTCGAGGTAGATGATTCTTTAAATTCTTGTTTGAAACAATAAAAATTTTCTTTCGATTAATCTTTCGGGATTACTAATTAATCTAACTTTTGCAAAGTGGCAAATCGGTAACAAACCCCCATTTTACTTGAATTACTTTATGTTTACAACTGCTTAATAGTCCTTGTGTTCGACCTGGTCTTACCACTTAGCTATACTATATACGATTGGGTCCACTGCCCAATAGTGTGTGGTAGTCGTTATTTGGTATTACTTGTTTAAAAATATATAAACATGATTTAGGCATCATATGAAGATCTGGTGGGTAAACTATGGATATCAGGTATGATGCCTGCCATGTGCACATCTCCAGATTTATAAGCAGTTTGTTGTGCATCAATGGTTTTTGAAAAAGCATCATAATTTAACCCAGATGACCTAATCCAAGATTTGATCACCTTTTGTTCCTTTTCCAGATCATTTTTCAACTTTTCATTTTCAAGTTCAAGGGCCTCAATCTTTAAAACTGACTCCTTAAGAGCCAACTGGACACTCTGTAAATCATATTTGGTTTTAAATTATTTAATTCATGTTAGAACTGTTTCCAAATATCTTTCACTGTCAGTTCTAATAGTTTCCACAAAAATCAAACCATTTAGTGATTCAGCAAGGTCCAGTTTCAGTTCAGGGTCCAGTTGATTATCATAATCATATACCTTTTTCAGAATAATGTCTACCCATCTTCCAGTAATGACATCATCTTTCACCACATGTTGCTGGTCTTCCAAAGCCATGAAACACATGTCCCTAATCTCTTCATCATCATCAGATGAGTCATCAGAGAATTCCCACTTCTCTTTAGTTTTAGCCATCATGCACTTGTTCTTTTCCTTTTCTTCAAGTGACAGAGGGCAATGTGGGCCTTAAGCTTTTTGTATTTAGCTTTATAGCTATCATCAGGCCGATAGTTGGTAGGGACAGGGGGACCAGTTTGATTGTTCAACTGACTAGATCTACATTCCTTCATAAATGACCTTTCTGTAAGTCCACCGGGTCTTACCGAACCGAGATTGACTTAGGGATATGTCGAGGTGCGGAATTCCTCGAGATAACCCACGGTTTCTATATCTACCTTTTATGATATATATATATCACTATATATATTTATATCTTTTGCGTGAATATAAACACGAATATATGCCAAGGTAATATTATTGACAAACGGTAATTACAAGATAAATTACAAGACTTGAATAAATATATGTAACACATCTAGAATGCTTTTGTCACCGAGAAACATGCACTAACAGTCTCCCCCTTGACACTAGCATCTAGATGTGACCTTCAAGTCTTCGTTTGTCATCCTAAGTGCTGGCCAAAAACCCCCTTCAGGAACTTCAGAAGTCATCTACTTTCTTCTGCTCTTCTTCTTCCTTTTGACATGAGTCTCCTTCTCAAAATCAGAATCAGACTCTGTCATGAGTTTCTTTCTCAAAATCTGAGTCAGACTCTGTCAGTGATTCCGTGCTTCTGCCTGCAGCAAGTCTACGAGCTCTTTCTTGATCAGCCCTAGATCCTGGATCCTTTGGCTTGATCATGTCGGCCATTGCATTTTGATATGCCACGTCATCGTGTCCGAACTTTGTGAAGATCTCGTTTTTCAGAGTCAAGGTGCCAGAAGAGTCAGATGATAAAACATCACCTCCAGAAAGTGGACTATAAGTATCATCAGATGCTGATTCCTCCTGATGACCAACTCCTACATCTCCAGTTGGTCGTTCCTGGTCACCAACTCCTACATCTCCAGTTGGTGAGGGGAAAGCATCGGCAGGAGCTTTCCCTTTGTCTTCAGCTGTGGGGGCTCGAGAGGTACCAGCAGCACCAGGCTGGTTTTGCTCCCCCTGAGACATGGCAGTCCTCGTGCCCATTGGAAATCTTGAAGTCTCTCTTGGTCTGCTAGGATCATCTCCCTCGTCCTCTCTACTTTCCCTCCTAAGGGCATCATCCTTGCAGGTTGGCTGTATCTCCCCCTGAGACTTTAGATTTCCAATAATCTCATTCAGCTGGTCATAGTCGTCATCGAAGCTTGTCAAACCGCAGTCTGGCTCTTTATAACTTCATTGTGGTGTGCCAATCTGTCAGCAATCTTCTTTAGGTGCTCAGAAGTTTCAGATTGGATCAATTGTAGAGCTTCCTGCCTTGTTCGAAGCTGAGCATTCTTTGCCTTCAGCTCTTCAAGCTCCTGACGATGTGATTTTTCCTGCTTAGACAGGTTCTCTGTCAAGTTAGCAACCAGAGCTCTCATATCAGCCACTTTCTCACCCAGATACATCATCAGTATCGGTTCCGGAGCTGCTTGGTTGGGAAGAGATCACTGATGGTCCAGGAGGGATAGTCGGTGGTACAGTCGGTCTTGACTCAGACGGTCTGATTATGGATGCATGTGGTTGTTGGATTGCAGAAGTTCCAACAACCGAAAGTGTAACTGTACTAAGTGGAACTGATGTTGTGGCATCACTGGTGAAAGAAGTGAATGCAGACCCCGTTGCTGACAGTCTGATTCTTGTACTTGTTGGCTCAACCGGTGACCTCATCATCAACCCCTTACCTGCTCCCCTAGGTCTAGCAGTTACCTCCTCAGTATCACTCTGCACATGCTCAGACACATGCCTCGGTCCCTCTTCAACTGCCACACTCATCATTGCACTAAGTCTGGGTGACTTATGTGTGCCAGATGTTCCTTCTCCAGCTCTCCTTCTCCTCTTGAGCTGTAAAGGAGAACTATCTTTTTCTTCCTCCTCCTCAGGCTGGAAGTCTGCATCAGCCTTTAGTTCCCTTTCAGACTGAGCAGCACGTTTTTCTTGCAGAAGCCTGTGTGTTCTTTCTTGAGGGTCCTCTTGACCATCATCATCACTGGAGCTGTTATCTTGATCACTCGCAGTGGCATGAGAATCACTACTTGCCTCATCATCGGCCTCGTGATCCTCGAACAACTCGTCGATCTCTGCCTCTAGATCAGCACGAGCGTCATACTGTTGAACCTGATTAATATCATCGTCAGGCTCCAACAGTTGTCGTGCAACCTTCGCAGCATCTTCAACATTTCCTTGACCCTGTTCTACTTGGAAGAACAGATCATCGACAGCTTCAGCATGTACTGGGGGTTGTTGCACAGGAGGTTGTTGTTGCTGTTGTTGTTGTTGTTGTTGTACTTGGTGTGCTGCATGTGGTTGTTGGAGAACTTGTTGTGGAGCTGCAACAACATTTCCTTCATCATCAGACCCATCGTGTGCAAATCCTTCATTATCCGGTGCAACATATGCTGGATTGATGACAGCACCAAAAAGATGTCTGTCTGTCGGTCGAGCTGGAGGTGGGAGTGGACCTCTATACTTGTAACTATCTTTAAATATACGATTTGGCATAGTAGTTACATGCTCAACCGGACCCACCTGTGGTAGATTGGGCAGACGAGCGTTGATGATCATCATGACAAACCGAGGATACATCAAGAAACGCTCGTTGGCAGCTGCACCAATTTGCCTTCTAATCTCGTTGAAGAAGTAACGAGAAAAGCTGTACGGCTTGTTCAGCACAAGGGAGACAACTTGAGACTGGGTCTCGACATTCAGCTTGTCGTACCCTGACTTTCTGTTGCTAAGAGCAACCATAACCACATGACTGAAGAACTTCCATTTCCCGTGAATACAGTTCTTCGTGAAAGTGTTCTGGTTTGGATCCCCAACGTATCCCATTCTTCTGCATACTCCATATCTCAGTGTCAATGGATATGTCCTCGACTGGAGTCACCTATGATCTGATCGATAGGATGAGCTTTTGTCCATCTGGAGTACTGACCGGGATTGTTACTGACAACAATA
>CM067174.1:65237847-65290137 GCA_034093135.1 Erigeron breviscapus | reverse complement strand
CGCAAAACTAACATATGACCCATGTATATCAACATAATTGGACAAAAGCTTTTTGTCCCCTGTCATGTGCCTGGAGCATCCACTGTCAAGGTACCACAAATGAATTGGTTTCCTAGGAACTCCCTGCACATAAAATGAGATAAGTTAGTTTTCGTGTGGGACCCAAACCTTCATTGGTTTGGGTCTTCCCTTCTCATCCTTGAGAAGAAGTTCAGTCCAATATCCATTGCTAGAAGCCTTGGATGGAACACGTTTCTCATCTTGTCTTCTCACTGGAGAAGTCTTCGGACCTCTCATGGGAGAAGTTCTAGGAGAATGAGGGCCAAAAGAAGGTCGTACACTTGAGTGAATTTTGTCATAATATGAGTTACGACCATGGTTCATGAATCTATCTTCTCTAGGTGATACTCCTAGATTGAGGTGATACAATCCTCTTTTGATTTGAATTCCTATGAACATTTCCAGATGAAACTTTCAATGGAGATTCACGTCGTTGAGGTATAGTAAAAGTTTTTGAAGAAGATTGAACTTTAGTCTCATTAACCATTTTTATCATTACCCAACCCTCTTTTTCCTTCCGAGGTTGAACCTTTGAAGGAGAACCTGATCTCCGAGGTCTATTAGGACAACACTGTAAACATGACCTTTTTCATGACACGCAAAACAAGAAAGGACCTTGACCTTTTTCTTTGTATCTACCTTTTTATCGGTACCTACAAAATCAATTTTAGTCCTAGTATCCACTGTCTTACTTGTTTTTCTAGTATCATCTATCTCATCCTTACCTATTGGAGACTTCTTAAGTACAGGCATAAGGATTTGCTTCAAAGTCCTAGTAGCTATTTCATCAACAGCTGGTCTATCCTCAGATTTTCTAGGTTTAGTCTGCCTAGCCAAAGGAGTGAGATGTGACTGACTTAATTTCTTCATGTCCTCAACAGTCACATCCCAGACTTTATCAATTCTTTTAGGGTCAATAGATTCTAAAGGGAATTCTAACTCAGTGTATACCCTATGACTCTTGTGAAGAGTAAAGTGTGTAACACTATCTTTCTGACCAAAAGAATTAGACTTATTTTGAACAATACCTTTCAATTTCTGTTCCTTTTTAGGTTGAGAAGAACCTCCTACAGACTCTTTTGTTTCCTTAGAAAACTTGACTTCGGGAATTGAGTCTTTTGATTTACTAGCTTCAGTACTAGATTGAAGTAGAACTTCAGGAATTTGTTAGGTCCAGATTTAGTCCAGACTTACTGGACTGGCTCCAGACTGGACTACTGGAACCTTACTTAGGTTTGTTACGAAAACTTGTTTTGCTGGTCTCGCTCCAGACCCGACTACTGGAGCTCACTGAAGATCTGACCAGAAAACATATTCTACTGGACCTACTCCAGACTTGGAATCTGGAGTCCCTCTGAAGATTTGTCCAGAAATAACTGAAGACTAGTGAGCATTTTACTTGTACAGGTAATCTGGAGCATTCTCCAGATTAGCTCACTGAAGACTTCACCCCAGTCCAGATCTACTCTACTGAAGACATTCTGACTGAAGTCAAAGACTGAAGTCTGAAGGAAGAAGACTTAACAAATGGCGGAGTCCACTGGAAAGTCTTACCAGATCTGCACACTGGAGGATTGTTAGTGTTCTAGATCCTACAAGTCTGAACACTAATATCGAGGATTGACTTTAGCCTTTAACACACTTTCCAAAGAACAATCCACTTGTTCTTTAACAAAAGTATACGTGTGTTAAGGTGGTTGGGTAATAAGGATACACTTGCACTTGATGTGACTTTATCCTTATTCTTATCTAATACATTTAATGTTCTTGTCGGATCATTAAATGTATACAACCATATTTGTACGACACAAATTCACTGGTGAATTTGTTGCCTATAAATACTAAGTCATTCCTTGAACTAAAATACTTTTTAGCATACACCTTGCAAGAAAGTGAATTTGTCTAAAATACTCTCGATCTTAAACAGGGATACTTCACAACTTTAAGTATCTCGATCCTAAAGAGCTATTTGACAAATATAGATCATTTGTAATCATAGGTTGTTAGGATACTCACTTAATCGTGTTATCTTGATTCCGCAACAACCTTGTATTTTATTTAAACATCAATAAATGAAATACCCATGAAACATACATAATGGTCCACTTTATTTGTTTATTGCTTTAAGTCTTGTATTACTTTGTTTATATATCTTGCATCTTTATTTACAAGTAATACTAGTCCATATCTAGTGATTATTAGACTTGTTGTATTTTACACTTTCTATTGGTTAACCATCTCGTTATTTAAGGGACTCACATTTGGTATCAGAGCAGAAGGCTAATCATTGCCTAGATCTGTTCTTGATGGCTAACCAAGAAATACACAAGGTTTTAGTCTTGGTCCCGATCCTAATGTAAATATTCATGATCAAAATGAACCACAAAATGTTAATAACACTAATCCTCCACCTCCTCCTCCTAATCCTGCTTCTCCACACGTGCATGTGCACTACTCGAATAATCCTGTTCCTAAATTCAGTGGGAACAGTGATGAATTTGGTACGTGGAAAGCTAGGATGATTTTGCATGTCACTGGTATTGAGAGGAACATGATGAAGATCTTAAACGAAGGTCCATATGTACCTACATCACCTCTCAATCCACTTCTTGATCCTTCTGGATCTAGAAGGGGAAGGGAAAAGAGGGAGGAACATTGGTCTGAAGAGGAGAGGAGACTGGTGAATCTTGACACCCTCCTTAAAAACATGATCCTCGGGGCTGTTCCAGAAACCCTCATTCCCACACTAGTTCTTTTTCCTAGTGCCAAACCATGTGGGATGAGCTACTTAACCAACATGAAGGAGGAGATGACACCATTGTCACCAGAAAGGTCTCCTTAAACAAGAGGTATGAGTCATTTTTTGCTCAACCTAACGAGTCTCTCACTGGTACTTACACCAGATTTATGAGTATCATAAACCAATTGAGAGGTCTTGGGGTTGAGAAGGACAAGGATATACTTCTGGAGAAATTTTGTGACATTCTGCCCACCAAATGGTCTCACATGATACTTGTTTTACGACAAGGTAAAACTCTGCACACACACACTCTCTCAACTCTATATGGAGCCTTCAGGTACACTGAAGAAAATCAAGCCCAGAGAGTGGTTGCAGAACAAGATGCTTTTAACCATGCCTCCAGTACTCCTAAAGTGGTTAGTTATTCTGAACCACCAAGTACAGCACTGATATCTTCTGAGAATGTATTTTCTATGAAGAAGATGGTGTCTGAACTTATGGATTCTGGAGAGGCCAGTCAAATCTCTCCAGACTGTGATGAAACTGAAGATGATGACCTTATTGCAATGATTGCTAAAACGTTTAACCGTTTCAAAGCAAGAGCAAATAAGCCATCTGGACAATTTGCATCCAGTTCTTCCACTGACAAGACCAATTTGACATGCTTTAAGTGTGGCAAAAAGGGTCATTTCATGAAAGAGTGCAGGTCCAACCAGTTTGCATCCAAGCCTGGTCCATTCTCTTCTAATAATAAGCCTGATGATAGCTATAAAATGAAATATAAAAAGCTTAAGGCCCAAATTGCTCTCATGGCACAACAAATTGAAGACAATAATAAGTGCATGATTGCTACAACTGAAGAGAAGTGGGTTCCTTCTGATGACTCATCTGTTGATGAAGAAGAAGAAAGAGATTGCTGTTACATGGCTCTGGAAGTTGATGAGCACCTGGTGAAGGAAGATGTCACATCTGGACGATGGGTGGACATTGTTATTAAAAAGGTTAGTGATTATGATAATGCAACTGACCAAGAACTAAAACTGGACATAGCTGAAGCTTTAAATTCTGATTTAATTTTTGTAGAAACTGTTAGATCTGATTGTGTAAATGGTCTAGAAACAGATTCTTCTGAAATAAATGCATTAAAATCAAAATTAAAAGAGCTTCAGACATTGAACTGGCATTTCAAGCCCAGGTTCTGGTAACTGAACAATTGATTCAAGAAAAGCAAGATCTTGAGATCATTTTAGAGAAAGAAAAACTGGTAATAAAGTCATGGCTAGAAACTAAAAAGCCATATGATGCTTCAGTTAAACAATTTCCTGCTCAAAAACGTGCATATTTAGATGGAAATACTAATGTTGCATCATTAATACCAGTAATCGATCGATTACCAGAGGTGTTAAGGCCCACAACTGTTTATGATATGCCTGAAACACCCAAGACCAATTTAGACCCAGTTCAATCCCCAGAGGTTAAGACTGGAGCTGTCCAGATGACTGCTCCAGTTAAAAAGGTGAAGCAGAATAGACCTTTACCTCAGACCAATCCCTTACCAAAGCCTTTGACTGGAAAGGCTAAGGTATCATCTGAAGAAAATATTTTGTCCAGGATAGAGAGCCAGATTCAAATTCTGACTCGTCAATCACAAAGTTTTAATGCAAGATTAAACTTTCTTGAGGGTACTTCATCTGGCCCTAGACAAAATACAAAACCTTTTTCAAAGAAAGACAAATTTATTTCTCCAGTTGAGAAAAATGAAAAGGTTTTAAAACCATCAACCCCAGTGGTCTTCTCTTCTAAGACCACTGTTGAACATAGTGAACTAGACCAGATTGCCCAGGGACCTATAAGGGAGGGTCCAGTGAACCCATCAGTCGATGGGTTCCCAAATCTAACTGATAAAATTCTGGTTTATGTGTAGGGCGATCGAAAGAAGCTTATCTGGTATCTTGACAGTGCTGCTGGCAGGACGATGACCGGATGTAAGACCCTACTGGAGGAGTTCACCATTTCTGATGGACCCTCCATCACGTTTGGAAATGATGGTTGTGGAAAGACTGAGGGATATGGTGTTCTGAACAATGGACAAGTCAAGTTCAGACGAGTTGCATTTGTGAATGGTTTGAAATATAACTTGATCAGTGTAAGTCAACTGTGTGACGATGGCTATCAAGTCTTATTCAATGTTGCTCAGGGCATCGTATTCAACAAGGACTGGAAGGTAGTGTTGATTGCTCCCAGAAAAGGGAATGTGTACGTGATGGATATGGAAAGCTCTCCTTCAGAGCAGTGTTTCTATACTCAAGCTGATGAAGACACAAACTGGTTATGGCACAAAAGGTTATCCCATTTAAACTTCAAAAACATTAACAAGTTGTCCAGAAAACAACTTGCAGATGGGATACCTTCAGTCTCCTTCAAAAAGGAAAGACCATGTCCAGGATGTGAGATGGGTAAGCAAAAGCGTACCAGTTTCAGACCAGACAGAATTTCAGCATTACTGAACCTCTTCACATGCTTCATATGGATCTTTTTGGTCCAGTGAACGTTCAGACTCGTGCTGGTAAAAGATACACCCTGGTGATCATAGATGAGTTCTCCAGATATTGTTGGGTGATCTTTCTGAGGTCCAAAAGTGAAGCTGCTGCTGAAATCATCAGTCTTATCAAGCAAATTGAGCTCAAGTACAGTCGAAAAGTGTGTCAGTTAAGAAGTGACAATGGAACAGAATTCCAGAATGCAACTCTGGAGTCATTCTGTACTGACACTGGCATCTCCCAGAACTTCTCTTCAGCCCGCTCTCCAGAGCAAAATGGAGTTGTGGAAAGGAAAAATCGAACGCTGATAGAAGCTGCCAGAAGTATGCTTGCTGAATCTGGACTGTCTACCAGTTTCTGGGCGGAAGCAATTGCAACTGCTTGCCACACCCAGAATCGATCAGTGTACATCAAAAGACACAAAAAGACAGCCTATGAAGTCTTAAGAAATAGAAAACCAAACATTGGTTATTTTCACGTTTTTGGATGTCCAGTTTACATCCTGAACGACTCCAGTCAGCTAGGCAAATTTGATGCCAAAGCTGATGAAGGGTATTTCTTAGGCTATTCAGCCATTCGCAAGGCCTTCAGAGTCTATAACAAGAGACTGGAGAAGGTCCATGAGTCAATTCATGTAACATTTGATGAATCAAATGCATCAATCAACAAGAAGCTAGTCCCTGTTACTCCCCCAGTAACACCAATTGTCTTTTGTGAATCTGATCCTATAAACGACAAATTTGAAGATTCACCAGACTCAGTTTCCAGTCATCCTGATCTGGAACCTGTTCAGAAAAAGAAACTCTCCAGTAGTACTCCATTCTATCCCTCTATTATTTTCAAACTACCCTCTGAAATTAATATTGGTTCAGATGTGCGTACTACTCCCCCAGTATCAGTGTCAGTTGAGAATTTACCAGAAATGTCTTCTGGTGAAGAATTTCATACTGAACCAGTACTCCAGGAAATGCCTTCAAATGAAGAATTTCATGATGCAAATCGTGATCTAAATGACTCAGATGAAGATACTGAAGTAATTTGGCAAGACCCTCCTCCAGAGTCAACTCCAGAGGAGACTCAACTGAATTCTTGCACTGATATTGTTGTCAGTAACAATCCTGGTCAGTACTCCAGATGGACAAAAGCTCACCCTATTGATCAAATCTTAGGTGACTCCAGTCGTGGTGTTCAGACCAGAAGAGCCTCCAGTAATCAATGCTTATACGTCAGTTTTCTATCTTTGATAGAACCTAAGAAGATTGACGAGGCTCTGGAAGATCCAAACTGGGTGACTGCTATGCAAGAAGAGCTTCACCAGTTTGAAAGGAACAAGGTCTGGTATCTGGTTCCTTTCCCAGTTGGAAAGAAAGAACCAATTGGAACAAGATGGGTCTTCAGAAACAAAGTAGATGAAGATGGCCACGTAATAAGAAACAAGGCCAGACTGGTAGCACAAGGCTACTGCCAGTCAGATGTCGACTTTGATGAATCTTTTGCTCCAGTGGCTAGACTTGAAGCGATCAGAATTTTCTTAGCATTCGCTGCTAATCACCAGTTCAAGGTCTACCAGATGGACGTAAAGAGTGCTTTCTTGAATGGGAAGCTTGAAGAAGAAGTTTACGTCAGACAACCTCCAGGTTTCGTTGATGACAAGCATCCACATTGGGTATATCGTCTGGACAAAGCGCTATATGGCCTCAGACAAGCCCCACGTGCCTGGTATGATACTCTGACTAAACATTTGTTGAAAAATGGTTTTAAACGAGGTGCAATTGACAATACCTTGTTCATTCTTCATGAGAAAGGTAATCTGTTAATGGTACAAATTTATGTTGATGATATAATTTTTGGGTCTACTGATGAAAACATGTGCCAGAAATTTTCTAAAATCATGTCCACTGAATATGAAATGAGTTTGATGGGTGAATTAACATATTTTCTTGGACTCCAGATTAAGCAAAACAAAGATGGAATTTTTATTAATCAGGAAAAATATGTTAGAGATCTTTTAAAGAAATTCGATATGAATTCTTCACCATCTAAACCAACTCCAATTTCTGCACCACTGACACTGGACTCGGATCCAGATGGCAAACCAGTGAACACCACTGTCTTTAGAGGCATGGTTGGTTCACTGATGTATTTAACGGCCAGTAGACCAGATATTATGTTTTCAACATGTTTATGTGCCAGATATCAGTCTAATCCAAAGGAATCTCATATGCTCGCTGTAAAGCGCATACTGAAGTACCTAAAAGGTGCTCCCAGTCTAGGTCTTTGGTACCCCAAAGGCTCTGGAATGGATCTAATGGGTTATTCAGATTCAGATCATGCAGGTTGTAAGATAGATAGGAAATCCACAACTGGTGGATGTCATTTCCTAGGTGGCAAACTGGTCAGCTGGACCAGTAAGAAGCAAACTTCAGTTTCATTATCCACTGCCGAAGCTGAATACGTGTCTGCAGCCAGTTGTTGTGCTCAGATACTCTGGATGAAGAGCCAGTTGCTTGATTATGGTATTAAGTATTCAAAGACTCCAATCTTTTGTGATAATACCAGTGCCATCGCTATCTCCAACAATCCAGTCATGCACTCCAGAACCAAACACATCGATCTAAGGTACCATTTCATTCGCGATCATATTATGAAAAACAACATTGAACTCCATTTTATTCCCACTGACAAACAACTCGCTGACATTTTTACTAAACCACTGGATGTAAAAACTTTTGAATATCTTGTTGGTGAGTTGGGAATGTTAAACCCTTAAATCTGGAACCTTGGTATTGAACGCCATTGTGTACTACTAAGGATCTTTGATTTAAAGATTCAAAAATTTATTTCTGGATCAACATTCCAGGGAAGACTTGAAAAATATTTTCTCTTAAAAATGTTTAAGTTCAGGGGGAATTAATTTTCTCACTGGACAAATTCTTCAGAAAATATTACTGGTGCTTTGTAAATATGTCCCTCTCACTGGTATGGACAGGTTGAAGTGCGTGTTTGAGTTGACTTATGTCTTCTTGTAAATGTGTCCCTCTCATTTGTCTGTATTAGTTGACGTGCAAGTTTAAGGTTTCCAGTCTTTCAAAATTGGTTGTTCACTGGTACTTTACTGGAGTGTCCCTCCAGTGTACCATCAGTACATGCTTCACTGGACTAATCCACCAGTGATACTGGACGGTCCTGTCAACCTCCAGATGCACTGAATAAAGTCATAATATTTTCAAATTACTTGATCTTTGTATGTGCCACGTAAGCAAACCTTTTCAAAGATATTTATCTTGAATCCTACGTGGCATGTAAGTTGTTCAAAACAATGATGGTCTTTTTACTTTGGGAAAACAAAAGTACAAGTTGTTACTGTTTTTGTGGGCTGTAAACCGTCATGCATTTATGTGTGATGTGATGTAATTAATGCGGATCTCAGAACACAATCAAAAATTGTATTTGATAATTTCAAATTAATCGTTTGAGTTCCACATTCTCAATTCTATATATACCCACTTTCACTTTCAACTTACATTTACTTCGAACATTTACTCCCAAATTCTCAAATTCCTTCATTAAATTTCTTCATTCAATTTCATTCATAAATACTCGCATATTAACTTCAAATTCATTAAATTCTTCATAACCTTAAATATTCATTCAATTTCATTTTTCATCTATCATTCATAATGGCACCTAGACAGTCAAGAATGTGACTCATGCTAATCCAGTTACTGGAAGAACTTTTTCAGTAGACAGGCAAATGATGGAACATTTATGGAATAATCTAAAGTCAATAACTGGAGATCATTCCAAGGGGGAAAAATTGTCAGTTCCATCAACTGGTGATCAAGAAGGGTTGATAAGAAAAAGAAAGAGGTTGTAAGGGCAGTCGCTACTGAAAGCGTCGTGCAGCAAAGGCAAGTGACTGGTACTGATGCCAGTGCACGTATGGCCCAGAGAGCACTTGGCACTGAAGCCAGTGTGCAGACTGAAGAAGAGGCTACTGGTACTGATGCCAGTGAGCCCCAATTCGAATCCTTCCCAGACATTCCCACTACATTGAAATCTACTAAAGGAAAAGAAAAGGTAGTGTCTGGTGAAGAACAAGAACAAGTAGAAGATGTGGACAATGAAACGTCCAGGAAACTACAACAACAGTGCATCATGATAGAAATATTCAAGACTAATCAACGAAATGAACTGCTGGCCCATCATAGGGATATGGCACAAATGGGTACTCTGGACTCCTATAACGCTGGCAGGTTGGGCGTAAACATTGAAGTGTTCAAAAGGATGAAGGAGGATCCCAGAGTTCATCAATGTCTTGATGCACTGAACGATGTACATATACGCTCATTTTATGCTGAAGAAGAGCAGGTGTATGACTCGTTGATCTATGGTGTAACCATTCCAGAGTTGATCAGACAGCGAAAGGAGGAGCTGATAAGCCTCCAGAAGAAAATCAGAAAGAATGCTGGTGCTCTGGAAGTGGAATACAGAAAGAGAATGACTGGTCTGCCCAAGCTAACTGCAAAGCAACTGAAGGCAATCAAAGATGGTGATCTAAGCAACTTTATTCCACTGGATACTACTCTCAGAATTAATCAACACCAGTCCACTGAAGGACAGCAGAGTGGTGTATCCAGGGAAACTGAAGAAATGATCCAGTTGGCTAAGCAAAGGGCGAAATATGATGAAATGATGATGTTCAGGGCCAATGCAAGGAAAATTGTTAATGCTGAAATAACATTGGCTGAAAATCACCAAGGGATGACCAGGTTCAATGTGAAGTTGACCAGGGAGGGTAACTTCACTGATGAAAGGAAGGACACTTCAGTCCAAGCTTTTGGATGGAGTGAACTAAAGGAGATTGGATTAACCTTCAAAGGCAAGACTGATCTCTCTCCAGATGTAAAGGCTTTTATGAAAAGAATTGAGAAGATCTGGAAAAGAATCCAAGAAATGGAAGCTGTGTTGGGTCTGAGACCACCAGTGTCTGTTCCATTACCATCTCCAAAGAGGAAGGCTTCTGAAGATGCACCAGGGCATTCATCAAGAAGAAGAGCCTGAACTCTTACTACATTGTACTTGTTGTAATTATTTTTTTATGAAAGTTGTAATTATTTTTTTATGAAAGTTGTAATTATTTTCCTTTTTGATGAAAGTAATAATAGTTACAAGTTTTTACTTTTACAAGTAGAATGACCAGATTTAGTCTAAGTTAGAACTTAAAAGATGAAACTGAAAAACACTCATGATCTATAAAGTGTTTTCCAGTAACTTAGATTAGACTTAAATCGACCAAGTGTTTTCCAGACATACAAATTTGTATATCTATAAGTCTGAAAAATACTTGCATTATTTCTAAACAAATAGGGGGAATTTGTTAGGTCCAGATTTAGTCCAGACTTACTGGACTGGCTCCAGACTGGACTACTGGAACCTTACTTAGGTTTGTTGAGAAAACTTGTTTTGCTGGTCTCGCTCCAGACCCGACTACTGGAGCTCACTGAAGATCTGACCAGAAAACATATTCTACTGGACCTACTCCAGACTTGGAATCTGGAGTCCCTCTGAAGATTTGTCCAGAAATAACTGAAGACTAGTGAGCATTTACTTGTACAGGTAATCTGGAGCATTCTCCAGATTAGCTCACTGAAGACTTCACCCCAGTCCAGATCTACTCTACTGAAGACATTCTGACTGAAGTCAAAGACTGAAGTCTGAAGGAAGAAGACTTAACAAATGGCGGAGTCCACTGGAAAGTCTTACCAGATCTGCACACTGGAGGATTGTTAGTGTTCTAGATCCTACAAGTCTGAACACTAATATCGAGGATTGACTTTAGCCTTTAACACACTTTCCAAAGAACAATCCACTTGTTCTTTAACAAAAGTATACGTGTGTTAAGGTGGTTGGGTAATAAGGATACACTTGCACTTGATGTGACTTTATCCTTATTCTTATCTAATACATTTAATGTTCTTGTCGGATCATTAAATGTATACAACCATATTTGTACGACACAAATTCACTGGTGAATTTGTTGCCTATAAATACTAAGTCATTCCTTGAACTAAAATACTTTTTAGCATACACTTTGCAAGAAAGTGAATTTGTCTAAAATACTCTCGATCTTAAACAGGGATACTTCACAACTTTAAGTATCTCGATCCTAAAGAGCTATTTGACAAATATAGATCATTTGTAATCATAGGTTGTTAGGATACTCACTTAATCGTGTTATCTTGATTCCGCAACAACCTTGTATTTTATTTAAACATCAATAAATGAAATACCCATGAAACATACATAATGGTCCACTTTATTTGTTTATTGCTTTAAGTCTTGTATTACTTTGTTTATATATCTTGCATCTTTATTTACAAGTAATACTAGTCCATATCTAGTGATTATTAGACTTGTTGTATTTTACACTTTCTATTGGTTAACCATCTCGTTAATTAAGGGACTCACAATGTTGGGTTCAACGGAGGTATAATTGTTGTTGAAAGGTGAAGGAACATCGTTATAAGAGATCTTAACTGGGTCTAGACTCTTAGTGGAAGAATCCTCAAATTTGTTCATATGCATTAATAGTTCAGAATGCCTAGCAGAATCTAATTTAGCATTTAAATCCAAAATCTCTATCTTAGCATCAGCTAGTTCTTTTTCGATAGTTGCACACTTCTTTGCTATTTTGTTTTTTTTTTTTTTTTTTTTTTTTTTTTTTTTTTTTTTTTTTTTTTTTTTTTTTTTTTGAATTTTTTTTTTTTTTTTTTTTTTTTTTTTTTTTTTTTTTTTTTTTTTTTTTTTTTTTTTTTTTTTTTTTTTTTTTTTTTTTTTTTTTTTTTTTTTTTTTTTTTTTTTTTTTTTTTTTTTTTTTTTTTTTTTTTTTTTTTTTTTTTTTTTTTTTTTTTTTTTTTTTTTTTTTTTTTTTTTTTTTTTTTTTTTTTTTTTTTTTTTTTTTTTTTTTTTTTTTTTTTTTTTTTTTTTTTTTTTTTTTTTTTTTTTTTTTTTTTTTTTTTTTTTTTTTTTTTTTTTTTTTTTTTTTTTTTTTTTTTTTTTTTTTTTTTTTTTTTTTTTTTTTTTTTTTTTTTTTTTTTTTTTTTTTTTTTTTTTTTTTTTTTTTTTTTTTTTTTTTTTTTTTTTTTTTTTTTTTTTTTTTTTTTTTTTTTTTTTTTTTTTTTTTTTTTTTTTTTTTTTTTTTTTTTTTTTTTTTTTTTTTTTTTTTTTTTTTTTTTTTTTTTTTTTTTTTTTTTTTTTTTTTTTTTTTTTTTTTTTTTTTTTTTTTTTTTTTTTTTTTTTTTTTTTTTTTTTTTTTTTTTTTTTTTTTTTTTTTTTTTTTTTTTTTTTTTTTTTTTTTTTTTTTTTTTTTTTTTTTTTTTTTTTTTTTTTTTTTTTTTTTTTTTTTTTTTTTTTTTTTTTTTTTTTTTTTTTTTTTTTTTTTTTTTTTTTTTTTTTTTTTTTTTTTTTTTTTTTTTTTTTTTTTTTTTTTTTTTTTTTTTTTTTTTTTTTTTTTTTTTTTTTTTTTTTTTTTTTTTTTTTTTTTTTTTTTTTTTTTTTTTTTTTTTTTTTTTTTTTTTTTTTTTTTTTTTTTTTTTTTTTTTTTTTTTTTTTTTTTTTTTTTTTTTTTTTTTTTTTTTTTTTTTTTTTTTTTTTTTTTTTTTTTTTTTTTTTTTTTTTTTTTTTTTTTTTTTTTTTTTTTTTTTTTTTTTTTTTTTTTTTTTTTTTTTTTTTTTTTTTTTTTTTTTTTTTTTTTTTTTTTTTTTTTTTTTTTTTTTTTTTTTTTTTTTTTTTTTTTTTTTTTTTTTTTTTTTTTTTTTTTTTTTTTTTTTTTTTTTTTTTTTTTTTTTTTTTTTTTTTTTTTTTTTTTTTTTTTTTTTTTTTTTTTTTTTTTTTTTTTTTTTTTTTTTTTTTTTTTTTTTTTTTTTTTTTTTTTTTTTTTTTTTTTTTTTTTTTTTTTTTTTTTTTTTTTTTTTTTTTTTTTTTTTTTTTTTTTTTTTTTTTTTTTTTTTTTTTTTTTTTTTTTTTTTTTTTTTTTTTTTTTTTTTTTTTTTTTTTTTTTTTTTTTTTTTTTTTTTTTTTTTTTTTTTTTTTTTTTTTTTTTTTTTTTTTTTTTTTTTTTTTTTTTTTTTTTTTTTTTTTTTTTTTTTTTTTTTTTTTTTTTTTTTTTTTTTTTTTTTTTTTTTTTTTTTTTTTTTTTTTTTTTTTTTTTTTTTTTTTTTTTTTTTTTTTTTTTTTTTTTTTTTTTTTTTTTTTTTTTTTTTTTTTTTTTTTTTTTTTTTTTTTTTTTTTTTTTTTTTTTTTTTTTTTTTTTTTCTTGTGGTAGTTTGTTAGGGGTTTTTTGTGTTAGGTGTGGGGTTGGTGGTGTGGGGGTGTGTTGTGGTATTTGTTGTTTTATGTTCTTCACCCCCCCCTTGCATATTCACGTCTTGTCTCTCCTCTTCCTTTGTTTCTCTCTCTTGCCATCATCTTTCCCCCGTCAATCCTCGTTCCTCTCTCGTGCTTCTCGCCTTGTTGTCTCTTCCCCTATTCTCTTGTTTCCCCTCTCGTATCTTTCCTGCCTCCCCTGTAGGTTCAACGGAGGTATAATTGTTGTTGAAAGGTGGAGGAACATCTTTATAAGAGATCTTAACTGGGTCTAGACTCTTAGTAGAAGAATCCTCAAATTTGTTCATATGCATTAACAGTTTAGAATGCCTAGCAGAATCTAATTTAGCATTTAAATCCAAAATCTCTATCTTAGCATCAGCTAGTTCTTTTTCAATAGAGGCACACTTCTTTGCTAACAACGAGTAAGCTTCACCACCTACTCTTTCTACAGCTACTGACTATTTGACTTTGTCCTTCATTGCACTTAGATCAGACTCTAAGGACTTAATCTTTTCCTTGAAAAATCTTTCTTTATCATTGACAGTTAAATCCTTTTTAATTAGCCTATCTCTCTCTGATTGTGCAGCATTAACAACAGATTCTAAATTCCTAATTTGATTATTTTTCGATTCAATTTCATCATACATTTTATTCACAATTTTACAAACATGAACAATAGTATGTAAGGAATAAGATACCTGTTGGTCAGCTTCTTTACAATCGGCCATGTAAGCAACAAAGTCATCTACAGTCATCCCTTCAGGAATCTCAAAATCTTTCATCTGCTCTTCAATCGTCTTCTCGACCTTTTCAGCAGCAGAATTTTCATGAACTTCAGTAGCTTTTACCTCTGCAGTAGCTTTCACTTCCTCTTGGTTCTTATCATCTTCAAACTCATCTTCAGATTCGGAATCAGTATCATAAACACCCTCAGCATAACTTTCCACTTTCGAACTTTGACATTTTCATACAAATGCTCATCATTATGGTAAACTGTGGTGTCAAGAAAGTCATCAGGAGAGTCCACAATATGAGCCATATCATCAACAATTTCAGCCAAATAAGCATTATTGGTCTCGTCCTGTGGAAGATTCCAAACATAAGAACCATCAGATTGAACAGCTACGATGGCTTTGTCATTTGCAGCAGTATCTTCAGTCAACACAAGTGCTCTATTTGCATTCTGATTATATGGACGATTACCACTTCTGTCTTGTCGCGTAGGAGTAGTATTAACATCCCTCTTTGGTCGTTGACACTCTCTAGCGAAGTGTCCAAATCCATCACAGTTGTAACATTTAACCTTTGACTTGTCAAAGCCCTGAGTGCCTCCAGTAAGAGGTCGTCCTGTCCTTTTCATGAACTTCTGCACTCTTCTTGTGATCATAGCCAATTGCCATTTTAGGTCCATCTCTTCAACATCATCTGGATCAATTTGGTCATAATCTTCATCTATGAGTGCAGGATCTGTGATTCTTCCTGCAACAAACGCTTCATGAGCAGCACACATTGCAGCAAAGACATTCATCCGACCCTCAGCTAATTTCATATCCATTGGCATGGACTTGTAACCAGCAGCAGAAGATGTAATGTTACCGAACTTTAAACTTCCAGTCTTTACACCTTCAGCAGTCTTCTTACCTTTGTTCCCAGCATCCGAAGCAATGAAACCAACAAAATCATCTCCATCAGTATTCTCTGTTGTACCAGAACTACCAACTCCCGAAAAGAATGCATTTACATCAGCTGTTGGGTTCTTCATGGTGGCATGATACAGAGAAGGATCTTGAGTGTAATTATCTTGGAGATCCTTTGCTTTTTCTTTCATCACTCTGTTCCTAAGAGTAGATATGACTCCATCTATACGCAGGATGCATAATCATCTCTTTCTTGTAGTCCATGACAAAACTCTTTATAGGCCTTCGGTAAACCATCCAAGAATTTATCCACAATTTCACTTGGAGAATACTTAAGATCAAAATACGCTAACTCGGCAAGCAGATGTTGATATCTCAGAATAAGATCTTCAACTTGTTCGTTCTTGGTAGCGTTGAAACAGTCAAATTATTTCTTAAGCATTTTAATTCTGTTTTTCTTCAGTAGTGGATCTCCTTCACAATGTGCTTCAATAGCATCGAACAACTGTTTTGAAGTTTTGTATTCTTGTTTGGGAAACAAATGCACTAACTCCTGTGGAATGCACATCCGAAGAGTCGAAAGAGCCTTTACTTCGATTGCATATGCAGTCTTTTCTTCTCCTTTTAATTCTGCCATCTTGTATGTCGAAGTAACGCCATTGACTGTAAGAGTAGGCCACTCATATCCCTCAGTAATCATAATCCACATATTCAAGTCTTCTCTTTGAATAAAATCCTCGAAACGACCTCTCCACGCCCAGAAATCAGCTAATGAGACTAACTTTGGTGGAGAATTAGTCCTTCCGACTAGATGATCATGATAAACCAGAGAATTCAGATATTGTGCAACAGCACTGTTGACAGACGATGTGGAAGCCATGAGCTAATACAGCAAAAAACTTAAAGGAACGAAGATAAGGTTGAACGAAGATAGAAGATCAAACGAAGATAAGGTTAAGTTCGTAAGAAGTTCTAAGTTCGTAAGGTGAAACTGAACGAAGATAAATTTAACTTCGTAAAGAGAGTTCAAAACGAAGATGGCCTAAATTCGTAGACAAAGATCTGAACGAAGATAAGTTAAATTCGTTAATAACTTCGTTGAAAAATAACTTCGTAGCAAGTTCAAAAGCCAAGGAACGAATTTAAGATTAAATTCGTTTGGCTAAGTTCGTAGAGGAAAACGAACTTAACAGCAGTTTGGGTTTTCGAATTTCACAGAATATTAAGAATCAAACAGACGATCTATTTTAAGAACAAGTATTCTCAGCCATATATCTGAATACGTTTCCCATACGAACATTGTATACATTTAAGTTCAGATTATAAGGAAACCTTGGTACTTTGTGCCTATCGATACATCATATAATGGTATCACTGAACTAAGCATTTTAAAGTACAATTAAGCAGGCTTAAAAGCTAAAGTATCGTCACATCTAGTCATTTAGTGCAGTGACCGTACTTCATTTATTATATTTTTGGATTTTCCAATTTTTTTTTTTTTTGATGTTTTTGGATTTTCAGACACTAGATATATACAAACTTATACTAAACCAACTCTTTTTGTATTTTAATGACTCTATCTATGTACGACTTAAACTACACAGACTCGAAAAATTTTAAGTTCTTTGAGAGAAACTACTCGGCATTCTTCATACCATTGAGTTGATATAACAACTCATGACGAGGTCTATCAAAAGCTTTAGTATAAAGATCAGCAAGGTTATCATCAGTAATAACCTTTTCTAAATGAATAAGCTTTTTCTCAAAACAGTCACGCAAAAAATGATGCTTTATATCTATGTGCTTGGTGACTTTAAAGTTTTTCGGATTCTTAGTAATATCTATGGCAGACTTATTATCAATACAAATAGGAGAGTCTGAGATATCCATACCATAGTCGCGCAATTGTTGCTGTATCCAAAGTACCTGAGAACAGCATTTGACCAGCAGCTATGTACTCTGCTTCACAGGTAGACTGTGCAACAGATGTCTGCTTTTTGCACTGCCACGATATAATTCTCCCCCCTAAAAGCTGACATCCACCTGACGTTGATTCCTATCCGAACTGCAGCCACCATAATCCGAATCAGTATAAGCTTTGAATTCAAAGGAACCATGCATGGGATACCAAAGCCCTAGACGAGGCTTGGCCTTCACATAACGAAGAATCCTTTTCGCAGCTTTCATATGTGACTCTTTCGGATTAGCCTGATATCTAGCACACATGCAAACAGCAAAGGTAATGTCTGGACGTGAAGCCGTCAGATACATCAAGGAACCAATAATAGTCCCGATATTGAGTTGCATCGACTTCTGGATCATTAGTCTTATCAGGACACAGCCCATGATTAGTCTGAATGGGAGTAATTGCATCTTTAGCATCAGTCATTCGAAACCTTGTAAGAAGATCCTGAACATACTTGCTCTGATGAATAAAGAACCCATCTTTCAGTTGATCCACCTGTAATCCAAGGAAGAAAGTTAATTCCCCATAGCACTCATTTCGAACTTAGCCTTCATGCTCTGCTCAAACTCCTTGCACATGGTCTTATCAGATGAACCAAAAATGATATCATCAACGTAAACCTGTACAAGCAAGTAGTCCTTCCCTTTCCATTTGATGAACAGCGTGCTGTCAATAGAACCTCGAGTAAAACCATTTTCATGCAAATGAATAGACAGTTTTTCATACCATGATCGAGGAGCCTGATGTAAACCATATAGAGCCTTATCAAGACGATATACTCTATTGGGAAAATCTGGATCCTCAAACCCCTGAGGTTGATCTACGTACACTTCTTCTCTAATTTCGCCATACAAAAAGGCACTCTTTACGTCAAGTTGATACACCTTTATACCTTGATAACTAGCAAATGCCAGAAATAAACGAATAGCTTCTAGTCTAGCTACAGGTGCAAACGTCTCATCGTAATCAAAACCTTCTTGTTGCTCAAATCCTCTAACTACCAACCGAGCCTTATTGCGAGTGACAACACCTTTGTCATCCTTTTTACAACGGAACCCATCGCGTAGATAAAGGAGATTCACCATGAGGTAAGTCAACTAACTTCCATACATCAAGCTTCCGAAACTGAGCCAATTCTTCTTGCATCGCCTCAACCCATGACGGATCTTTAAGAGCCATACCAACATTCTTAGGCTCAACCTGAGAGATGAAGCAATAGTACAAGTACCAAGTAATCGCCCCAGTATCCTTAACCTCAGCAAACATACTTGACATTTTCTTATGCTGATTCCTCGTGAGAGTAGAGGCAGAGGCATCACCAATAATTTGCTCTACTGGATGATCCTTGTTGACTCTTGTCTGAGGAACCTTATCGACCGTAAGATCACTTCCTAAGTTTGTCTGCACATGATGTTCTGGAGTTTTAGGCTCTTCCTGATTTCACCTTCCGTGTCATCAGTATCATAGAACGGATCATCAGGTAGCGGTATATGTAAAGGATCAGTAAGATTTTTAGGAGCAGTATCTAAAGTAGAGGCTGCTTCTTTTGTCCCACTTGATTCACCAGATTTTGATGCAGGCTCAACGAATGGTGAGGAAACAGGAGTGGAAACTGGAACCGGCCCACCATCAATTGGATCATGTAGAGTAACTACATCTTCCACAATCGGAACACCTGTAAAAGAAACCGGACCACGAAAAGAAGTGAAAACACCATCATAATCAAAGTCATTAGCAGGACCAATGTGCACAGCAGGTTTATGACTGACAATTACAACATTTGTACCAAAATCGACTTTGCCAGTTTTCTGATTGTACACACGCCGAATCGGTGTACTTGGCACATAACCTAAAAAGAATCCCTCCTCAGATTTAGGATCGAATTTCCCTTGAGGAAGAACTTTCAGAAAAGTACACGGAACACCAAACGGTTCAACATTCTGCAAATTGGGCTTTTTGTTGTGCAACAGCTCATAACAAGTCTTCTTAACCGTTTAACTGTTAAAACCCGATTCAAAATGTGGCAAGCTGTATTCACCGCCTCTCCCCAGAAAGTAATAGGAAGCCCTGAATCAGCAAGCATCGTCCTGGCTGTTTCTATCAATGTCTTGTTCTTCCTTTCAGCTACTCCATTCTGTTGTGGCTCATAAGGTGCACTGAATTGATGTTGAATTCCTTTGGTCAAGCAAAATACAGTAATGGTACTATTCTTGAACTCAGTGCCATTGTCACTCCTGATTCTCTTCACTTTAACCTCATGGACATTCTCGACTTGTTTGATGAAATCCATAAATCGAGCAGCAGTCTCATCCTTGGTCTTCAAAAAGAATACCCATGAGAATCTTGAGTAATCATCAGTGATCACCAAACAGTAAGACATCCCTCCAATGCTTCTTATGTTCACAGGACCAAAGAGATCCATATGAAGTAACTCGAATGGTTTGGATATAGAATTTTGCACCTTTGATTTATGGGGATTCTTATGTTGCTTCCCTTTCAAACACGGTACACATTTATCTTCCATTCCAAACTTCTTTACCGGAACACCTTCAACTAATTCAAGACTGACAAGTTCATTCATCTTCCGAAAGTTGATATGTCCCATTCTTCGATGCCATAAGAGAGATTCCGACTCATTGGCCTTGCTCAACAAACAAAGGGGCTCCTTTGGATTATCAACACCTAAAACTAAACCATAGATGTCTCTCTTCCTAGGAGCTCTGAGCATAATCCATTCTTCAGGAATAACAAAACCCGGCTTCAAGATGAATGCCTCCTTTTCTGTGAAATGAACATTGTTGCCCTTGTCACAGATCTGTGAGACACTCATAAGATTATGAGTAAGTTGTTCCACATAGTTTACTCGTTCTAGAGTAAGTTGTCCATTGACGACATCTCCTTGACCGGTGATGTTACCGCCCTTGGATCCAGCAAAACTAACATATGACCCATGTATATCAACATAATTGGACAAAAGCTTTTTGTCCCCTGTCATGTGCCTGGAGCATCCACTGTCAAGGTACCACAAATGAATTGGTTTCCTAGGAACTCCCTGCACATAAAATGAGATAAGTTAGTTTTCATGTGGGACCCAAACCTTCATTGGTTTGGGTCGTCCCTTCTCATCCTTGAGAAGAAGTTCAGTCCAATATCCATTGCTAGAAGCCTTGGATGGAACACGTTTCTCATCTTGTCTTCTCACTGAAGAAGTCTTCGGACCTCTCGTGGGAGAAGTTCTAGGAGAATGAGGGCCAAAAGAAGGTCGTACACTTGAGTGAATTTTGTCATAATATGAGTTACGACCATGGTTCATGAATCTATCTTCTCTAGGTGATTTACTCCTAGATTGAGGTGATACAATCTTCTTTTGATTTGAATTCCTATGAACATTTCCAGATGAAACTTTCAATGGAGATTCACGTCGTTGAGGTATAGTAAAAGTTTTTGAAGAAGATGCAACTTTTGACTCATCAACCTTGTTATCATTACCCAGCCCTCTTTTTCCTTCCGAGGTTGAAACCTTTGAAGGAGAACCTGATCTCCGAGGTCTATTAGGACAAACACTGTAAACATGACCTTTTTCATGACACGCAAAACAAGAAAGGACCTTGACCTTTTTCTTTGTATCTACCTTTTTATCGGTACCTACAAAATCAATTTTAGTCCTAGTATCCACTGTCTTACTTGTTTTTCTAGTATCATCTATCTCATCCTTACCTATTGGAGACTTCTTAAGTACAGGCATAAGGATTTGCTTCAAAGTCCTAGTAGCTATTTCATCAACAGCTGATCTATCCTCAGATTTTCTAGGTTTAGTCTGCCTAGCCAAAGGAGTGAGATGTGACTGACTTAATTTCTTCATGTCCTCAACAGTCACATCCCAGACTTTATCAATTCTTTTAGGGTCAATAGATTCTAAAGGGAATTCTAACTCAGTGTATACCCTATGACTCTTGTGAAGAGTAAAGTGTGTAACACTATCTTTCTGACCAAAAGAATTAGATTTATTCTGAACAATACCTTTCAATTTCTGTTCCTTTTTAGGTTGAGAAGAACCTCCTACAGACTCTTTTGTTTCCTTAGAAAACTTGACTTCGGGAATTGAGTCTTTTGATTTACTAGCTTCAGTACTAGATTGAAGTAGAACTTCAGGAATGTTGGGTTCAACGGAGGTATAATTGTTGTTGAAAGGTGGAGGAACATCGTTATAAGAAATCTTAACTGGGTCTAGACTCTTAGTGGAAGAATCCTCAAATTTGTTCATATGCATTAACAGTTTAGAATGCCTAGCAGAATCTAATTTAGCATTTAAATCCAAAATCTCTATCTTAGCATCAGCTAGTTCTTTTTCAATAGTGGCACACTTCTTTGCTAACAACGAGTAAGCTTCACCACCTACTCTTTCTACAGCTACTGACTGTTTGACTTTGTCCTTCATTGCACTTAGATCAGACTCTAAGGACTTAATCTTTTCCTTGAAAAATCTTTCTTTATCATTGACAGTTAAATCCTTTTTAATTAGCCTATCTCTCTCTGATTGTGCAGCATTAACAACAGATTCTAAATTCCTAATTTGATTATTTTTCGATTCAATTTCATCATACATTTTATTCACAATTTTACAAACATGAACAATAGTATGTAAGGAATAAGATACCTGTTGGTCAGCTTCTTTACAATCGGCCATGTAGGCAACAAAGTCATCTACATTCATCCCTTCAGGAATCTCAAAATCTTTCATCTGCTCTTCAATCGTCTTCTCGACCTTTTCAGCAGCAGAATTTTCATGAACTTCAGTAGCTTTTACCTCTGCAGTAGCTTTCACTTCCTCTTGGTTCTTATCATCTTCAAACTCATCTTCAGATTCGGAATCAGTATCATAAACACCCTCAGCAAAACTTTCCACTTTCGAACTTTGAACATTTTCATACAAATGCTCATCATTATGGTAAACTGTGGTGTCAAGAAAGTCATCAGGAGAGTCCACAATATGAGCCATATCATCAACAATTTCAGCCAAATAAGCATTATTGGTCTCGTCCTGTGGAAGATTCCAAACATAAGAACCATCAGATTGAACAGCTACGATGGCTTTGTCATTTGCAGCAGTATCTTCAGTCAACACAAGTGCTCTATTTGCATTCTGATTATATGGACGATTACCACTTCTGTCTTGTCGCGTAGGAGTAGTATTAACATCCCTCTTTGGTCGTTGACACTCTCTAGCGAAGTGTCCAAATCCATCACAGTTGTAACACTTAACCTTTGACTTGTCAAAGCCCTGAGTGCCTCCAGTAAGAGGTCGTACTGTCCTTTTCATGAACTTCTGCACTCTTCTTGTGATCATAGCCAATTGCCATTTTAGGTCCATCTCTTCAACATCATCTGGATCAATTTGGTCATAATCTTCATCTATGAGTGCAGGATCTGTGATTCTTCCTGCAACAAACGCTTCATGAGCGGCACACATTGCAGCAAAGACATTCATCCGACCCTCAGCTGATTTCATATCCATTGGCATGGACTTGTAACCAGCAGCAGAAGATGTAATGTTACCGAACTTTAAACTTCCAGTCTTTACACCCTCAGCAGTCTTCTTACCTTTGTTCCCAGCATCCGAAGCAATGAAACCAACAAAATCATCTCCATCAGTATTCTCTGTTGTACCAGAACTACCAACTCCTGAAAAGAATGCATTTACATCAGCTGTTGGGTTCTTCATGGTGGCATGATACAGAGAAGGATCTTGAGTGTAATTATCTTGGAGATCCTTTGCTTTTTCTTTCATCACTCTGTTCTTAAGAGTAGATATGACTCCATCTATACGCAAGGATGCATAATCATCTCTTTCTTGTAGTCCATGACAAAACTCTTTATAGGCCTTCGGTAAACCATCCAAGAATTTATCCACAATTTCACTTGGAGAATACTTAAGATCAAAATACGCTAACTCGGCAAGCAGATGTTGATATCTCAGAATAAGATCTTCACTTGTTCGTTCTTGGTAGCGTTGAAACAGTCAAATTGTTTCTTAAGCATTTTAATTCTGTTTTTCTTTAGTAGTGGATCTCCTTCACAATGTGCTTCAATAGCATCGAACAGCTGCTTTGAAGTTTGTATTCTTGTTTGGGAAACAAATGCACTAACTCTTGTGGAATGCACATCCGAAGAGTCGAAAGAGCCTTTACTTCGATTGCATATGCAGTCTTTTCTTCTCCTTTTAATTCTGCCATCTTGTATGTCGAAGTAACGCCATTGACTGTAAGAGTAGGCCACTCATATCCCTCAGTAATCATAATCCACATATTCAAGTCTTCTCTTTGAATAAAATCCTCGAATCGACCTCTCCACGCCCAGAAATCAGCTAATGAGACTAACTTCGGTGGAGAATTAGTCCTTCCGACTAGATGATCATGATAAACCAGAGAATTCAGATATTGTGCAACAGCACTGTTGACAGAAGATGTGGAAGCCATGAGCTAATACAGCAAAAAAACTTAAAGGAACGAAGATAAGGTTGAACGAAGATAGAAGATCAAACGAAGATAAGTTAATTCGCTAAGTTCGTAAGGTGAAACTGAACGAAGATAAATTTAACTTCGTAAAGAGAGTTCAAAACGAAGATGGCCTAAATTCGTAGACAAAGATCTGAACGAAGATAAGTTAAATTCGTTAATAACTTCGTTGAAAATAACTTCGTAGCAAGTTCAAAAGCCAAGGAACGAATTTAAGATTAAATTCGTTTGGCTAAGTTCGTAGAGGAAAACGAACTTAACAGCAGTTTGGGTTTTCGAATTTCACAGAATATTAAGAATCAAACAGACGATCTGAAACCTTCGATAAGATATCGAATGCTCTGATACCACTTGTGAGTCCCTCGATAGCTCTGGATCGCTCTCGAGATCGTCTATGGTTATGTTGTGAGTGCGGAATCCTCACGAGATAACTGTTTGATTAGTTATCTATATTATTGCTAATTAACAAGATTGTAATCAGCCTTAATTGCTCTATATTCGTTTTGTAGTGATTACAAACGAACTTAGAAGCTGTAATTGTGTGTGATTAATCGACTGGCTTCTTAATTAGGTTTTCCAATCGTTTATATATGTTCATATTTGATATTGGGCTTGCTGGGCTTTGTTCTTACGAACTTAGCAGCCCAGCCCATCAAACGAAGATAATCTTCGTTTGAGCATAACGAAGTTTATCTTCGTTAGCTGTAATCCGTTTGTTATTTTCCAATTACTTAACATATAAGGAACCTAACATATATTATGTTTGTTCTTGTATATCATACATAACAAACATCATATATAAACATATATAACACCTAAATATGTAATCAATCATTACTAAAACACAAAGTTCATAATCTATTAATTACATATAAATGAATAAGACATAATCAAATCTAAGTTGCTGTTGTCACATCAACATGCATCAACACAACCCCACATTCCTATAAGTATTTGGTATGTTGATAGCGGTTGCTCCAGGCACATGACAGGGGACAGAAGACTTCTGTCCGATTTTGTAAATATTAAAGGTTCACATGTAAATTTTGCTGGTTCCAAGGGCGGACATATCTCAGGACAAGGTGATGTCGTCGATGGAAAACTTACTTTAAAGAATGTCAATTACGTGGAAGAACTTACTCATAATCTGATGAGTGTATCACAAATTTGTGACCGAGGAAATTCAGTTTTCTTCAACAACAAAGCTGCATTCGTTTTGAAACCGGGTTTTGTTATTCCAGATGATTGGATATTGTTGACTGCTCCTCGTAAAAGAGATATTTATGGTTTAGTGTTAGGAACCAAGAATGTGCAGAAGGAAGTTTGTTTGTTGTCTAAGGCAAGCGAAAGTGATTCTCTCTTATGGCATAGAAGAATGGACATCTACATTTCCGAAAGATGAATTACATTGTGAAGAATGATCTGGTTCAAGGTGTTCCTAAAAAGAAGTTTGAATTGGAAGATAGATGTGTTCCATGCTTGAAAGGCAACAACAGAAAAAGCCTCACAAGCCCAAGACACAAAATTCATTGCCGCTCCTTTTGAGTTACTTCATATGGATCTCTTTGGTCCAGTAAATGTTAGGAGTAGAGGGGGAATGTACTACTGCTTGGTTGTCACTGATGATTATTCAAGGTTTTCATGGGTTTTCTTCTTAGCTACCAAAGATGAGACTACGGAGATTCTGATTAACTTTTTCACTGAGGCTGAGAATCTCTACAACACGAAGATCAAACGAATCAGGAGTGACAATGGCACGGAGTTTAAAAACTCGGTGATGGATGTTTTCTGTTTGTCTAAAGGAATCCAACATCAATTTAGTGCTCCGTATGAACCTCAGCAAAATGGAGTTGCGGAGAGAAAGAATAGGACCTTGATCGAGACTGCCAGAACTATGCTTGCTGATTCAGGGCTACCGACTATGTTTTGGGCGGAAGCTGTTAACACAGCTTGTCATGTGTTAAATCGGGTGTTAACTGTTAAAAGGTTTAATAAAACTTGTTATGAACTTCTCAACAAACGAAAACCTGATTTGTCTGGATTGGAACCGTTTGGTGTTCCATGTACTTTTCTGAAAACTTCTCCTCAACCAAAGTTTAATTCTAAAGTTGAAGAAGGTTTCTTTCTTGGATATAAACCAGGAACATCCATTCGTCGGGTTTTCAATTCTCAGACTGGTAGAGTCGATCTTGGTACTAATGTCGTGATTGTAGTTATAAACCGGCTACTCATGCTGGTTCTGAGTCAAGTTTTGCTTATGATAGTGTGTTTACTTCACTTAAGGGTCCAATTTCTTTTCCTGGTACTCCTATTGATGAAGATGTTGTTATTGTTCGAGATCACTTGAATTATGATTCTGAGGTTGCTCCTGCTGCATCTACTACTGCTGATGTACCACCAACCGGAGTTGTTCCTACAACTGAGGTTGGTCAATCCAGTGGTTCAAGAGATCCAACTAAAATTCCACTACCAGATGATGAACCGCTTGACTCATCGTCTTCTTCATCTTCTGAAGCTGATGGAGAGTCTCCCACCCAAATTGTTCCAAATATGGGTGATGATTTTCCAAGTCACAAAACTCCTCAACATAGAGCAACTAAAGATCATCCCGTTGAAAATATTCTTGGTGAAGCTTCAGCAACTGTCCGAACTAGAAATCAGTTAAATAAGGAGATGACTAGTTTATTCTGTGAAGTGAAGGATACAGGTTTAATAACTGAGTGTTTATACTCATGTTTTATTTCACAAGAAGAACCCAAGAATGTTAAGATAGCACTTCAAGATCCGTTTTGGGTTGAGGCTATGCAAGAATAATTGGCTCAATTTGAAAAACTTGGAGTATGGGAATTAGTTGATGTGCCTAAAGGTAAGGAACCGATTGGAACTCGTTGGGTATTTAAATGCAAACGAGATGACAAAGGGATTGTTACAAGAAATAAGGCACGTCTAGTTGTTCAGGGTTTTGCACAGCGAGAAGGTTATGACTACAATGAAACTTTTGCACCAGTTGCTCGGATTGAAGCTATAAGACTATTTTTAGCTTATGCTAGTTTCAAAGGAATAAAGGTGTATCAGTTGGATGTCAAGAGTGCCTTCTTGTATGGAGAAGTTAAGGAAGTAGTGTACGTTCGTCAACCACCGGGGTTTGAAGATCCAAATTATCCAAGAAGGGCATATCGACTGGATAAGGCTCTTTATGGATTACATCAAGCACCAAGAGTGTGGTATGAGAAATTGTCAACACATTTGTTGACAAATGGATTTACAAGAGGATCGATAGACAGCACGTTGTTTATCAAATGGCAGAAGCAAGATTATATAATTGTGCAAGTTTATGTGGATGATATCATTTTTGGTTCATCTGACATTAAGATGTGCAAGGATTTTGAAATGAGTATGAAGAAGGAATTTGAAATGAGTGCTATGGGGGAATTAAAATTTTTCCTTGGACTGCAAGTTGATCAACGAAAAGATGGTTTTTTCATTCACCAGACTAAGTATGTCGATGACATCTTAGAAAGGTTTCAAATGTTAGAATCCAAGACTTATGGTACTCCTATTCAGTTGAATCATGGTTTAGGAGTTCCTAATTCTAAAGATACACTTGTGGATGCTACTTATTATCGGGCGATCATCGGTTCATTGATGTATTTAACTGCTTCGCGTCCAGATATCATGTTTGCTGTTTGTCTGTATGCTAGATTTCAAGCAAATCCGAAAGAGTCACATTTAACGGCTGCAAAACGGATCCTCAGATATTTAAAGGGAAACCAAGGACTTGGTTTATGGTATCCGTTGGGAGGAACGTTTGAGTTTGTTGCTTACACTGATTCGGACTTTGGAGGTTGTAACAATGATAGGAAGTCTACGACTGGCGGATGTCAATTCTTAGGAGGGAGACTTGTATCGTGGCAATGTAAGAAGCAGACATCGGTAGCTCAGTCTTCTTGTGAGGCAGAGTACATGGCTGCTGGAAGCTGCTGTTCCCAGGTATTATGGATTCAGCAACAACTTCGAGACTACGGTATGGATTTTCTTGATACCCCTATTAAGATTGATAATAAGTCAGCTATAGATATAACTAATAACCCTGTCTTGCATAAAGTCACCAAGCATATTGACATTAGACATCATTTTTTGCGTGACTGTGCCCAAAAGAAGTTAATTCATTTGGAAAAAGTTATAACTGATGATAATCTAGCTGATTTGTATACTAAAGCATTTGATAAGACTCGCTTTGAAAAGCTGATTCTTCTAAATGGTATGAAGAATGCTGATTCATATTAGATCTCTCAAAGAAATATCTTTTTGTATATTTTATTTTATTTTATTTGTGTCTAGTTTAAGTCTGTAAATAGCTAGAGTCATAAGAATACAAAAAGAGTTCTTAGTGTTAAAAAAAAAAAAAAAAAAAAAAAAAAGAGTTTTAAGTTGATGCTTTAAGACGATTAGAAGTGAGGATGTTTTAGCTTTTAAGCTTGCTTAATCGTAATATAACTGCTTAGTTCAGTGACTACTTCTAAGGATGTATCGGTAGACACAAAGTACCGAAGGTTTCCCTGAATATTAACTGTTCAATAACCGTATTTGTGGGTAACACGTCAGCATGTGGCTTTGAATATGGACTCTTCCTTGTGAATTGATTTGCCATCCTTAATACTTAAGAAAGATTTAGCATTTGGTTTGAGATTGGATGTGTTTGTAACCATAGGGGGGATTCGCATGCATTCGTGTATGTCAATCTAAACAGAACAAAATGGGTTTTAGCTTCTAAAGCATCTATTAAAACCATCATGATCTCGATTGGCTAAAACAAAGTACCGAAGAATAAAGAAATAATGAAGAATAGTCAAGAAGTATCATCAAATATTTCCGAAGTATCAAATTGCTGCACATCAATGAAGTTAATTTCAAAGAAGCAATCAAGAATAGCCAATTCGAATCATGCACTAAGCATCAAATGTGTTTGTTCTGACCTTTGATCGTAAGATCATTAACCATGGTGACTTCGAAGTTGTAACGCTTATAAACACATCTGGTTAAGGACTTTAATGCTCTGTCGATCTTAAGTGTATGCTTGATTGTGGGATACACATTTACATTAATAATAATGTGACATGAGTAACTTACTAGGTTACATGGTGACTGTCCTTGGCTCAAGTAATACGAAAGTGTCACAAACCAAAGGAAACTAGAAGTACCGAGTGTTTAAGAGGACAAATATACCGGTAATCGTTGTCGAGTCACTGTTCATAACTAATAATAAGAGAACTATTTCTCACTTGCAGGCTTATGTAATTGCTAATCTGATCTAATCCGCAGAAACTTAGAATTTCTTGTAAATAAATAATGTGGTTTAAATTTAAAGTTTTTATTTTTTTTATTTATTTTTATTTTTGTACTTCCACTCTTATGTGTCAAGTAGTTGTGTCACAACTATTTCTTATTGCACGAGAGAGTTGATAAGCATCTAATGATTCTATTGTCAGCTATATGGTCCTTAATTGGATTATATGAGACTTTATTGCTTAAAGTATCATGTTAAAAGATTGTTTTCTGGTATGGACATTAATTTGTTTAAGTTTAGGAAATGATCTTTCTGAATTTTTTTTTTGTTTTGGAAAAGTCAAAATATAGTCAAGATTCGTTTGATATATTTTTGAGATTTCAATTTGTTTTTGGTGAAAAGATATGCTTGACGATGATAATTGACTGACCATAGGTCTTTAATTAGATACCTTTTTGCACGCTTAAGATAATGCTATCTGTTGATATTGATGCATTGATGAGTTTCTTTTAAGTGTGCAGGACTTTTGATATTGGAATTTTGTGTTTTTCCAAAGTTGTTAAATAGTATCTTACCTGTTGATACAGGTATATCGTAAAGTCAAGATTATCAGGTTTGATTGTTAAAATTTTATCTGCTAATGATGACTTGATTTTCAGAGGGTTAAATCATTGAGTTTTATACAGGTTATCTCTTTCCTGTGTATTAGCTGGTTATTCAGGTTTGAAGGTACAGGGTATGAAATTTATCTAAGTGTATTTTGAAAATGTGTTTGATGCTACAGGAAACACGCGTTTAAGCATGTGGTAACCTAATCCACGTGTTTGGTTAAAATTTCACGCGTTTGGTTTACACCACGCGTTTGGAGTTTCCTCCACATGTTTGGCTGACTACCACGTGTTTGGCCTTATACCACGCGTTTGAATTTAGACCACGCGTTTGGCTTTGGACCACGTGTTTGACCTAATTTACACGCGTTTGGGTCACGGGTATATATATACCATGATCAAACTCGTTCATTATTCACCATTTTCAATTTTTTTCAAATTCACTTTTTACCCTAGTTTTACCCCCTCAACACGCGTTTAGCTCAAAATCGTGCATATTGTCAAAACCGTGCAAATTGTTACTGTTTGTGATTAGTAACTGTTCATCGTGATTTGTTATTCTTCATCGATCATATTCGTGTTAATTATAGGTATGTTTTCCTTGAATTTGCTTGATTTTCAAAGATATAATTGATTGAAAAACCATGGTTATACATTATAATTATTCCTAGTTGGTTTTTAATCATTGTTTGATTGATATATCTTGCAAAATGTCATATCGATAACTAGATAGTCATGTAAATTGTTAGAAAAACTCTTGATTTTCATTGTCTGTTAGTATTTTTCTGGTTTTAGAAGTCGATGAACAGTGACATGTGGTTGGATTTCACGCGCGTTTGGAATTTTGAAATCAAAATACAAGTTTTTTGGTATTCCACGCGTTTGGCAAATCACGTGTTTACAAACCCTAGTTCCACGCGTTTGCTTTTAACGTGTTTGCAACCTAGGTTTCAGATGTTTGTTCCACGCGTTTACCCTTCTTCACGTATTTACCCTTGATCACACGCGTTTACCATTGTACCACGCGTTTGAAGATTGGTTCACGTGTTTAGGTTTTTTATAGCAGACTTCACGCGTTTGAGACTTTTACACGTGTTTACAAGCAGATTCCAAAATTTTCTAAGTTTTATTGTGCAAAATTGTTGTTGCTAAATTTTTGTTATTGCACTGTTTTTGTTTTCCAGAAATGGCAGGAAATCCAAGAAATTTCTTCTCAACTCACAATCAGTTGATCGATTTGTCGAGAGATCGAAGAAATAGGGATTTTAATGGTTTGCTTCAATATCTGGAACGCTCTCGTATTCATTTTGTGCTAACTCACAATCCAGTGCTATATCAAGGATATCTGCATCAATTTTGGAATAATGCATCAATAAGAGTGGTTCAAGCACAGCCTGCACAAGAAGATAGACCTGCTGTCCCTCGGAGTGTTAGGTTTCAGACAACTGTGGCTAATCATACATTTTCTTTCACTGCTGCTGATTTGAGAGAGATATTGCATTTAGGGACTGTTGAAGAAGAAAATGGTCCGATAGAGCTTGATGAAACATTGGTTAGAGGATGTTTTGGAAGAATGGGACATGCTACGCCAGATGCAAAGTGGCCGATTGCTAAAGCAGGATTCTATGGCCAATGGAGGTTTTTGGCTCATGTGTTGATTGTGGCAATCAGTAATCGTCATGCAGGGTTTGATCAGCTGAATAAGCAAGTTGGTTCGCAGATGGTGGCTTTGACTTTGAATAGGCCTTACTCATTCTCGAACTACTTCTTCGATATTTTGAAGACCCAAATCACTCAGACAGGGTCGCATAGGTTTATGATTTTGCCAAGGATTACAATGGCAATCATTCATCATTTTGTACAGAATTTGCCAGTTTTGCACGACGTATATGAGATTGCTTCTCCACCAAATAGGATTTGGTCGATGATGTTGAAAGTTAAGGATAGTTATCCAAATCCGCAGATTGTGCCACTGTTTGGACACTTGATAAATCCAAACTATAGAGCTCCAGCAGTTGGATGGGAAGATGAAGATGAAGTCGCAGGAGGTGGAAATAATGATGCACCACCTCCACCACCACCAGGACTTCAAGTTCAAGTTCCAATTCAGGTTCAACGTCAACGACGAGTTCGACCTCGAGTCCAACCGCAGGCTCAACCTGAAGTTCAGCCAGTACAAGCTGATGTTGAAGACGTTCGGGCAGATAATGAAGCAATGGAAGACTTGTTAGATCGGGCTGAGGGTGCTAATCCTGATATTGGTGAAGCTTTTGTGAATGCTGCGTTAAATCCGAATGATGTGATTGCGCAAGTGGATAATTTTCAAGCGTTGGATAACTTAGAGTTGCTTGTAGATTCAAATGCTGAAAGAGATCAAGAGTTGGATAGATTATTGGAGGATGTAGATGATCCTCTGAACTCTGCTAGGGCTGATGTTGCTGGTGCTGCTGCAGAAAGTTCAAGAGGAAAGGCTGTTGACCCAGATGCTACAGAGAATGATTCAGATGTTGATATAACGGGTCGTGCAAGTGATACTTCTCCTATTGAAAGAGCTTTGAAGAGGTTTCGCACTGAAGAGGAGAGTGATCCTACTTATGAACCACAGGAAGAGGAGATTACTTTGCAAAGACGAAAGAAAGCGCCTAGGTCGGGAAAGGTTTTACCTGCTCATTTGGCTGAAGCGTTTGAGAAACACAGACAACAAGAGGAGTCTGAGAGAACTGAGGTGACGGAAAGTTCAGTTGCTGATGAACCTGTACAATCAGAGGTACCTGTTGTTGCTACTGTGTCTGCGTCATCTACACAGGGTACTCTGCTTTATAGAAGAAAAAAGTTTCGTCGACCTTCAGTTGCAGTTATTCAAGCTGAATCAAGTCAAGTGTCAATTCCTCAACATACGCAGAGTGCTTTGCTTAGACCTGTTGTTCCTGTAAGCACTGCGTTTACGACACTTCTTCGTCCACTTCAATCGTCGTTGATCGGCAGTTCTCAATTTCCTCCAAGACCTCCTACCAGACCTTCTGGGGTTGCACACTTTAGACCAACAGTTGCGTCTACTTCTGAACCTGCGCAGATTATGTTGACTCAATTCAAGATGAATCGTTTGGAGACAATAGTTATGACATTGGAAGCTTAAATGAAGGCAATGCAAGGGTTAGTAGGGACGTTAGTTGCTGATTTAGCAGATGAAAAGCGTCAAAGTGCTGAACTAAGAGAAAAGCTTAGGCAGTTGTTGGCTCAAGGGGGAGATGGTTGTAGGGAGACAGAGTTGAAGAGGAAAGAGGATGAAGATCATGATGATGATGCAAATGCTGATGGTGAGCCAAGAACTGAAGCTCAAGCAGAAGCAATGACTCAGGGGGAGACGCCAAGACAGAGAGAGTCAGAGATTGCTGGTACAGCTGGTGCTAGTACGTCTGGGACTCAGAAAGATAAAGGAAAAGCTGTGATGGTTGCTCCAGATGTAGTTCTTGCTGATGATGATGATAGAGATTCCAATTCAGGTAACTCCAATTCTGATCCTACTACCAATAAGTCTTCAGAGTCAGATTTGCACTCATTAATAGTGCATAGACTAGAGAGGAGATTGGGATATGATCCACAAGCTCATTTGAGAGCTATGGCAGATTTTATGGATCCTGATGATTATTATGATCCAGGATCATATAAGGATCAAATGAAAGAGCAGTTAGGGTTAACTCATACACCTTCAGAGTCAGAGTCGGATTCGGATTCAGATTTGGATTTTGAACCTTAAGAGCTTAATGATTTGTGTACTTTAGATGTAAATAAGATAAAAATTATAAGATAAATATTGGTGTACTTAATTGTTACATTATATTTATGATATAGTTTATTGTATTTATGCTATCTTTTATGTCTTGATGTTGTTTGTTTTTGCATATTTGAACTTTTAAATTTCAGATAAGCTTCAAAAGATAGGTGCAGGTACATCTAAGGTTCAATATGATGATTCTGAAGATGATGAAAGTTTGGAAGAAGGTGAAATGATTCCTGATTTGGACTGGACTAATGTTTTTCAAGATGATGATTTTGTGCAACAACAAACACAAGCTCAAGATCAACAAGTTCCAGATGATCAACAAGAGGTTCAAGCTGAACGAGTTTTTATTCCAAGTTCAAGAACTCTACACTTTACGGTTTTTACCAAAGTTGGAGATGATGAAGATGGAATTACTCTAAGCTGGAGTATTGAAGATTCTAAGGAATTTGATGTGACAGAATATCCAGTGCCAAGTAGGGATGAAGATCATCTACATCAAATTGATAGAAGAATACCGGCAAGAGGATTGGTAGGAGAAAGTATGAAACCATCTATCTTTTGGGATTTTGTTAGTGATAGAGATGCTCATAAGTATGTTACTACTATTTTGAGTTAGTTTTTCGATGATGAGCTGAAATTGTTTATTATTAAAAGAGATGATGGTTGTCAGTACTTAAAGCCTATGAAGAAATATTTTAAAAGCCTTAGTGAATCCGATTTAATGGATTTAGGAAGGAAAAGGCTTGTTAATCCGAGTGGTAATGGTTATGCAACTTACTGGAGTAGAAAGTTGCAAGACGATTATAGGAAAAGGTTCTATGATAATTTTGATAAAACCAGTGTGTACATAACGCCAAGATCCTTGAAGCAAGTTACAAAGGATGATGGTACGATAGAATTTACTCAAAGATCAATTAAGCGTGTACTGAAGGTTCCAGTCAGAAATGGCCTCAAGATGTTTTGAGTACACTTGATCACTGGGAGATTCACAGGGACACTGGTGAGCATTGATGTATGGAGATAGAGATAAGAGAGTTATTTTGTTACGTGTATTTGATCCTATGCAGATTGTGAACCTTTCCAGAGATGATCAGAGAAGGTTATATGACACTGAATGTCTGTTTAGACCTTCATGGACCACTGAGGAAAGCAGATATAGGAAGATTTTGCGTATTTGCTTACATGCTAATATTCATGCAAATAGCAGAAGATAGTTATTTGATGGATAGTGTTTCTACAAGACTGAAGAAATCGTGTAGCTGATGTCAAGGGGGAGACTGTAAGTGCATGATTTTGTTGACAACAGCAACAGCGATTTGATCAGTATGTTTATGTTTTGTAATATGTAATCATAGACTTATGTTATGTTTAAACTTGTTATTTGGACTTAAGTAATGTGAATGATTACATATTGATCAGAGTTTTGGTATGTTTAATGTTTACAACTTGTATGAATGTGATTATAAATAACATACAGATACAAGTGATAAACTAGTCACGTTTTGAGTAATTAAAGTATACTTAAAAGATGACAAAAGGAAGTGTGTACAAACTCGTGCTACAGTAACACGAGTTTGCCTAAACACGTGGTCATCACGTGTTTACATATTAACACGCGTTTGTTAATGGGTTATGGGCTTTAAGATATACGGTCCATATTAGCACGCGTTTATGAACAGTATAGTATAAATACACACACATAATACGTATTTGATAACAGTGATATTAGATAATACACGAAAATTCTGTGCAATTGTAAACTCGCGCGCGTTTAAGGTCTTAGGTTGTTTCAACAACGAAAGACGATAATATAATTAAGCAAACGGGTTATCACGAGAGGATTCCGCACTCTCGTCATAACTATAAGCGTTCTCGTTGACGATCAGTCCACTAGGGCTAGATTTCAGAATTTTGCAGAGAAAAGGGGGAGATAAAAAATTTCAGATTTCTGAGTAAAATTCTGTGCTACTTGAGAGACAAACCAAGATCTGTGTTTAGATGATGGTATGCTTAATGTGAAATATGCTCAAGTATCAAATAGATAGCAGTTGTGGAAACTTTGTCGAAATATTAAGAGCAACGAAGTTGGTCATCTGTTGTTAAGTAATTGAAGATTGAACCTATTTATATTCCAAGAATAGAGATGATTATCAGGCGATCATTTATTGTGATTGCGAGATTAAAGATCTTTATATTTGGTGGTGTATACAACTGAAGGGGAGATCTGATAGGAAAGACTTCGGTGGTTGGTGGAATTGTGAAGGTACAAGACAAAGTCAGATGCTGCTAGTTGAGACAGGATTTATGGTACTGCAGTTTGTGATTCAAGCTACAGAGTTTCTTATTTTTGTGAGAGCTGATTGATTTGATGTTGATTGTTGGAAATTCAACTTCTCTATTATATGCCGGTTAAGCAAGTCGAGGAATGTCTCGAGCAAAGTTCCAAGCAGGAAGAAGATTGCATATGTTTAATTCGGAGATGGCTACTGTTGAGGGGGAGAACTACAATGAGATGTGTTAGGTTAGTTGGTTGTCACAGAGATATAGAGATTTTGGAGTTTGAAGATCAGAGTGTTGTGTCAGAAGATCGAGTCTCAACAAAAGAAGACCCGGTATCATTAGTTAAGGGGGAGTTCATATTTGTGTTCTCTATAGCTAATGATTATCGGTGAATGAATTGAGTGCATCGGCCAAGGGGGAGACTGTAAGTGCACGTTTTGGTGCACAATTTGTGTCCGATGCATCTCAATTAATGGGCTGTTTTGCTACATGTGAATAGTGACACGGGTTTAGACTAAACACGTGTGAATAGTGTCACGTGTTTAGACCAAACACGTGTTACTGTTTACACGCGTTTGGAAGCCCACGAGTTTGAAGCCCAGCCCATTTCTAGCCTATATATAGTGTTCTTAGGTTTTGGTTTTAGGTAATGATTTTAGTTGCAACAGATTTCATTCACGGCAGGCTGAGGTATGCGCAAACCTCAGTCCGTAAGTCCACCATATTATTCGATTATCAAGAGTCGTCTCGTTGATTGTAATCCGTAATCATCGTAGATGTATTGTAAACGGATTTATTCATTGTAATCATTCGACTAATGATAAAGGAATTCTGTTTTTATCTCCTGTTCTTATTGATTTCGTGTTTGTTTCATTCAATTACCTCAATAACGATTATGTTTGGATTCCGTACTTACATAGTCGTAGGAATCTCGAATCGATCGGTCCCCTGCACTTTCAATTTTGAAAACCAAAAAGCCTTGGATGCCGAGCAAGATGCTCTGCATCAAGTTGTTGAATGGACTTGGTGAAAAACAAATTTTGGTTTGTTAAAACAAGTATTTGCCGAGCTAAAAGCTCTGCAAATGACTCTTTTGATCCAAAAATTTGTTTGGGAAAAGTATGAACTTGTTTTACCAGAATTTATTGTGATTTGAAGATTATCAAGAACAATCAATGCATTTGCCGAGCCAAATGCTCTGCAAATGGTACATTTCATCAAAAACTCATGTTATTTCCCAGCCCATCATCAAATCATACCCAGAAAACTAAAACTTGAGCAGATTAAGGTAAACAAAACAGATAAACAACAAGTATAGGCCCTAATCATGCAGTTAACATCATCTAAACATGAATCAAATCATCACAAAAATCAGAAAAATCATGGTAGTTTACTATTACATTTTATCAAACAGTTGGCATTCAATATGAAAACAAGAAGATTTACCTTTAAGCTGATGATTTGATCGAATAAACAGATGAAATATATCAGAAAGTCGATCAATAGTATAACCCCACTTTGATTATTATGAATTAGATGAAAATTTTTGATTGATTGATGTGATGAATTGATCGGTTTAGAGAGTAAAATAAAGAAAAAGTTGTTTTGAATTTGAATAGAAATGAGTTTGGCCCGCCCAAATTCTATTTAAAACTCAAATCCGGGTCGCGGGTCAGGGTCAGACTCGCGTGTCAACCCGGATCACTCTTTGATATTGGGCTTAATTCTCATTTTGGGCTCACCAAAAATTTTGGACTGAAATCTTTTTGGGTTTTTATCAAATAAAAGGACTAAAACAAAATGAAAATAAAATAAAAGAAACTTATATAAACAAAAATAAGAGATAAAAAGAGAGAAAAAAAATTTAAAAAAAACTTTTTATCTTTTAACATTTTCTAATTTTGTATTTGGTTTTTCAGATTTTAAAACAAACACACATACAAAGAAACATATAAAAAACAATTTAATGAAATACAACAAACAATTAACAAATACACAAACAAGAAAAGCAAACAAATATTCACATGCATTTGCACACTCCCCCTCAAATTAAGCATATACCAATACAGTAAATTTACAAACTCCCCCTAAAATCATGCATTCTACCCTTTTTCTCCCCCTCAAACATTGCATGTAATAACAAGTAAAACACATCAATGTTTGAAACAAAAAATGAACATAGAATACATGGCATGAAAGCATTTAAGTTTGTAAATCTAGCATTCCCAACTTGGTTTTCAGAAAATTAAACCTGTTTTCATCCAAGGTTTGGTGAAAAGGTCAGCGAGTTGGTAGTCTGTTGGAACAAAATAGAGTTCGATGTTACCTTTCTCGACATGATCTTTAAGAAAATGGTACCGAACATCTATATGCTTGGTCTTTGTGTGCTGCACCGGGTTGCAAGAAATAGCAATAGCACTCTTTGAGTCACAGTAAATGGGAATTCTGTTGAATTGAAATCCATAATCAGTCAACTGCGTCTTCATCCAAAGAACTTGTGAACAACAGCTTGCTGCAGCAACATATTCAGCTTCTGCAGTAGATGTGGATACACAATTCTGTTTCTTTGAACACCAACTGACCGATCTATCCCCTAGAAACTGTACACTCCCAGAAGTACTCTTTCGATCAAACTTACAACCTGCATGGTCAGCATCCGAGTATGCAATTAATTGAAACCCGGTATCCCTTCGATACCAGAGACCAAGGTTCACTGTGCCTTTCAGGTATCGGAAGATCCGTTTAACGGCCTGGAAATGACTTTCCTTGGGATTGGCCTGGTACCTGGCACACATGCATGTGGCGAACATAATATCCGGGCGACTTGCAGTCAAGTACATGAGTGATCCTATCATACTGCGATATTTCTTTTGATCAAAAGATTTTCCATTTAAATCAGCATTGATCTTTGTTCGAGCTTCCATGGGTGTACCAATTGTTTGACAATCCATCATATCAAACTTTTTCAACATGTCAAGAATGTACTTTGTTTGACAAATAAATGTGCCATTTGACAATTGTTTGACTTGAAGACCAAGGAAAAAGTTTAATTCACCCATCATGCTCATTTCAAATTTCTTGATCATTAAAGCTGAAAAATTCTTGCAGTATTTAGGATTTGTAGACCCGAAAATTATGTCGTCAACATAAATCTGGATTAGAATGATGTCACTCCCTTGTCGTTTGATAAACAAAGTAGTGTCAATCGAACCTTTGTTAAAACCAGGTTTCACAAGATAAGAGGATAGAGCATCATACCATGCACGAGGGGCTTGTTTCAGACCATATAAAGCCTTATCTAACCTATAAACATAGTCCGGATGTTTGGAATTCACAAAACCTTCTGGTTGTTCAACATACACTTCTTCTTTGAGAATTCCATTCAAGAAGGCAGTTTTGACATCCATTTGGTAGACTGTGAAGTTCTTATAGGCAGCATAGGCAAGAAACATCCGAATAGCCTCAATTCGTGCAACTGGTGCGAATGTCTCATCGTAATCAATTCCATCTTGTTGGCAATATCCCTTTGTAACCAATCGTGCTTTGTTACGTACAACAACTCCAGTTTCATCCTTTTTGTTCTTGAAGATCCATTTGGTCTTAATTGGCTCCTTGTTCTTGTAAGGATTGGGAACCAATTTCCACACCTCAAGTCGTTCGAACTGATTAAGTTCTTCTTGCATTGCTTTCACCCAATCTGGACAACTTAGAGCTTCATTCACTGTCTTTGGTTCAACAATACTCAGAAAATTCACAAACAGACATTCATTCGCGGATGCGGATCTTGTCTGAACTCCAGTTGTTGGATTACCAATGACTTGAGAAATTGGATAAGCTCCTGTCCATTTGGTTGTGTGAGGAATTGGATCAAGTGGATCACCAGATTCTTCAGAATCAATAAAATCAGGAGAATGTTGTTCTGTTAATTATTCAAACGAAGTAGCAATTGGTTCAACAAAGTCGTCATGATCATAAACTTCAGGATTGGTTGAAAGATTTGTCACTTGAGAGAAATTATGAGGTTGAGTATGCAACTCTGAAATATCGGTTGGTGGAGGAGAATCAGATGATGAATTAACATCTGATGATTGTGATGGTGGAGACTCATTTGGATCCATCTCTTTTGAATTTGAACTGGATGGTTCATTTGTATTTACTTCAGATTCAGGAACTTTCTTCGGAACTTGAAAAAATTCTTCAAACAAGATATCCAAATCTTGTGTTGTTGGAGTAGAGAATGATGATTTGACATTTGAAGCAGTCTTTGTTGCGGAAGCTTGTGGACTTTGAAGTTCGGGTCTTGAACTGTGTTGTTCAAGAACCATTCCCAAGAGTTCATCAAATCTAACATTCATACTCTCTTCGATTCTCTTGGTTCTTCGGTTATATACTCGAAAAGCAATGGATTCTCTTGAATAACCGATGAAATATGCCTCATCGCCTTTTGGTTCAAATTTGCCCAGATTATCTCGATCATTGAGAACATAACATACACATCCAAAAATGTGCAAGAAGTTCACATTGGGCTTTCGTTTGTTTATCACCTCATAAGGAGTTTTATCAAACCTCTTGTTAATGATTGATCTATTTTGAGTGAAACAAGCAGTAGCAATAGCTTCAGCCCATAGATTCGGAGGCAACTTAGAATAAGCAAGCATTGTTTTAGCTGCTCCAACAAGAGTTCGATTTCGACGTACCAAATTCATCACTGTTCCCACTGAATTTAGGAACTAGTGCACATGCACGTGTGGAGAAGCAGGAGTAGGAGGAGGAGGTGGATTAGTATTATTAACAATTGGTGGTTCATTTTGATCATTAATATTTGCATTAGGATCGGGACCAAGACTAAAACCTTGTGTATTTTCTTGGTTAGTCATCAAGAAACAGATCTAGGCAATGTTTAGCCTTCTGCTCTGATACCAAATGTGAGTCCCTTAAGTTCGATGGTAAAACCAGGAAAGTGCAAAATACAACAAGTCTAATAAGCACTAGAATGGACTAGTATTACTTTAATATAAATGCAAGTATATAAATAAAGTAATACAAGACTTAAAGCAATAAACAAATAAAGTGGAACATTATGTATTTTTCATGGGTATTTTATTTATGATGTTAAATAAAACACAAGGTTGTTGCGGAATCAAGATAATACAATTAAGTATGTATCCTAACAACCTATGAGTTACAAATGATCTATATTTGTCAAATAACTCTTTAGGATCGAGATACTTAAAGTTGTGAAGTATCCCAGTTTAAGATCGAGAGTATTTGGACAAATTCACTTCAATGCAAAATGAATGCTTAAAAGTATTTATGTCAAGGAAATGACTTTGTATTTATAGGCAACAAAATTCACCAGTGAATTTTGTGCCGTACAAATATGGTTGCATACATTTAATGATCCGACAAGAACATTAAATGTATTGGATAAGGAATAAGGATAAAGTCACATCAAATGCAAGTGTATCCTTTTATCCAACCACCTTTACACACGTATACTTTGGTAAAGAACAAGTGGATTGTTCTTTGGAAAGTGTGTGAAGGGAAAAGTCAATCCTTGATATCAGTGTTCAGACTTGTAGGATCTAGAACACTGACAATCCTCCAGTGTACAGATCTGGTAAGACTTTCCAGTGGACTCCGCCATTTGCTAAGTCTTCTTTCTTCAGACTTCAGTCTTTGACTTCAGTCAGAATGACTTCAGTAGAGTTGATCTGGACTGGGGTGAAGTCCAGTGAGCTCATCTGGAGAATACTCCAGATTTCCTATACAAGTATTTGCTCACTGGTCTTCCATTATTTCTGGACAAATCTTCAGAGGGACTCCAGATTCCAAGTCTGGAGTAGGTCCAGTAGAACACGATTCTGGTCAGATCTTCAGTGAGGCTCCAGTAGTCGCGTCTGGAGCGAGTCCAGTAAATCTAGACTAAATCTGGACCTAACAAATTCCCCCTATTTGTTTAGAAATAATGCAAGTGTTTTCAAGCTTGAATCTATACATTTTTGTAAGCTTGAAAAACACAAGTTTCGATTTGTCTAAAAAATCTAAGTTATTGGAAAACACTTTATAGATCATGAGTGTTTTCAGTTTCATCAATTAAGTTCTAACTTAGACTAAATCTGATCATTTACTTATAAAAATAAAAAATTGCAACTATTATTACATTCATCAACTGATAAATAGTATACAATTTTCATAAGACAATAATTTACAATAAGTAAACAATAAGAGTCAGGCCCTTCTTTTCGATGTCCTTTTGGAGCATCTTCAGTAGCCTTTCTCTTTGGTGATGGAGAAGATGGTATTGATTCTGACGTTCTTATGCCCATTGCAACTTCATTTGTTGCTTTCTTCTCCATACCTTCTCAATCCTTTTAAGAAATGCTTTAACATCAGTCGACACAATTGTCTTCCCCCTGAACGTTAAAGCGATTTCCTTCAGTTCACTCCATCCAAATGCTTGGACTGAAGTACTTCTCCTTTCGTCAGTAAAGTTACCCTCCCTGGTCAACTTTACTTCAAACTTTGACATGCCTTCATGATCTTCAGCCAACTTGATTTCAGCACTAGTGATCCTTCTAGCATCAGCCCTGAAGTTTAACATTTCATTGTATTTTTCTTTCAGCTTGGCTTGCTGGATCAAAGCTTCAGTATCCTTGGACACTCTCCTTTGCTCTACAGCAGATTGGAGTTCTTGACGATTTATTTTTCGAGAAGTGTCCAGGGGAATGAAAGTACTTACATCAGCATCTTTGATTGCTTTGATCTGTCTGGACAGTCAACTTTGGTAAACCAATAAGTCTCTTTCTGTACTCTATCTCCAGAGCACCAGCATTCTTTCTTATCTTTTTCTGGAGACTTACCAGTTCATCCTTTCTTTGTCTGATGAGTTCTGGTACACTCACGCCATAAATAATTGAATCATATACCTGTTCTTCTTCAGCGTAGAATGAGCGTACATGAACATCATCTAATGCATTTAGGCATTGATGAACTCTGGGGTCATCTTTTATCTTTTTATATACTTCAATGTTAATGCCTAACCTTCCAGCATTGTAAGAGTCCAGAGTCCCCATTGTTGCCATCTCCCTTTGATGGGCCAGCAGTTCATCCTTTTGATTTCTTTTAAAAATCTCTATCATGATGCATTCTTGTTCTAACTTCCTTGATGTTTCATCATCAGCATCTTCAGTATGCTCTTCTTCTTCACCAGATACCACTTTTTCTTTTCCTTTAACAGCCTTCAGTGTAGTTGGAATATCTGGGAAGGTCTCAAGCTGGGGCTCACTGGCTTCAGTACCAGTAGCTTCTTCAGTTAGGAGCCCGGCTTCAGTGCCATATGCTCTTTGTCTTTCAGTAAGCCCGGCTTCAGTGCCATATGCTCTTTGTCTTTCAGTTTGGTCACCAGACGACCTTTCCCCCTTGGAACGATCTCCAGTTCTTGACTTGAGATCATTCCACAATTGTTCAAGCATAAGTCTGTCTAGTGGACCAAATGTTGTACCTGCTACTGGAGTTGTTTCAGACACAACTTTCTTAAGTGCCTGCACTTCCTTCTGAACATTTTCAACAGCTTTAGGCAAGTGTTTTGGCAACTTCTCATCCAGTAACTTTTCTACTTGGGGTAACACCCCATCATAAATGCTACGAAGAACAGTCCCAGAAACTTCTTCACATAATTCTTTCAACATATTGTTTCTGAACTTCCTTGTACATTCATCAGTTATAGTGCTAACAACTGCACCCTGTTCCAGTGTGGGTCTACTCTCCAGAGAACTGACCCTGAAGACCAAATTCTGAACATCTTCTTTCAGACCTGCCAGTTCGCCAGTGACTGCAGTCTGAACAGAAGTAACCAACCTATTCTCTAATCCCTGGACTGCCACCTTGATCTTTTCAGTGTTGGTGTTTGTGGCCAGTACCAGTTCATCAAGTTTCTCATAAACCAGCTTCTCATTTCCAGCAAAGACATTCATCTCAGATGCCAGGTTATTTGATAATAATGATTTGAAGTCAGAAATAACCTGAGATGAAGTCTGGAGTGATCTCTCCAGGTCCGCCACCTTACTTAAAAGGCCTTGGACCTCGGCAGAAGAAGAAGTGGAGAGACCAGTGGGAGGTTCAAGAGTTGAGGGTAATCTGGTCATTAGAGGAACTTGTGCCCAGTCCTCTTCAGTTGCAGCTTCAGACGTTGCAACTGGTGACTCCGGCGCACGAGGAGGAGGTTGAGATTCTGAAGGTTGAATGGTTGCTGGAGTGAAGTATTGGGTGTTTTCTGGAATTGAAGGTGGTGGTGGTGGTGGTATGTTTGATTGTGGTGGTGGCATTTCTGGTGTAGGTGTTGGCATTTCTGGTAGATTTTCTTCTTCTTGTACATCTTCACCCAGAAAATTCAAGTTAACATCAAAGCCTTCAGACATTGGGGAGTCAACATCATCCCATTCTTGAGCAATCCCAACTGTCTGTTCACCAGTTTCTACATTCACTTGTTCACCAGCCTCTACATTTAAGTCCAGTGGAGCCTCTTGCTCACCAGAAGCATGTTCATCAGTTTCTGCCCAACAACCTCTTCAGATTCAAAAATTGGTGACCCATCCAGATTCATAACATCACCAGGATGTCTTGCTGGATTCACCTGGAGTCCAGCTCTCATCAGACGCCTATTAGTTCTAGGTCGTCTGGAAGGTTCAACAACTTCTTGACCTTGACCTTCTGGAGCAACTTGTCTAATTGGCTGTACAGCCTCTATTATCTGTACATCATCACCAGATGGTCCTTCAACTGGAGCCATTTAAACTTCTTGACCTTGACCTTCTGGAGCAACTTGTCTAATTGGCTGTACAGCCTCTATTATCTGTACATCATCACCAGATGGTCCTTCAACTGGAGCCATTTCAACTTCTTCCCTTTGGAAGGAAAGCATGGACTGAGGAATATCTACCTCATCCACTGGAGACCTGAGGTTGACCAGGTCCCTCATATACTCACTCATAGAAAAGTAAGTAGTATCAAAATCGTACTGGTCGCCAAGAGCATTCTTAAACATAAGAGAAAGGAAACGAATATAAGGAACGAAAGGTTTTCTTCCCTTCACTCTTAGGCGCTCGACCAGGTCATCAAAAAGGATCTGGGCAAAGTCCACTCTAAGCCCAAACCATAAACAGTAGGCAATCTGGAGGTGGGTTTGATTGATCTGATCTAATCCTCCAGAACTACCTCCCAGACACTCAACAATATGTGTGAAGAAATATCTCCAAGAGTCTGACAGCTTGCTCATGTAGATAGTCCCTTTTCTGGATAGCTGACCATGCTCATCCAATATATCTGTATGCCCCATGAGTCTGCATACTTCCCTTGTATTTATACCAGAGGGAAGCTTAATAGGCAACTCATTCTGTTCGAAACAGTTCAACTGGAGAACAGACCTGAGAAGACTAGCTGTGAAACCAAGGGATCTGGTACCTCCCTTGAGAGTATAATTGATCGATGAAGTTTCATCGTCATATTGAGCAGAGTACCAGAATTCACATAGGTACTCGTGATACATCCTTCCTGGATTCAATGTTAATGCACCATATAATGGGCAAGAGAGAAAGAACGAGTTTAATCTTCCAATAATGATTGGGCATCATACTCATATTGATTCTTATGGCACTTGCCTCAAGATTGATATGAGGTGCCCTAGCAACATTTTCCGAAGGAATGTATTCATTGGCAAGCAGATTTTTAGTTCTTGATTGTCTAGGTGCCATTTATAAGGAATAGATGAAAATGAAATTGAATATATAGGTTATGATGAAGATTTGATGAAAGAATGAATGAAAATGGAGTAAATAAGAGAGATAAAAATGAAGGAATTTGAAAGATTTGGGAGTAAATTATGTTCGAAGTAAATGCAATTGAAATTGAAAGTGGGTATATATAGGAGAAGGAATGTGGAACTCAAACGGTTTATTTGAAATTATCAAATAGCATTTTTGATCGGGTTCTGAGATCCGCATTAATTACATCACATCATACATAAATGCATGACGGTTTACAGCCCACAAACAGTAACAACTTGTACTTTTTGTTTTCCCAAGGTAAAAAGACCATCATTGCATTGAAAAATTTACATGCCACGTAGGATTAAAATATCTTCAAAAAGGTTTGCTTACGTGGCACACACAAAGACCAAGTATTTAGAAAATATTATGACATAGTTCAGTGCATCTGGAGGTTGACTGGACACTCCAGTATCACTGGTGGATTAGTCCAGTGAACATGTACTGATGGTACACTGGAGGGATACTCCAGTAAAGTACCAGTGAAAACCATTTTTGAAAGACTGGTAACTTCAAACGTGCACGCAACTAATACAGACAAATGAGAGGGACACATTTACAAGGAGACATAAGTCAACTCAAACACGCACTTCAACCTGTCTAGTTACCAGTGAGAGGGACACATTTACAAAGCACCAGTAATATTTTCTGAAGAATTTGTCCAGTGAGAAAATAAATTCCCCTTGAACTTAAAACACTTTTAATAGAAAAATATTTTTCAAGTCTTCCCTGGAATGTTGTTCCAGAAATCTAATAATGCAAAGATAGTACACATAGGCGTTCAATATCTAAGCAGTCACCAGATTTAAGGATTTAACATTCCCAACTCACCAACAAGATATTCAAAAGTTTTGACATCCAGAGGTTTGGTAAAAATGTCAGCGAGTTGTTTGTCAGTGGGAATAAAATGGAGTTCAATGTTGTTTTTCATAATATGATCACGAATGAAGTGATACCTTAGATCAATGTGCTTCGTTCTGGAGTGCATGACTGGATTGTTTGAGATAGCGATGGCACTGGTATTATCACAAAAGATTGGAGTCTTTGAATATTTAATACCATAATCAAGCAACTGGTTCTTCATCCAGAGTATCTGAGCACAACAACTGGCTGCAGACACGTATTCAGGTTCAGCAGTGGACAATGAAACTGAAGTTTGCTTCTTACTGGTCCAGCTGACCAATTTGCCACCTAGGAAATGACATCCACCAGTTGTGGATTTCCTATCTATCTTACAACCTGCATGATCTGAATCTGAATAACCCATTAGATCCATGCCTGAGCCTTTGGGATACCAAAGACCTAGACTGGGGACACCTTTAAGGTACTTCAGTATGCGCTTTACAGCAAGCATATGAGATTCCTTTGGATTAGACTGATATCTGGCATATAAACATGTTGAAAACATAATATCTGGTCTACTGGCAGTTAAATACATCAGTGAACCAACCATGCCTCTATAGACAGTGGTGTTCACTGGTTTACCATCTGGATCTGAGTCCAGTGTCAGTGGTGCAGAAATTGGAGTTGGTTTAGATGGTGAAGAGTTCATATCATATTTCTTTAAAAGATCTCTAACATATTTCTCCGGATTAATAAAAATGCCATCTTTGTTTTGTTTAATCTGGAGTCCAAGAAAATATGTTAATTCACCCATCAGACTCATTTCATATTCAGTGGACATGATTTTTGAAAATTTCTTGCACATGTTTTCATCAGTAGACCCAAAAATGATATCATCAACATAAATTTGTACCATTAACAGATTACCTTTCTCATGAAGAATGAATAAGGTATTGTCAATTGCACCTCATTTAAAACCATTTTTCAACAAATGTTTAGTCAGAGTGTCATACCAGGCACGTGGGGCTTGTCTGAGGCCATATAGCGCTTTGTCCAGACGATATACCCAAAGTGGATGCTTTTCATCAACGAAACCTGGAGGTTGTCTGACATAAACTTCTTCTTCAAGCTTTCCATTCAAGAAAGCACTCTTTACATCCATCTGGTAGACCTTGAACTGATGATTAGCAGCGAATGCTAAGAAAATTCTGATCGCTTCAAGTATAGCCACTGGAGCAAATGATTCATCAAAGTCGACATCTGACTGGCAGTAGCCTTGTGCTACCAGTCTGGCCTTGTTTCTGATTACGTGGCCATCTTCATCTACTTTGTTTCTGAAGACCCATCTAGTTCCAATTGGTTCTTTCTTTCCAACTGGGAAAGGAACCAGATACCAGACTTTGTTCCTTTCAAACTGGTGAAGCTCTTCTTGCATAGCAGTCACCCAGCTTGGATCTTCCATAGCCTCGTCAATCTTCTTTGGTTCCATCAGAGATAGAAAACTAACATATAAGCATTGATTACTGGAGGCTCTTCTGGTCTGAACTCCTCTACTGGAGTCACCTATGATCTGATCAATTGGGTGAGCTTTTGTCCATCTGGAGTACTGACCAGGATTGTTACTGACAACAATATCAGTGCAAGAATTCAGTTGAGTCTCCTCTGGAGTTGCTTTTGGAGGAGGATCTTGCCAGACTACTTCAGTATCTTCATCTGAGTCATTTAAATCACGATTTGCATCATGAAATTCTTCATTTGAAGGCATTTCCTGGAGTACTGGTTCAGTTTGAAATTCTTCATAAGAAGACATTTCTGGTCTATTCTCAACTGATACTGATACTGGGGGAGCAGTACGCACATCTGAACCAATATTAATTTCAGAGGGTAGTTTGAAAATAATAGAGGGATAGAATGGAGTACTACTGGAGAGTTTCTGAACAGGTTCCAGATCAGGATGACTGGAAACTGTGTCTTTTGAATCTTCATTTTTGTCGTTTATAGGATCAGATTCACAAAAGACAATTGGAGTTACTGGGGGAGTGTCAAGGGCTGGCTTTTTGTTGATTGCAGCATTTGATTCATCAAATGTGACATGAATTGACTCATGGACCTTCTCCAGTCTCTTGTTGTAGACTCTGAAGGCCTTGCGAATGGCTGAATAGCCTAAGAAATACCCTTCATCAGCTTTGGCATCAATTTTGCCTAGCTGACTGGAGTCGTTCAGGATGTAAACTGGACATCCAAAAACGTGAAAATAACCAATATTTGGTTTTCTATTTCTTAAGACTTCATAGGCTGTCTTTTTGTGTCTTTTGATGTACACTGATCGATTCTGGGTGTGGCAAGCAGTTGCAATTGCTTCCGCCCAGAAACTGGTAGACAGACAGATTCAGCAAGCATACTCCTGGCAGCTTCTATCAGCGTTCGATTCTTCCTTTCCACCACTCCATTTTGTTCTGGAGAGCGGGCTGATGAAATTCTGGATAAGGATAAAGTCACATCAAGTGCAAGTGTATCCTTTTATCCAACCACCTTTACACACGTATACTTTGGTAAAGAACAAGTGGATTGTTCTTTGGAAAGTTTGTGAAGGGAAAAGTCAATCCTTGATATCAGTGTTCAGACTTGTAGGATCTAGAACACTGACAATCCTCCAGTGTACAGATCTGGTAAGACTTTTCAGTGGACTCCGCCATTTGCTAAGTCTTCTTTCTTCAGACTTCAGTCTTTGACTTCAGTCAGAATGTCTTCAGTAGAGTTGATCTGGACTGGGGTGAAGTCCAGTGAGCTCATCTGGAGAATACTCCAGATTTCCTATACAAGTATTTGTTCACTGGTCTTCCATTATTTCTGGACAAATCTTCAGAGGGACTCCAGATCCAAGTCTGGAGTAGGTCCAGTAGAACACGATTCTGGTCAGATCTTCAGTGAGGCTCCAGTAGTCGCGTCTGGAGCGAGTCCAGTAAATCTGGACTAAATCTGGACCTAACATTCTTGAATTCAGTGCCATTGTCTGAGCGAACAATTCTAACTGATGATTTAAGATTTACTTGGGTCTTCTTTATGAAATCAACAATTGCATTCGGAGTATCACTCTTTGCATGAAGAAAGAATACCCAAGTGTAACGAGAATAATCATCGACAATCACAAGAATGTATCGCTTGCCATGATACTTTGAACTTTCATTGGGCCACACAAATCCATATGTATAAGGTGCAAAGGACCTTCAGTACTCAGATACTTCTTTGGTTTGTGTGAAGCTTTCTTCATCTTACCAATTGCACAAGCTGGACAAACATGTTCACTTTCATACTTGTAATCCGGAAGTCCTTCAACAAGTTGTTTATCCACGAGAGCATTGATTGTTTGAAAATTAAGATGAGAAGACGGCGATGCCATAACCAAGAATTTTGTGCAGTTGCTTTAGAAAGAAGATAAATCTCTGAAGAGTTAGATGGAATGTTGTTGAGATCAATAGTGAACAAATTATTGTCTCTTGTTCCAGTAAGAATATCCACACCATCTTCAGTCTGCACTTTGCATTCATATCTCCTGAATAATACTTGAAGATCATTGTCACAAAATTGTCCAACACTAAAAAGATTGTGTCCTAGGCCTTCAATATAAGAAACTCTCTTGATAGTGACACCATTTTTAACAATGTCTCCATAACCGAGAATAGGAGCGATATGATCATTTCCGAATCTGACGGTTCCCATGAACTTCTCGACAAAGTTTGTAAGAATGGACTTGTTTCCAGTCATATGACGAGAACATCCCGAGTCAACATACCATACACAAATGAGAAATTCCTACAAGGACAAGGAATATGATTTAGGTACCCATGTAGATTGGGTCCTTGCAGGTTAGAGGGATAACATGCAAGTATACATAAAAATAAACATCAAGCAAAATAACACACAAACAAACTTTTTATTCAAATCACAAACAAACACACATAATCGTTCAAAGCACATATACGAATTACAAACAATGAAAATTCAAGGTTTATACACAAGTTTTGGTACAAGCAGGACTATTCCTAGATATATTGTCACTATTTTGAGAATTTGATCTACGGACAATCCACACTTGTTTCACATTTGTTGTATTCCCATCAAGCTTGACTTTACTAGAAGCATGCAAAAATCTATCCTTAGGAATCCATCTACTGCTACTAGTTAAGCACAAGTCACCTGAAATACGAACAGTCTTCTTGTTAGCAATCAATTTGTTATTTTCGGACTTAACAGGTTTCTTCTTGATGGTTTCTGTGGTCTTGTTTACTTTCTTTATATTATTAGGTGACAACCAACCATATTGATCTTTGTACTTAGTCATTCCAGAAACAGTATCTCTAACCCTTTGTAAAGTGCACTTAGGATTCTTCTGATAATACCTAGGAAAACTAGAATACCTAACCTGCTGAGGTTGTTTGTTACCTAATGAGAAAGTTTCATTCTTAACAATCTTTGGACCACTTCTTGTTTTGACTTCTTTTTGGGACTGAGGTTCAGATTTAACCTTGTATTTCCTAGAAGTCTTTGAATTCTTAGATACTTTGGGTTCTTTGTTTGGTTTTGGTTTCGAATCTGTCTTAGGTGATTGATTGAACTTTGGTTTTGAAACATTCTTTGGTGATGGTTTGGTCTTTGGTTTTGAATCAGTCTTGTGTGATGGGTTGGTCTTTGATTTTGAATCATTCTTGAGTGATGGGTTGGTCTTTGATTGTCGGGTGGTCTTTGGTCTTTGGAACTTATCGAATGGGGAAGGTTGTGAAGAGTGTGACTTTGGAATCTTCTTTAGAAAAATTCATGTTTTTCCTCTTTTTGAACAAAATGTTTTTCAAAATCAGGAGCAAAATCATAATTTCCTTCCAAATATGTTTAGAAATCATCCGTTTCCAATTTCACACTTGCTTCACTTATCTTAATTGGACAAGGACTTCTCTTGAGTGGAATTGATGCTTTTTCTTTTTCTTTAAAAAATTAAAGTGCTATTTTCTGAAATTGGAATTCAACTTTTAGATCATTAAGTTCCTTTAGCACATTTAACCTTTGTTCTCTTTCTTTTTCAAACTTTTGTTTGAAAGCATCAATTTCATTCAAGTATGATTGAGTTCCCTCAGAAAACTTGGTAAAGGACTCAGTTTCAGAAATAGGCGGGAAGAAATAATCATCAACATCAAGAGCATCATCGAAGTCATCTATATCACTATCAGTTTGAACAGACACATGAACAACTTCACACTCAGTTTGCACACATGCATTCACAATTTCAGAAATAGAGCATGCAGTTTGTGAAGTTATCTCATTTTTACATACAGATTGGTTTGGTGGAGTTGGAGTGGCCATAACTTCACAAACAGGACAATCGGGGTGATCACAATCATTTACATGATTCTTGGGTGGGTCAATGACATAGTGATTTTGAGTCTTCAAACTTTCTATCAAAGATTGCTTTTTCATCAAGAGACTTTTTCAGATCCTCTATTACCTTTTCCAAAACTTTTTGTGGAACATACGGTCTCAAGTTTTCAGCTTTTGGAATTGGAAAAGTTTCTTCTAAAGTTTTTTCTTTAAAACACTCAAGAATTTCAGGAATTATAGCCTCATGATTATCTTTTTCATCATTTTGTTTTTCCATTTTATGTGAAGGATGACTGAAAAAATCATATGACTCATCCATTAACTCATAGTTAAAATAGACTTTTGCACCCTTCTTTAGAAAATCATCAGCCTCAAAATCACTATCATTCGGTCTCACAAACTGGTCAGTCATCCCACATCTCAAATAAGATTCCTTATATAATGATGGGACTTCTTCTTGTGCTTT
>CM067174.1:65195965-65236847 GCA_034093135.1 Erigeron breviscapus | reverse complement strand
TTCCTAGAATTGAAATGAGCAAGTGACATAGCCTGAACAAGTATGTAAGCCAAAATACGATCATATTTCATTTATACCCGAAATTTTTACATAATCTGACTTGTACGTTTCAAAATCTTGTGGGAAACTACATCCACAAATCAAAATCATGTGGGAACAACATCCACGATGATACACTATACAGTCAGAGTGATACGATCCACAATACGTGGGAAATACATCCACCAAAAGACTACAACTCAATACAAAAGTATGAGTTGTTATAAGTACTTAGGCTTACAATACATTACTACTACAGATTACATCTTGAAAAGGATTACAACGAGCAACGCCACAACCAAGACAACAAAGACAAACAGTATGCAGACCATCATTCTAATAGTCTCTTTCCCTTCCTTAGCAACCGTCATAGCATTAGAAGCATGAAGATAAGCTCCAGTCAGTGCTTGAGCTTGGTTCTGAATAGCCTCTTGAGTACGGATGAGAGAGTTGTTCATCCTTGACATTTGTCGGAGATAATATTCTGACCTATCAGTTGCATCAGCAACTGGCATCACTTCAGCAGCATTGGGATTGTAAACAGGCACTCTGGAGGGACCCGCAGCATACGGATCGCCCAGAAGAATGAAGGACCAAACACACGGTTGTCCTGAATCGGTGCAGAAGGACCAGGAGCATTAGGATCTCGAGGAGCATAAGGCAGACGAGCTCCCTCAGTAGTCCTCCTCTGATATGGAGCTACTGGTTGACAGGGGTTGTTGAACATGAATAGATACATGCTCATTCACCGATTCACTGGACGATGATACCAGATTAATGGGGCGAGATTCATTGCCCGAAGCTTCCATTGGTTCCTCTTCATAAGAGTTAGGAACACGAGGAATGGAATTAGCTACCACAGGAACTGGAGGTGTACATGGTACAACAGCATTAGAGCTAACTCCGTCCGACATGATAAGTCTGAAAAGATAGACAATTTGTCGTATAAGTCTAAAGAATTAGACAGTTCGAATAAATCGAATAAGACAGTATGCAACATGAGATTCAAAGAGATATTTGTCTAATGTATACACATACAATTTGGGTTTCTATTACTAACATACCTTAAATGCTTATGTATAGGGTCACCCGCAGCCTTCCCACCACATGTACAGCATGCTGTGAATATAATTCAACTAACAAGTATATACACAATTTAAGATATTTATTTCGAGCCTTATACTATTTTACATAATCGGGACGTAGTTGATAAGGTTAGGTCTAATTATAGACAAATAATATAACTCTTGAAATAAGTATCCTAAACCTTAATAGACTTAGATTCCCTTTTGAAACGAAATGGCTATAGATTGAGTTTTTCCAGCGGAAAAACTCGGTATTAACTATAACTTGTCTCTGATACCAATTTTTGTCACACCGTTGTAGCGGAAATACAGGGTTAACAAATAATTGCGTACTAATCAGAAGGTAAATAGAGATTACATCCATTAATCCAAATACGAGTTTATTACAAGTATAATCGTTCAGATGTGGACCCCAATACACGGATACAAACTATCCTCAATTGGAAATGGGTCCACTTAATACAATACTAACATTTGGACTACTAAGTACAATTAGGACTAATAAAACGATAGTCCTCAGAGGTCTGACGCTAATTGTACGTCCAAAGTTCAAAAGATGGCTCTAAAGTGCCATATACGCTTCCAATACTTACTGTTGGTTCCCTGAAAAGCATGAAATTTGAGAGGATCAACTATCAAAATAGTTGGTGAGTTTACAGTATGTTTGACCAGTGTTTATTCGTCATTGTGAGCACACAATTGACTTATGATTATAGAAGACCAGACAGTCAGTATATCTAAATCTGACAACACTTCTATAACAAGACAGTCAGTATGTCAAATCTAACACATCTCTTTTACTTTATAACAAGACAACTAGTATATCTAAATCTGGACACATCATATATCACAATTCATAATAAGATAGTCGGTATATCAAATCCGAACTCATCTTATATCAAGTCAACCAGTATATCTAAATCTGATGACTATACAACCAATAGGGGAAACATTTTAGTTTGTCAAACACAAGAAACCATTTAATTAGCCATCACACGGCAATTCAAAGTCATTTCATTCAACATTTCATAAATGACACGTATACACATTTTCGACAGCCTCTAACATGGCAAATTTAAGTCAAATGATCTACGCAGCCAAATCACATGACATACATACAAACAATCATTTATTTAACAAATCGTGTATACAATAACACATGCTTTTCAGGCCCAAAGTAAAAGGAAAAGGGCGCCATAAACTCACCTTAGCGTTCAAAGTGCTAAAAGGTGCAATGTAGCTCGAGAAGATCAACAGTCAATTCTCCACGTTATCCAAAACCTATGATATGATTACCAATAATGAGGATCAAATCTCATGACGACAAGTATCCTACGTACAACTACTTAGCTATAGACCCTAGAATGCCATAACCGAGAATGTGATTTAAACTTTCATTTTATTTAACTTTAATTGGTAATATCAATGACATTGTCATTATAGGTAGTCTAAAGTACCATTCGATATTCACCAAGTCCAAGTGTTCAAGTTATCGTAAACTGAAAAAGTCGAAAAACACTGAACCTCGCGGCGCGACCTGGTCACCTCGTGGCGCGACCTGGACTGACCTCGCGGCGCGACCTATATGGCTCACGACTCGAGAAAAAGCTCTGATCAGATTTTTGTGAAAAACACCAAAAGTCACGGCGCGACCTGGAGGGATCGCGGCGCGAAGTGCAGGTTCTGTTCGAAATAACACATACCTCGCGGCGCGAGATGGGTCACTCGCGGCGCGAGTTCGTCCTGATCATGCACAAACTCCTTTTTCGACCATTTTCCGCAAACCAAATCGTTTCTAAATCAGTTTCTTTTCATTCCAACAAGTTTAAACATGTTCAAAAACCTAGAAAACATTCCATTTTACTAACCATTTCACCATTTCAACCAATTTGATTTCCAAGACCTAATTTCTAAGTCAAAATATCCATTTATCATCAAAACCCTAAATTCATATCAAATTTAAAGGTTTCTAATTCCATTAACAAAACTGAAACAAACCCTTAATTGAATTTAAATAAAATCAAAAGATTGAATAAAAAGCCAACTTACCAAAACTTGTGTTCTTGAGAAATAAGTGCAAGAGATGAAGATGATGTGATGCTAAAACCTTGATTATCCACTAAAAGATTTAATCCCTTTAAATTCCCCTTTGATTTCTCCTTTATTCAGAATTTGATTTGAGAGCATAAAAGTTTTGTGTTCTATGTGTGTGTGTTTTGTGTGTGTGTGTTGACCAAAGAAAGAAAAAAAGGAGGGAAAAGTTTTGGTGTTTTGTTTCTGACCACAAAGAAAAGGAACGGCCCATGTGGCCTAATTTGAGTATTTTGGTACCCTTAATTTGGTAAAATGCTTACAATTAAATATCGTTTGACCAAAAGGTTAAAATGTAAAGTAAAGGTATTTTCCCTCGTCTCATTTTAGTTAAGACAAGCCAATAAAATTTAATTAAACTAAACTTTGAAATATTAAGTTTAAACAGTCTATTTACTGTGTTCAATATATAACATTTAAATCTTTATTTAAAGTTATTTTAAGACTCGGCATTCGTCTAAATAGCTAATAGTCTACGTCATCAGGATACGTCTAATTGAACTATATCAAATGTTCAATTATCTAATAATTCCCACGTCATAATATCTAATTTAGACGAAATTATAGTAATGATCGAGATTAAGACTAACCCGTCGTTAATAAATTACGAGTTGTCACAGTGGTAAAGGAATGATTGTTTTTTAGATCTAAGAGAATGATGTTACGATTATAAAATCAATTAGAACATGAAAGATACTTTAAGTTGCATATTGAATATTGATAGTCATTAAATAATTCAAAATCTTTGTCGATGGATCTGTCTTTTGGTAAAATGTATCAATAATTCAAGTTGCATTATAATACTAGTGATTAATCTCAGACGAGTTTCACGTGAGGTCAATATAATGTATTGTTAGACAATGGGATCAGAATTGGTTTAATCACTTCCTTAAATTAGAAGATCACGAAGACTTGGAGGATACACCAAGGAATTAGAATTAGAGTCGGTTTCTTAACCATGACTCTGTTTCCATATTTTGATTATTGTGTTTTGTATAAATAGAGGCCGTGTCCTCCTTTTGTAATCAACGAATTCAATAAATAAAAAGTAATTAAAACCCTTTTAATTCACATGGTATCAGAGCCCTAAATCGACTTAGGGCTTCATCATCTACCTTTTTATCCCTCAAATTATATCACCTAAATCGAAACCTAAGCCACCGTGGCAGGAGAAGATGCCGGCGGCTCTGGTAACAACTTGGCATTACAATTAGCAAATTTTTTCCAAAACAACAATCACCAATCTCAAAATCCCAAACTATCCGACAACCTCCAAATCAATTTCAAGCTCAACAGTCAAAACTATGCTCTATGGGCTCGAATGATTCGAGTTGCCATAGGCGGAAAATCAAAAAAATTATTAAATCACTTAACTGAATTACCTCCTGAGAAGTCCTCATCCGAAAAGTTTGAAACTTGGGAGCAAGAGGATCTTATTGTATTCTCTTGGCTCATCCAAAATATAGAGCCGAATATTGCCGGTAATCTAACCGAGTTTTCCACCGCCAAAGAGTTTTTTTCCGGTAAAAGGCCGTCACCCCTGGTTAGAAATTTTATAAATCACAAGAAAGAACAGGCAACATGGCTGAATGCCAGTTGACTTAAACATTTACATAGTAAATGCCCTCACAGGCCCCCCACAGATAATAAAGGGGACCCGTGATGCAGGAAATGAAAAAAATGAGTGGTTGGACAGACCCAGAACACCCAAGAACAATCACACTAGCAATATAAACAAAAATGAAAACAAAGCTAGTAGTCTATCTTTATGAACCAAATATCTTCATGAACTGAGCAGTATCACCTTCATCGCATATCACTTCATCACTATCAGACTCATCCTCAAAATCACCATTAGTAGGACCAATAGGCTCAACTAAGGAAGTACTAGCCTTATCAGTATTAATCTGACAGTCATACTGATTCCGAGTCTCAACCTCCTCTACGTCTGCTGGATCTGAAGATGCTGTTGCATCTGGGTCTGGGTCCTGCTGGGACATACTAGGGGCTGGGAGGATGCTGGCATCATCTGTGTTTAAGGCACATAATGCCTCAAACGGGTTACCAGTAGTGACAACTGGTGCTGAAGTAAAAGGAATATCCCACCGCCAAAGAGTTGTGGGATGCTCTTGTCATGACTTATAGTAGTGGCAAGGATAAGTTACAAGCTTACAATCTTCATGTTAAAGCCAACGAAACCAAACAAGCTGACAAATCCATAGAAGATTTTTGGATTTCACTTCAAGGGATTTGGGGCGAGATTGATCGTATCGATCCGAATCCAATGAAGTGTACAGAGGATATCAAAGCCTATAACAAGATTCGATCCGATCAAAAATTGTTTTAATTTTGGAGTGGATTAGATCGGCGATTTTGAAGCTGCTTATTCTACCATTCGGAAGGAGGCCGCTCACCAAAGTATTTTGGGAGCAAACACCGCCGCCGCTGGAGAAACACAAGGAATAGCCACCGATTTGGTTGTTAAAGAAGAAGATGGGTTTGGTTTTGCAACCAAGAGATACAATCGATTCGATGATAAGAACAAATCGATGGCCCAAGATGACAAGTCACATCTTACATGTGACGAGTGTGGTATGAAACGGCACACAAAAGATCAGTGTTTCCGATTAGTTGGTTATGCGGCGTGTTGGACGGAGAACAAAAAGGGGCGGCGGTTTATATCATCAGAAAAGGATAAAGCCCAGTCAAACCCTACCGCTCGAAACAACATCACCACCAAAGATAACAACAGTGACAACCGTCGATTAGAAAAAGGTTTTGGTGGGGTTGCGGCGGCCGGTAAAATTGAAGAAGAAGGGACCAGTTTTCGGTGGTGAAAGGTAGAAAGAGATTGGGATGTAATACTCATTCTCTCACACGATCACACTATTGTTTTCCACATATATATATATTAATAATAATAATGAAACAAAGTGTGGGGATAGGGTTTGGTATGGATCGGCCGAAAACAAAAAAAGGGGAAATGGGCTTGTTTGTGGATCAAATATAAGCCCATTGATGATGTACCCTACCCGGAGCTCTACCTCCGTATCAGATACCTAAGGAGAAAACTGAGACATCTATACGAAGCACCGCCTCCGTAAAACAGAAACACTCCCGGAGCTCTTAATTCCGGAGGAATGTGTATATCGTATGAAAAGTATATTAGGGTCCGCATATCTCGGACACAAGATTATCACGAATCTTCTTAAAAGATAGAAGATATTCTCAAAAGAGGGAAAGATTTACTCTAACTCCTATTCCTCCTCTTCAAGTTTCCTAACCCCTATATAAAGAGATGAATTCACGTCTAAGAGCATTCATTCACCTCTTGAGATAAAAACCTTAAACACCCAGGCGTAAAGTGGCCTCTCAGCCCTCTTACCATAAGGGAATCTCCTCTCTAAAACACCAACACCTTCAAACCCCAGGTCGGAGCCACAGTGCGATTATTTGATCAAACACCCATCTAGAATAAAAAGAGAAGAACATATGGCCCAATATAATAAGTTGAACGGGTCATGGATTTTTGATTACGGTGCAACTGACACTATGACTTATGAGTTATCTAATTTTTCAAATTTTTCTAAACCTCGAAAAACTCATATACGGGCTGCCAACCGGGGTAAAATGGATGTTATGAATGGGGGAACTGTTAAAATTTCTCCAAACATCAATTTAACCAATTGTCTTTATGTTCCTTCTTTATCGCATAAACTTTTGTCAATAAGTCATGTGACAAAAGAACTTAATTGCTCAGTTCTCATGCATTCAACTTTTTGTCTGTTACATGATATCAGGACGGGAAGGATTATTGGGCGTGGCACTGATGGTGTTTTTTTGTTAGGATTTGAGCTTTTAAATTTATGATGTTGTATAAGTAATTTTTCCTAAAACAACCACACTTACGAGCAGAGACCGGTCAGTGTAGTATAGTCTAGTGGTAAATTACAGGATCGTTCGCAGGGACGCTTGCACTACCTAATCTAATAATATGTGTAATTCTAGCTTGTTTTGGGGGTATGTCACTAACTCCTAATAAACTACTACTTAACAGTAAATATCCGGTATTACCGGGGCAGACTGCGTCAGAAGACACAACGTAAAATATTGAAAAGGCAAATAACAGTAATTAAATTAAAATACTTGTTTGACATCTCCGATCTCATGGTACGACCAAATACTATTCTACCCGTTTGCTAGACTGTTGGAAACTTAATCACGGCTCAGATTCTCGTTAGATTCACTTTGCCTAATTACTAGTGCTATCGCTAGACTCACACTAACCTATAAACAAATTCTCGTTAGATTCATTGTTTAAGCATTAATGACCTAAAGTTTGTGTTACTAGTTCATCTTTTAGTTACCCGGCTCTTAAGCCATGACCAGATAATAATTCTCTCCGGTGACCACAGTGCTCGGTCACAAGTCACTGGATCGCGTCTGACATTATTAAGCTTCATGTTCAATTCATCCTAGTTACTATGGTTCTGGATCCCTCGGTTACAAGTGAATCACTTTTTACTCCTAGTTATAGACCGACTAGTGTTTTCCGTTATAACATATTAGTCCTAGTGTATGATCATAGACAACCATGAAAATTAAACTAATATGTTTAGATATAGAGCCTATAATATCACGAATTACTAATAAACATGGATCTACGATAAACAGTAAAACACACTACAACAGATTCTAACAAACAAAGTAAAACAATAAACGTCTACATGATCACATCGATCCAAACAAGTATTCAGCCTACTAGCCTAGCATTATTAAAGGAATAACAAAGTTTGAAAAGATGAAAGACATTGTTTGATAACAGAAAGTAAATATAACGATAATATCTAGACCAAGGATGGAGATCGGAAGGCGTTAGAAGCTCCAAAACCTTCTTGGAATCTGCAAAGTCGATCTAGGGTTGATGCTGGGCGGCTAGGGCTGCTGAATTGGCTCTCTCTTAGGGTTTTGAGGGTTAGTTCGGCTTAAATAGTGAATTAAGTCGGTTACTGATCATGGCCGACCAGCGGCGCTGGCGCTGGGCTTTACTGGGCCAGCGGCGCTGGTTAGTGGGAGCGGCGCTGGGTGCTTGCCAGCGGCTGGCAGGGTGCCAGCGGCGCTGGTGGCTGCTGTTTGTATCTCGTACTTCTTCGTTCGGCTCCCGAATCACTTCCTTGTGTCTTGTAACTTCATAGGCTTCCTTCTTGAGTCACTTGATGTCATTTACCCTCTCTCGCATCTTCCGTGAACCTGCATAAACATACGATTCCATTAAGTACCAATAGTTCCGGAATATTAACTCATTTAGACATAGAAATGAAGCCTTTCGATAGGGGTTTTTATCACAAAATGGACGCTCATCATATACCCCCACACTTAAGTCTTTGCTTGTCCTCAACAAACAGTCCAAGAAAAATAAAACAATGATGAGCGGACAGCTTAAATGTTAAAGTATTCTACTAATTTGAAATCATTTGAAAGAATAGTCATGCAAAACGATTTTAGAAAGCTTTAGACAAAATCAGTAAGCTATAGCTAGAGGCGAGATAATTGGTCAATCAAAACTAAAAGCTAACTTTTTACTCGTGTTAATACCTCTAAAACAGTTCTATACTTCCACATGTCTTACAGCTCAATCTTACTTCCTTCTGCTGACTAGTTAAGCACTTATATAAGGTTTGTATAGCAATCAGAACTACTAGCTACTAGCAAGGCATTTGTTATTTCAAAGTGTGTGTACTTGTAAGTCACTACTTAGATATACTCCTACACTACAGTCATGCTCGCTAGCTAGACACTAAAGCAGTCATACAATATTATCATCTTTAATAGTTGAGACAGCGGTGACAGGTCGGTGATTCCTCACGCGCAGAGCGACATAACTCAACTAAAAGTTCACATCAAGACAGCGGTGACAGGTCGGTGGTTCCCCACGCACAGAGCGACATAACTTGATGCATATAGATTTTACTCGTTATTAGCTCTTTGAACTTTTTAATTTTTACTGATTGTCTTTCTTAAGATTACTACGTTATTCACGCAATAGACATTTATCAGAGACCCTGACTCATATCCTACTCCGCATGCAACTAGTTTACATTAAATAGTGTAAGAATTAAGGTGAACCATACATCTAAACTAGTTCCTACACAAGCACGTATAGTTAAGTCCAATTAATATACCTACTAATGACTAGAAAGCTCTAATTGCTAGGCATATTAAAGTCCGGTTAAGTGTGCTATGGCAAACATAATCGCATACAGTTTCAGTCTAAGCTCTAATTCAGTTGGAAGCATGAACAGCCACAAGTCTATAGTTAAGCTAACATTTCTAACTAACCGTTCATCCTACCAAGCTAATGTTGCTTAACTATCGTCATCTTTTGTCTACTTGCAAAGCTTATATTCTCAAAACAGTTTTCAGACACAAAAAACTTTTAATTTGCATGAAATAAGTAGTAGAAAACTTGTTCAAAATCAAACAATAAGACCAAGGGTTTTTCCTATTCCATCCCCCCACACTTAAATTGTACAACGTCCTCGTTGTACTAGACATAGAAACTAAGGGTAATAGGAAAAACACGTAAAAATTAAAGAGTAACAGGATTAACGAAACTTCCCGGGTCTAAAATTGCATGATTGTTGTTTGAAGATGGCATTTGCGGAGCGACTTGAACATGATGAGCTTCAAAAACTTCAATCGTCTCCGTTTGATGGTGATCCATTTATGCGTCTCCATCTTCTTTTCTTTTTGGTATTTTCTGATTTTTTAATTTTTTTTTGGATTTTTGGGTTTTTCTGATTTTTTTTGGATTTTTGGCGATCTGGTGTACAGAACGGAGCTGATAGCGGTGCTGGACAGGTGGGTAGCGGCGCTGGTTAGTAGCCAGCGGCGCTGGTGATCAAAACATACTTTATAAAATATCACAATGATAAAATTCAAAACAATCACTTGTGCAATTAGTCACATATTCATAAAAATAAAATAAAAATAAAAATAAAAATGAAAATACGGCTTGGGTTGCCTCCCAAGAAGCGCTAAGTTTAACGAGTCTTCAGCCGGACTCGGCCTAGGAACTAGGTTGAGGAAGAATACGGGTTCGGCCGAGGGCAGGTACCCGTAGGGTTGTTGTTAGGACCAGTTCACCTGGTAAACTGGCCAGTCTCCAGTTGCATCTGGAGACCCAGTTAATTCGTCCAGTGAAACTGGCCAGTGAACTGGAGACTTAGATGATTTGTCGAGAAATATATTGAAGTCCAGTTGCACCGTACAGTCAAACGCAACTGAAGACTTACTCCAGTTGAGAACTGACCAAGTTGAAGAATCATTCCAGTTGAAACAAATGGAAGATAGAGAATGCAATGGCATCGAAGCCCAGTTGACATTCTAGTCAGTTACAAACTGGAGACCATCAGTGGAAAGCCCTATAAAGCTTTACACTGATTACGAGGAATTGACTTGTATGCTTTATGTACCTTTTACCCGGATAATAAGCCTTATCTTATTATTTAGGTATTAAAAGGTACATAAAGGTGGTTATGTAAAGTCACTTTAACATGCGACTTTACACTGCTTTTTAAGGAATTAAATGCTATTCCTTAAATACTCTCAACCACATTTGTACGGCTAAAGTTAACATCCCAATGTTAACTTTGCCTATAAATACAAGTCATTGCACAACCAAGAATATCACTTCTTCGAATAAACTTCGATAGAATTCACACTTTGCAAACCTGCAATATTCTTGGTGAACTTGTGCAATATTCTCTCAATCGCTAAAAGGAACATTTCACAACTTTAAGTGTTTCGATTGTCTTGAGAAATTCCGAGTGTAATCAATTGTATTTCATAGGTTGTTAGGATATTTACATTCTTTGTATTATCTTGGTTCCGCAACAACCTTGTAATTTGTTTAACATCAATAAATAAATTACACATTGAAAATTACATATTGTCTCATCAAGTTACTTTACAAGTTATTTGTATTATTGCGTTGTTCTTTACTTATTGTCATTTACATAAGTAATCTATCTAGAACTTGGTATATACACACTGCAACTGGTCGTCTCCAGTTCAGTGCTATATATTGCAAAGTAACTCCACCATCGACATAGAGGTGTCTTCAGTAGTACCATCTATTGAGTTGGGACTTACAAGTGGTATCAGAGCAGAAGGCTAATAAACTTGCCTAGATCTGCTAAGATGAACACTACTGAAGGTGGAGATGGTTCTGGTCAAGGTGAAATCCCTTTGAATAATAATGCCCAACCTTTTCAAAATGTTAATACTAATCCTCCTCTTCCTTCTACCCCAAACCACGTCCATGTACACTACTCTAACACTCCTGTTCCAAAATTTGATGGAAACAGTGAGACTTTTGGTACATGGAAGGCTAGAATGCTTTTGCATTTTGGTGGTATTGAGAGGTATATGTTGAAAATCCTTAAGGATGGACCATATTTACCCATGTCTCTTGGGGTGAGTCCTCTTCTAGATCCAACTGGAAGAAGAGGTTCAAGAGAAAAACCCGAAGACCATTGGTCTGATGAGGATCATAGACTTGTTGATCTGGACACCAGACTCAAGAACATGATCCTTGGGGCTGTTCCTGAAGATCTAATTCCAACACTTGTGCTGTTCCCCAGTGCAAAATCAATGTGGGACGAATTAGTTATTCAGTTTGAAGGAGGTGATGACACTATTGTCACTAGAAAAGTTGCCTTGAACAAAAAGTATGAATCCTTCTTTGCCTTGCCCAATGAAAGTCTAACTGGTACATACACCAGATTTTCTAGCCTCATTAATCAGCTGAGAGGCTTGGGTGTAGAGAAGGATAAGGATATTCTTCTTGAGAAGTTTTGTGATATTCTTCCTTCAAAATGGGAAAACATGGTTCTTGTCTTGAGACAAGGTAAAACCTTGCACACTCATACTCTTGCATCGCTCTATTGAGCCTTCAGATTCACTGAAGATAATAATGCTGCAAGACTGGTGGCTGAGCAAGGATGCCATGAACCATGCCCAGAGTTCCAAGGTTGCTAGTGGACCTGAGCAACCTTGTGCTGCCTTAATGTCTGCAGAGAGTGTCCAGGCACACTCAATGAAGGAGATGTTAAACAGTTTCTTGAACTCTGGCCTGACCACTGAAAACAGTGATGGTTGTGATGAAACTGACGATGATGATCTGGTCGCCATGATTGCTAAAACCTTTAATAGGTTTAAGCATAAATCTAAAAGATTTAATGGCCCCAACAATGCTTCCAGCTCAAGCTCTCTGGATAAGACCAATCTTACATGCTATAAGTGTGGCAAGAAAGGTCACTTTATGAAGGAATGCAGATCTAGTCAGCTGAACAACCAAACTGGCCCCCCTGTCCCTAATTTCAATCGGCCTGATGATAGCTACAAAGCTAAATACAAGAAGCTTAAGGCCCAGATTGCCCTCCTGTCCATGGAAAAGGAAAAGGATCAGTGCTTAATGGCACAAACTGCGGGAAAATGGGAGTACTCTGATGACTCAACAGTTGATGAAGAAGAGGAAAGGGACATGTGTTTCATGGCCTTGGAAGATCAACAGCAGCAGCACGTGGCAAAAGAAGATGTCATCACTGGAAGATGGGTGGACATCATCTTGAAAAAGGTATGTGATTATGATCACCAGATTGACCCTGAACTAAAACTGGACCTGGCTGAATCATTAAGTGGTGATTTAGCTTTTGTGGAAACTGTAAGAGCTGATAGTGAAAGATATCTTGACACTATCTTAATTGAACTGAACAATGTTAAGCCACAACTTAATGATTTGCAAAGTGTCCAGTTGGCTCTCAAGGAGTCAGTTTTAAAGATTGAGGCTTTGGAACTTGATAATCAAAAACTATTTTCAGATCTTGAAAAAGAACAAAAGATTATCAAGTCATGGGTAAAAGCATCTGGTAAAAACTATGATGCATTTTCAAGAACTATCGATGCCCAGAAGAATGCATGGAAATCTGAGATCTGGAGATGGCAGCTCTCATACCAGATCTTCATGCATTGCCTCCAGCTCTCAAGGTTGAAACACCTTTGTTCCCCCCTCACTGTCACGTTCCTTTCTTTCGTTCCTTTCTGGTAGTTGGAAAAGAGAACCCCCCACAGATAACCTTTTTGGATGAGCTGGAAAGGATATGGGGCTTTGACGTTATGAAAGCAGTAGTATGTGCGCATCCATCATTCCTGGAGTTGCGCGAAAAACAAAGTTCGTGTTGAGGTTAGAAACCCAATGATTTGCATTGATTGCGTCGCTGGGGGAAACAACTGGTCCCTGAATTATGGCACTGCTGTAAATTGGAAGACTGATGGACCTCAAAAAAAAGAGTCCGGTGAGTTCGGCCCGTTAGATTATAAAAGGGAATAGAAAAAAACGGAGTAAACCTGAGACCCTGAATATTTTGGGAATCTTTACTATCAAGGAAATAAGTTCTTTCTGTGTAGATCTACCATTTGGCGAAAACAAACGAATGGGAACTAGAAACCATATTCTAGCGAGTGTCGACCAACCGTTCCTAGGATCTCCATGGGCGTGGCGCTAAATCAAATTCCCACTGAGACATCCTCCTTATGCTTCGTTTCTCATTAATGAAATCTCTTCTTCATCCTCTCTTTATTTCCCGTCCGTTTAAGTTTCCTTTTTTCTCTTTCCTTCTATCATCTCCCACTCCACTTATGTTCCTCTACTTTTTCCTTCTCTCCGCTCACACTTAGTGCCTCTGCTAGACACCGAGACTTGACACTAGCGTGGTAAAAATAATTATATGTTTGTGAAACGATGCGGGTAATAATGGACTAAGAAGAAAATAGTTACTCGAACCCAATTGTGAAATGAGGGGGGTGGGAAGGTGGATCAAGGATTGTGACCACAATTCAGGACATTTAATAAGAAAATCTTTAAGGGCGGGTCCCCCACCATTGGGCCAGGTTCCTATTTTCCGTGGTGGTTGAGCTTTATGAGCCTCTGCTAGGGTACCCATACCCCTCTTTTTTACCACCTTGCTCCCCGCATGCTTCCCTCTCTCTTTTTCTTAGGGTTTCGCTTCTGGCTGCCCGGCCGATCACTTAAGCCCATTTGAAAATCACGGTTTTCTCTTTGGTTTTGACTTCCCTATCTCATTCCTCCCCTCTCCTACCATGCGCCTCTTCTCTCCCTGCAGTCTCGCCTTTTCCTGCCCCCACGTTTTGGGGCTTCCTTTTGGCTCCCTCTTTTTCGGTTTCCGTTTACTTCCTCGACCCTTTAGGTTACTAACACACGAGATGGCTTTCTAACCTTTGTCTATTTTTCTGACTGTCGTCGGGTTTTGTTTCATGAAAGAAAACGGGGAACACTATTTAAACACAGCAACGTTTACCGGTCCTCCCCTCGCCAACATAAAAGTGGACAGTAGTTGCGACCCAAGACCTTTTTAAAGCATCTATAAGAAATAGGCCCCCCTATTCATATTTCGTTAACCCCTCTTGTAGCTTGGGGGATAAACGTTTGCCGTAGAAACCAGTTCTTCAACGAAAGGGGGCGGGGGGTGTTTGATTAACGTGATAAAGAGAAGATGGGTCTCTAGGTAGGTATATCGCGGGAGCATGGTGCAAAGACCAAGGCGTGGGGGGCGCCGACCTATGCCCTCTGAAAGGAACAATGGTGGATGCTCTTCACTTTCTTTGTCCTCCGGTTAGGTTTCTTCTCGGTTCACGGACGCTTTCAAATAGAGATTATATTGATGTTCCGGGACAGGGCCAATTACAGAGGAGTTCGGGCCACGGCGCCCAAATACAAAATTTAATACTACTATATTCCTTAGGCCAGCGTGCTATTTGCTCGAACGAAGGGGGACTCCTTAGGGGAGGGTTTCGACCGTTTCTTTTTCTGCTACGCTTCATCTCCGCGAGAACTTCTACTGGGATATGACCTTGGACAACCCCTAAAAAAGAAAATGCCGCAGACACTCACTTCCCTCGACTGACATTGAATCGGTACCACCGAGTCTGTTTGCGCCTTCGCGTTTGTTGGAAACCAAAAACGACCCCCACCTTTACGATCCCTCTTTTTTTTTGCCCTTTCTTTTCACTCTGATGAGTTATGATTGCGTGGCATCTTGCCGTCTTCTTACACCCGTGCGCTTCTTTCACGCCCTCTCCTCTAAATCGACTTTTTTCCATTGGTTTCTTGCCACTTCTGTTGCTCTATTTATGCCCCGCTTCTGTGTTACCCTCGTTCGTCAGGTCTTATCTTGTCCCATGCATCGTCCCCCTTCCGTCTTCCTCATTGAGCCTCTACCCCCGCTATTGGTCTTACATCTAATGTAGATTGGCCCTGGGCCTTCTGCCGGTGGTGCCTTTAATTTTTCTCGGTATACCACAACGTGATTAAAGGACAAATATTCTTGACTGAGTTAAAGGTTAGCTGTCTGGGGGTCAACTTCTTCTTCCTCTTTCCGACTTTTCGGTGTTATTTTGCAGAAGAAGATCCCAGAAAACAATTAGTTGCGATTGACCGGAATAAGGAATTGACCAGACTTCAGACTTCAGTCTTTGACTTCAGTGAGAATGTCTTCAGTAGAGTAGATCTGGACTGGGGTGAAGTCTTCAGTGAGCTAATCTGGAGAATGCTCCAGATTACCTATACAAGTATTGCTCACTAGTCTTCAATTATTTCTGAGCAAATCTTCAGAGGGACTCCAGATTCCAAGTCTGGAGTAGGTCCAGTCGAACATGTTTTCTGGTCAGATCTTCAGTGAGGCTCCAGTAGTCGGGTCTGGAGCGAGACCAGCAAAACATGTTTTCTTCACAAACCTAAATAAGGTTCCAGTAGTCCAGTCTGGAGCATCCATTAAATTCTGGACTAATCTGGACCTAACAATATATATATGTATTAGTATTGCATTGACGTGGACTGCAGGATTAGTTTAAGTTCTTGATAGCATCCCTTAGATCATAAGTCGAGAGAGCTTACTGAGTGCAACGTGTGACAGTCCAGATTTAGTCCAGACTTACTGGACTGGCTCCAGACTGGACTACTGGAACCTTATTTAGGTTTGTTAAGAAACTTGTTTTGCTGGTCTCGCTCCTGACCCGACTACTGGAGCTCACTGAAGATCTGACCAGAAAACATATTCTACTGGACCTACTCCAGACTTGGAATCTGGAGTCCCTCTGAAGATTTGTCCAGAAATAAATGAAGACTAGTGAGCATTTACTTGTACAGGTAATCGGGAGCATTCTCCAGATTAGCTCACTGAAGACTTCACCCCAGTCCAGATCTACTCTACTGAAGACATTCTGACTGAAGTCAAAGACTGAAGTCTGAAGGAAGAAGACTTACAAATGGCGGAGTCCACTGGAAAGTCTTACCAGATCTGCACACTGGAGGATTGTTAGTGTTCTAGATCCTGCAAGTCTGAACACTAATATCGAGGATTGACTTAGCCTTTAACACACTTTCCAAAGAACAATCCACTTGTTCTTTAACAAAAGTGTACGTGTGTTAAGGTGGTTGGATAATAAGGATACACTTGCACTTGATGTGACTTTATCCTTATTCTTATCCAATGCATTTAATGTTCTTGTCGGATCATTAAATGTATCCAACCATATTTGTACGACACAAATTCACTGGTGAATTTGTTGTCTATAAATACTAAGTCATTCCTTGAACTAAAATACTTTTTTAGCATACACTTTGCAAGAAAGTGAATTTGTCTAAAATACTCTCGATCTTAAACAGGGATACTTCACAACTTTAAGTATCTCGATCCTAAAAAGCTATTTGACAAATATAGATCATTTGTAATCATAGGTTGTTAGGATACTCACTTAATTGTGTTATCTTGATTCCGCAACAACCTTGTATTTTATTTAAACATCAATAAATGAAATACCCATGAAACATACATAATGGTCCACTTATTTGTTTATTGCTTTAAGTCTTGTATTACTTTGTTTATATATCTTGCATCTTTATTACAAGTAATACTAGTCCATATCTAGTGATTATTAGACTTGTTGTATTTTACACTTTCTTTGGTTAACCATCTCGTTTATTAAGGGACTCACATTTGGTATCAGAGCAGAAGGCTAATCATTGCCTAGATCTGTTCTTGATGGCTAACCAAGAAAATACAAAGGTTTTAGTCTTGGTCCCGATCCTAATGTAAATATGCATGATCAAAATGAACCACAAAACGTTAATAACACTAATCCTCCACCTCCTCCTCCTACTCCTGCTTCTCCACACGTGCATGTGCACTACACGAATAATCCTGTTCCTAAATTCAGTGGGAACAGTGATGAATTTGGTACGTGGAAAGCTAGGATGATTTTGCATGTCACTGGTATTGAGAGGAACATGATGAAGATCTTAAACGAAGGTCCATATGTACCTACATCACCTCTCAATTCACTTCTTGATCCTTCTGGATCTAGAAGGGGAAGGGAAAAGAGGGAGGAACATTGGTCAGAAGAGGAAAGGAGATTGGTGAATCTTGACACCCTCCTTAAAAACATGATCCTCGAGGGCCGTTCCAGAAACCCTAATTCCCACACTAGTTCTTTTTCCTAGTGCCAAAACCATGTGGGATGAAGCTACTTAACCAACATGAAGGAGGAGATGACACCATTGTCACCAGAAAGGTCTCCTTAAACAAAGAGGTATGAGTCATTTTTTGCTCAACCTAACGAGTCTCTCACTGGTACTTACACCAGATTTATGAGTATCATAAACCAATTGAGAGGATCTTGGGGTTGAGAAGGACAAGGATATACTTCTGGAGAAATTTTGTGACATTCTACCCACCAAATGGTCTCACATGATACTTGTTTTACGACAAGGTAAAACTCTGCACACACACACTCTCTCAACTCTATATGGAGCCTTCAGGTACACTGAAGAAAATCAAGCCCAGAGAGTGGTTGCAGAACAAGATGCTTTTAACCATGCCTCCAGTACTCCTAAAGTGGTTAGTTATTCTGAACCACCAAGTACAGCACTGATATCTTCTGAGAATGTATTTTCTATGAAGAAGATGGTGTCTGAGCTTATGGATTCTGGAGAGGCCAGTCAAATCTCTCCAGACTGTTGTGATGAAACTGAAGATGATGACCTTATTGCAATGATTGCTAAAACGTTTAACCGTTTCAAAGCAAGAGCAAATAAGTCATCTGGACAATTTGCATCCAGTTCTTCCACTGACAAGACCAATTTGACATGCTTTAAGTGTGGCAAAAAGGGTCATTTCATGAAAGAGTGCAGGTCCAACCAGTTTGCATCCAAGCCTGGTCATTCTCTTCTAATAATAAGCCTGATGATAGCTATAAAATGAAATATAAAAAGCTTAAGGCCCAAATTGCTCTCATGGCACAACAAATTGAAGACAATAATAAGTGCATGATTGCTACAACTGAAGAGAAGTGGGTTCCTTTTGATGACTCATCTGTTGATGAAGAAGAAGAAAGAGATTGCTGTTACATGGCTCTGGAAGTTGATGAGCACCTAGTGAAGGAAGATGTCACATCTGGACGATGGGTGGACATTGTTATTAAAAAGGTTAGTGATTATGATAATGAAACTGACCAAGAACTAAAACTGGACATTGCTGAAGCTTTAAATTCTGATTTAATTTTTGTAGAAACTGTTAGATCTGATTGTGTAAATGGTCTAGAAACAGATTCTTCTGAAATAAATGCTTTAAAATCAAAATTAAAAGAGCTTCAAGACATTGAACTGGCATTTCAAGCCCAGGTTTGGTAACTGAACAATTGATTCAAGAAAAGGCAAGATCTTGAGATCATTTTAGAGAAAGAAAAACTGGTAATAAAGTCATGGCTAGAAACTAAAAAGCCATATGATGCTTCAGTTAAACAATTTCCTGCTCAAAAACGTGCATATTTAGATGGAAATACAAATGTTGCATCATTAATACCAGTAATCGATCGATTACCAGAGGTGTTAAGGCCCACAACTGTTTATGATATGCCTGTAACACCCAAGACCAATTTAGACCCCGTTCAATCCCCAGAGGTTAAGACTGGAGCTGTCCAGATGACTGCTCCAGTTAAAAAGGTGAAGCAGAATAGACTTTTACCTCAGACCAATCCCTTACCAAAGCCTTTGACTGGAAAGGCTAAGGTATCATCTGAAGAAAATATTTTGTCCAGGATAGAGAGCCAGATTCAAATTCTGACTCGTCAATCACAAAGTTTTAATGCAAGATTAAACTTTCTTGAGGGTACTTCATCTGGCCCTAGACAAATACAAAACCTTTTTCAAAGAAAGACAAATTTATTTCTCCAGTTGAGAAAAATGAAAAGGTTTTAAAACCATCAACCCCAGTGGTCTTCTCTTCTAAGACCACTGTTGAACATAGTGAACTAGACCAGATTGCCCCAGGGACCTATAAGGGAGGGTCCAGTGAACCCATCAGTCGACGGGTTCCCAAATCTAACTGATCAATATCTGGTGTATGTGTAGGGCGATCGAAAGAAGCTTATCTGGTATCTTGACAGTGCAGCTGGCAGGACAATGACTGGATGTAAGACCCTACTGGAGGAGTTCACCATTTCTGATGGACCCTCCATCACATTTGGAAATGATGGTTGTGGGAAGACTGAGGGATATGGTGTTCTGAACAATGGACAAGTCAAGTTCAGACGAGTTGCATTTGTGAATGGTTTGAAATATAACTTGATCAGTGTAAGTCAACTGTGTGACGATGGCTATCAAGTCTTATTCAATGTTGCTCAGGGAATCGTATTCAACAAGGACTGGAAGGTAGTGTTGATTGCTCCCAGAAAAGGGAATGTGTACGTGATGGATATGGAAAGCTCTCCTTCAGAGCAGTGTTTCTATACTCAAGCTGATGAAGACACAAACTGGTTATGGCATAAAAGGTTATCCCATTTAAACTTCAAAAACATTAACAAGTGTCCAGAAAACAACTTGCAGATGGGATACCTTCAGTCTCCTTCAAAAAAGGAAAGACCATGTCCAGGATGTGAGATGGGTAAGCAAAAGCGTACCAGTTTCAAGACCAGACAGAATTTCAGCATTACTGAACCTCTTCACATGCTTCATATGGATCTTTTTGGTCCAGTGAACGTTCAGACTCGTGCTGGTAAAAGATACACCCTGGTGATCATAGATGAGTTCTCCAGATATTATGTTTTCAACATGTTTATGTGCCAGATATCAGTCTAATCCAAAGGAATCTCATATGCTCGCTGTAAAGCGCATACTGAAGTACCTAAAAGGTGCTCCCAGTCTAGGTCTTTGGTACCCCAAAGGCTCTGGAATGGATCTAATGGGTTATTCAGATTCAGATCATGCAGGTTGTAAGATAGATAGGAAATCCACAACTGGTGGATGTCATTTCCTTGGTGGCAAACTGGTCAGCTGGACCAGTAAGAAGCAAACTTCAGTTTCATTATCCACTGCCGAAGCTGAATACGTGTCTGCAGCCAGTTGTTGTGCTCAGATACTCTGGATGAAGAACCAGTTGCTTGATTATGGTATTAAGTATTCAAAGACCCCAATCTTTTGTGATAATACCAGTGCCATCGCTATCTCCAACAATCCAGTCATGCACTCCAAAACCAAACACATTGATCTAAGGTACCATTTCATTCGCGATCATATTATGAAAAACAACATTGAACTCCATTTTATTCCCACTGACAAACAACTCGCTGACATTTTTACTAAACCACTGGATGTAAAAACTTTTGAATATCTTGTGGTGAGTTGGGAATGTTAAACCCTTAAATCTGGAACCTTGGTATTGAACGCCATTGTGTACTACTAAGGATCTTTGATTAAAGATTCAAAAATTTATTTCTGGATCAACATTCCAGGGAAGACTTGAAAAATATTTTCTCTAAAAAATGTTTAAGTTCAGGGGGAATTAATTTTCTCACTGGACAAATTCTTCAGAAAATATTACTGGTGCTTTGTAAATATGTCCCTCTCACTGGTATGGATAGGTTGAAGTGCGTGTTTGAGTTGACTTATGTCTTCTTGTAAATGTGTCCCTCTCATTTGTCTGTATTAGTTGACGTGCAAGTTTAAGGTTTCCAGTCTTTCAAAATTGGTTGTTCACTGGTACTTTACTGGAGTGTCCCTTCAGTGTACCATCAGTACATGCTTCACTGGACTAATCCACCAGTGATACTGGACGGTCCTGTCAACCTCCAGATGTACTGAAATAAGTCATAATATTTTCAAAATACTTGATCTTTGTATGTGCCACGTAAGCAAACCTTTTCAAAGATATTTATCTTATAAATCCTACGTGGCATGTAAGTTGTTCAAAACAATGATGGTCTTTTTACTTTGGGAAAACAAAAGTACAAGTTGTTACTGTTTTGTGGGCTGTAAACCGTCATGCATTTATGTGTGATGTGATGTAATTAATGCGGATCTCAGAACACAATCAAAAATTGTATTTGATAATTTCAAATTAATCGTTTGAGTTCCACATTCTCAATTCTATATATACCCACTTTCACTTTCAACTTACATTTACTTCGAACATTTACTCCCAAATTCTCAAATTCCTTCATTAAATTTCTTCATTCAATTTCATTCATAAATACTCGCATATTAACTTCAAATTCATTAAATTCTTCATAACCTTAAATATTCATTCAATTTCATTTTTCATCTATCATTCATAATGACACCTAGACAGTCAAGAATGTGACTCATGCTAATCCAGTTACTGGAAGAACTTTTTCAGTAGACAGGCAAATGATGGAACATTTATGGAATAATCTAAAGTCAATAACTGGAGATCATTCCAAAGGGGAAAAATTGTCAGTTCCATCAACTGGTGATCAAGAAGGGTTGATAAGAAAAAGAAAGAGGTTGTAAGGGCAGTCGCCTACTGAAAGCGTCATTCAAAGAAAACAAGTGACTGGTACTGATGCCAGTGCACGAATTGCCCAGAAAGCACTTGGCACTGAAGCCAATGTTCAGACTGAAGAAGAAGCTACTGGTACTGAAGCCAGTAAGCCCCAGTTTTACTAAAAGACAAAGAGCATATGGCACTGAAGCTGGGCTAACTAAAGGAGCTACTGGTACTGAAGCCAGTTAACTAAAGGGAATTTGCTCTAACGTTCAGGGGGAAGACAAACCCCAGTCTAGGATTGAGAAGGTATGGAGAAGAAAGCAACAGATGGAAGTTGCAATGGGCATAAGAGCACCAGATTCAATACCATCTTCTCCATCACCAAAGAGGAAGGCTACTGAAGATGCACCAGAAAGGATATCTAGAAGAAGGGCCTGAATCTTTGTATCATTGTACTTGTTGTAATTATTGTATTAAAAAGGTTGTAATTATTTTCCTTTTTGGTGAAAGTAATAATAGTTGCAAGTTTTTACTTTTACAAGTAGAATGACCAGATTTAGTCTAAGTTAGAACTTAAAAGATGAAACTGAAAAACACTCATGATCTATAAAGTGTTTTCCAGTAACTTAGATTAGACTTAAATCGACCAAGTGTTTTCCAGACATACAAATTTGTATATCTATAAGTCTGAAAAATACTTGCATTATTTCTAAACAAATAGGGGGAATTTGTTAGGTCCAGATTTAGTCCAGACTTACTGGACTGGCTCCAGACTGGACTACTGGAACCTTACTTAGGTTTGTTAGGAAAACTTGTTTTGCTGGTCTCGCTCCAGACCCGACTACTGGAGCCTCACTGAAGATCTGACCAGAAAACATATTCTACTGGACCTACTCCAGACTTGGAATCTGGAGTCCCTCTGAAGATTTGTCCAGAAATAACTGAAGACTAGTGAGCATTTACTTGTACAGGTAATCTGGAGCATTCTCCAGATTAGCTCACTGAAGACTTCACCCCAGTCCAGATCTACTCTACTGAAGACATTCTGACTGAAGTCAAAGACTGAAGTCTGAAGGAAGAAGACTTAACAAATGGCGGAGTCCACTGGAAAGTCTTACCAGATCTGCACACTGGAGGATTGTTAGTGTTCTAGATCCTGCAAGTCTGAACACTAATATCGAGGATTGACTTTAGCCTTTAACACACTTTCCAAAGAACAATCCACTTGTTCTTTAACAAAAGTGTACGTGTGTTAAGGTGGTTGGATAATAAGGATACACTTGCACTTGATGTGACTTTATCCTTATTCTTATCTAATGCATTTAATGTTCTTGTCGGATCATTAAATGTATCCAACCATATTTATACGGCACAAATTCACTGGTGAATTTGTTGCCTATAAATACTAAGTCATTCCTTGAACTAAAATACTTTTAGCATACACTTTGCAAGAAAGTGAATTTGTCTAAAATACTCTCGATCTTAAACAGGGATACTTCACAACTTTAAGTATCTCGATCCTAAAGAGCTATTTGACAAATATAGATCATTTGTAATCATAGGTTGTTAGGATACTCACTTAATCGTGTTATCTTGATTCCGCAACAACCTTGTATTTTATTTAAACATCAATAAATGAAATACCCATGAAACATACATAATGGTCCACTTTATTTGTTTATTGCTTTAAGTCTTGTATTACTTTGTTTATATATCTTGCATCTTTATTTACAAGTAATACTAGTCCATATCTAGTGATTATTAGACTTGTTGTATTTTACACTTTCTTTTGGTTAACCATCTCGTTATTTAAGGGACTCACAAAGTGACATTAACATCGTCGAGCGTATTTTTCTCCGATTAACGTTACGTGGATATAGGACAATGGCAAGGACAAGATCTGGCGCTGGTGCTAGCAATGGGAGAGGCAGTGGTGATGGTCAAGGTGCTGGTCGTGGTATTGGCCATGCAGAAGGTCAAGGTGCTGGTCGTGGTATTGGACATGCAGGAGGTCAAGGTGCTGGCCGTGGAACTGGTCGTGGTACTGGTCGTGGCACTGGGCCTGGCGTAGGACAAGGTGTGAGTCGAGGTACTGGTCATGGCGTTGGACAAGGTGTAGGTCGAGGTGCTGGCCGTGGCGTTGGTCGTGAGGTAGGCCGCGGTGGCGGCCGAGGTAGTGGTCGTGGACGCGGTCGCAGTGGAACTGAAAATGAAACCACTAACGAGCCAGTTGGAATGCAAGCAGACCCAGCCATGATTGCCATGATTACTCAAGTGGTTAATACTATACTTGCACAAAATGCCCAAAATGCACAAAATGCAGAGAATGAAGATGCTCAGCATGAGGATGCTCAGTATGAGGATGCAGAGGATGATCAGGGTGGTGAATATTATGAAGACGTTGATCAAGGAATTCATGTTGGAAATGTACCGAGGGGACTTAGAAGCGGCGTCAGGACCTGTACTTACAAGAACTTCAAAGACTGTGGTGTGCAAGAGTATGATGGTAGAGGTGGAGCAGTCAAGTTTATCCAATGGTTAGAAAAGATGGAAGCTGTGATTGGTATTAGCGAATGTACCCCTGAGCAAAGGGTTAAGTATGTGGCAGGCTCATTCACTAAAGATGCTTTGTCTTGGTGGAACACTCAGTGCCGAGTCAGAGGCAGATTAGTGGCAGAGGCGATGTCTTGGTACAACTTCAGAGAGTTGATGATGAGGAAGTTCTGTACAGCAACCGAACTGGTGAGGCTAGAACGAGAGTTTTTGGAACATAAGATGGTTGGTGCTGATCATGCTAGATATACTACCCATTTTAATGAACTGTCAAGGCTCGTTCCACATTTGGTTGAACCTGAGAACAAGGGTATAGAAAAGTATCTTCGTGGGTTAATTCCTCAGGTTAGGTCGACTATGGCTGCTGTTCACCCACTTACCCTGGAGGAGGCTATATTGAGGTCTGAGGCTATGACAGAGGAGTTGGTTCAGTGTGGAACTATTACTGCTGTTGGAACAAAAAGGAAGGAAAGCAGTGGGGCGAGTAGTAGTAAGAAAGTTTGGCGATCTGATGGGAAGAGACAGGACAGAGGCAAGGTATTTGCAGTGACTGATGCTGGCAAAAAGGAATATGTGGGTCCTCACCAACAATGACATCAAAACTCCCCATTTCAAAACGTTGTTGCAGGTACTTTTATTCTAAATGGTCATTATGCTACTGTTCTCTTTGATTCGGGAGCTGATTATAGTTTTGTAGCGAATAGTTTTGTTCCTTTACTGAGTACTAGACCGAGCCCTATGTATATATGTTTCGATGTAGAAATGGCTAACGGTGGGTTAGTCAGATTAGACCAAGTGATCCGTTCGTGCACATTAGTCCTTGATAATCATGCTTTCCTTATTGACTTGGTACCTTTTGAAATGGGGAGTTTTGATGTCATTGTTGGTATGGACTGGATGTCTTTGGTTGACGCGTCGACTGAACTACAAGAATTGGCCGCACAACTAAAAGAACTTCAAGACAAAGGATTTATTAGACCTAGTCAATCGCCGTGGGGAGCACCTGTTTTATTTGTCAAAAAGAAGGATGGTTCCTTTCGTATGTGTATCGACTATCATGAGCTGAATAAGTTAACGGTAAAGAATCGCTATCCCCTTCCTAGGATTGACGATCTGTTCGACCAGCTTCAAGGTGCAAAGTGCTTCTCAAAGATTGATTTATGTTCAGGGTATCATCAATTGCGTGTACACGAGGAGGACATACCAAAGACCGCCTTCAGAACAAGATATGGACATTTCGAGTTCACAGTAATGCCCTTTGGATTGACTAACGCGCCAGCAGTATTTATGGACTTGATGAATAGAGTGTTGATAAATGCCTAAAAGACATGATCTTAATGGATAAAATCGGATTGTATTGTGCATGTTAATAGATGATTAGGGCGTTTTTATGTGTGTTTAAGTGTTTCAGGTTCTAAGTGCTTATTTGGACTAATTGGGTCGAAAAGGAAGTCGAATGAAACTCAAAGTCAAAGAAAGTCAAATTCTGGAATTCTGGAAAACTGAAGTTATAAAGGGCGTAACTTACGCCAGTCATGGCCGTAGGTTACGCCAGGCAAAAGTTCAGTAGGCGTAGCTTACGCTGGAATCAAGCGTAGCTTACGCCAGGTGAAGATCAAAGATACAACATGCGTACCTTACGCCCAGTTAAGGCGTAGGTTACGCTGGGCAAAGATTCAAGGGGCGTAGCTTACGCCCAGTTGGGGCGTACCTTACGCCTAGTGCTGAACAGAATCCTGGTTTTGTGGATCTCTTAACTTTTGATTAAGGAATTAATCACACACGAATTAACACTTACACAAGCCCTAATTTCAGAGAGCAAGAGCAGCAACATACCATTCCCAAGCCCCAAAATCATCATCAATTCATATTTCAAAGGAGATGACAATCCAAAGTGAAGAATCATTGATGAACATGGAAGGCTAATCTCTCTTTAGATCATTCTTATGTGAACAATTATGTAAGACAATTATATTAAACCTTTCTTATATTTATGTTGGATTAGATGTTTAATTCTTAATTGTGTTTTGCATCTAATGTTATTTGGATTTGAATGAATGATTACATGTTTTTAACCTTGAATGATTTCCATCTATCTTTTGGTTTCAATTTATTGTTAATCATTAATTATTGGAATAATCTCTTATTAATTGTAATCTGATTTTTGAATAGAGAATTTAGTTGTGTCAATTACTTGGTTTCATTATCATTAATCATCACAGCCTAATTAATCGGTTCCTGAAATTCATTCATTCCAAATTATAACGAATCATGTCTATGTGATTTCCAACGGATATAAGTTAGGTTATACTTTTGAAAACATAATTGGGATCATAAGAATGGTCTTACCTTTTTATTATTAAATTCTATTGTTAAGTTTACAATCATTTCTAGTTTTAATCAAATCAATCAAAAACTCAATTTTAAGTTTATGCCTAGTTTAAACCATTTTGTAACTTGTTCAACACTTTCCCATGATTCCTTGTGGATACGATACTCTACTTACTCTAGCTAATTAGTGGTAATTAGTTTTATTTTTGATCGGCTCAACGATAACGATCAAATTTTGGCGCCGCTGCCGGGGAATCGGTGTGCAAAGTGTTGAAATTTTGTTTTTAATTTAGTTTTCTTAAAATTTTCAGAAAAATCCAAAAATATTTTGTTAGTTTGTTTTGTTTCAGTTCTTGTTTGTTTCATTTTTCATTCTTGTATTTCAGAATTACGCTAGGTGTGTTGATTGTGTGCAGGTTATAGGTAGTGTATGCATACGAGGTATTCCAAGAACACATCACCTTTGTTGTTTGATCCAGAAATTGAGAAAACAGCTAGAAGGAATAGGAAACTTCACCGTGTAACATGAATGATCAACCAGATCCACAACCAACCATCCAACCCACCATAACTCCACCAGAAACAAACCCTGAACCAAATAACCAAAATCGAACTCCACCACGAAACCCACCACCATCAATAAGGAGTGCTTACACAACTCCAAACCGACCTAGAACACCAACTCATATTGGAGATGCATCACGGGATGCGGATGGGTCATTTTATGATAGGCTTCATGATAGGGTGAATCTTTGGGATGATGGGAGGTTTGATAATAATTCGGATGGGTATGATTGGAACCATGGGGGAGATTATGAGCAACCACAAAACCTTCGATATCCTCAACCTCAATACAACCAACCCCAATATAACCAACCTCAATACTTAAACCAAGGACCAAGGGTTCGTCCCCAAGGTCCACCACCTCGCCTTAACCATCGTGTAGCTCAACCAAATTACCAACCACATAACCGTGCCATGCCAAATATGAACTATCAACCTCCACCACAAGGAGTTGATAGTCATTTTCGACCCGCCATAGCCGTTAATGCTTCACCTATAGTTCCACCGGTTTTGAGAGGTAGAGCATTTGAGGTTAGACCTCAATGTTTGAGTATTTTGCCAAGTTTTCATGGGATGGCGGCGGAAGAGCCTTATTTGCACTTGTCGGAGTTTGAGGCAATTTGTGGTACTATAAGAGGCCAAGGATTTTCACCGGATGAGGTTATGCTAGTCTTATTTCAGTTTACTTTGAAGGATAAAGCAAAGCAATGGTTCTTGACATTACCATCGGGTAGTATCTTTTCATGGGCTGAAATGCAACAACAATTTTTGGATGAGTATTACACCATGCAAAAGACTAGTGATGCAAGGAATTCGATAAGAATTTTTCAGCAACAATCGGGTGAAACATTTTATGAAGCTTTTAAGAGGTTCAATGAGTTGTTGAGAGTATGTCCTCATCATGGAATTGCCAAATGGGAGTTGATTACGGCTTTCTATGATGGTTTGTTATCGGAAGAAAAGAGGGATGTGAATTCGATTAGCAATGGCACTTTCTTGACAATTCCGAAGATGTTGATTGGGAATTCTTGGAGAAGATGAGTGTGAACTCAAAAAGGCAAGCTCAATCGAATAGGAGATCAAGACGTCCAATAGCCTCTTCATCAACTAGTGATCAAGGTACAAAAGATAGGCTTGAGGCATTGGAGCAAAAGTTTGCTAAGTTGGGGAAGGCTGAAAATCGGGGTGTTTATCAAGTATCTCAAGATTATCCGGTTTGTGAAAGATGTGATGAGTTGGGACATTCGGCTTTGCAATGCACATTAGACTTGGATCAAATGGAAGAAGTGAATCAAGTGTATGGAGAAAAGAAGCAATATGACATGAACTCCAACACTTATCATCCGGGGATGAGAAATCATCCCAACTTTAGATATGGCAATTCTTCAAACCAACTCAACCCGAACTTTCAAGGAAATAACCAAAACAGTGGGGCACCATCTCAACCATTTCAAGGCCAAAATTACAACCAAGGGAATTACCAAGGTGGTCAAAATCAAGGGGGATTCAATAGAGGCTACCCAAGGAACTTTCAAGGTAATAACAAGGTGGGTCTTCGGGAGGTAATGATGTGTCAACTCGGGAGATTATGGATTACTTGAAAGAAATGGATAGGAAGAATGAGATTCGGGATAAAACGGTTGAGAGTTTGCAAAAGCAAGTTGGGCAATTGGCGGAGGATGTATCGGAATTGAGGAAGAATCCGAGGAAGCTACCAAGTGATACGAAGATCAATCCACAACATCAAAGTGGCGGTCCCAAGAATGTCAAAAATGTGGAGATCAACAATGTAAGTACTCTTCGTAGTGGTAAGCTTTATGATAATCATGTTGTCCCTCCACCACCATTTGTTGATGGTGTGGTGGAGGATGTTGATGAGAATGAGGATAGTGAACATGAACCGGAACTTGTTTTGCCTAAGTCAAATAAAAAAGTGTCTTTTAAAGAGGTTGAAAACAATAGGTCTAGTAATAAATTTTCTGAAAAACAAGGAAAGGATATGGAGGATAATACCATTCCTTTTCCTTTGGCTTTGATTGATCCAAAACTTAGGCCTACACTTAAAAAAAGAGGTCCCCATGAGGAAGAAATGTGGGAAATTTTTAAACAAGTGAAAATCAATATACCTCTTATTGACATAATCAAGCAAGTTCCGGCTTATGCTAAGTATCTTAAGGACTTGTGTACCCAAAAACGACATCATAAGCTTCCAAAGAAAATTGTTTTAAATGAGGAAGTTAGTGCCGTTGTCATGGGTATACTTCCACCTAAACTCCAAGATCCGGGAGCGCCTTTAATTACGATTCAAGTTGGTGATTTCAAAATGAACAAGGCACTTTTGGATATGGGGGCGGGTGTGAGCATTCTTCCGGGAAGTTTGTATGACCAATATGACTTCGGACCTTTAGAAAAAGTCGACACCACCTTGGTGATGGCTGATTTGTCCCTTAAACTTCCTAGAGGAATTGTCAAAGATGTGATTGTTAAGGTGGAGGACTTTTATTACCCCATAGACTTTTTGGTACTTGATTTTGCACCAAGCGGTAATGTTAGGAAACCCAATGTCATCATGGGTAGACCCTTTTTGGCCACCGCTAATGCATTAATTGATTGTAGAAGGGGTACGGTTGAAATGACTTTGGCAACCGTAAGATAAGATTGAATGTTTTTGCTAGTGTTCCTAACCCCGTAGTTAGTGACGAATGCTTTATGGCGGACGTCATTGATGAGTGCATTCCTCATGAAAATGAGGAAGACACACGGGAGAATTGTGCTTTGGTTGACAGGTTAATCTTGAAGCATAGTGAAACATTGAAGAAGGAGGAAAAGGATTGGGAGATTATGGCAATTCAAGAAGGTAGACCACCATGGACTCATTTGGTGGAGAGTCTACCGGACCATATTGACACCCATCTCAAGCCATCCATTGAAAGTCCACCACAAGTTGAGTTGAAAGAGCTCCCATCTCATTTGAAGTATGCATTTTTGGGAGATAAACAAACTTTGCCGGTGATCATTGCATCAAATTTGGAAGAAATGCAAGAAAGAGCATTACTTAAGGTGCTCAAGGAATATAAGGCGGCCATTGGATGGACAATTGCCGATTTAAAAGGCATTAGTCCATCAATTGTGATGCATAAGATAATCACCGATTCTGAAGCAAAGCCTTCACGTGATGCTCAAAGGAGATTGAATCCTCATATGCGTGAAGTTGTGAAAAAGGAGGTGCTAAAGTGGTTGGATGCTGGAATTATTTACCCAATTTCGGATAGTACATGGGTAAGTCCAACACAAACGGTACCTAAGAAAGCTGGAATTCAAGTGGTTAAAGGAGATAGTGGTGAGCAAATTGCAACCCGACCCATCACCGGGTGGAGGGTTTGCATTGACTACCGAAAGTTGAACACCGCTACATCCAAGGATCATTTCCCATTGCCATTCATTGATCAAATCATCGAAAAGCTTGCAGGTCAACAATTTTATTGTTTTCTAGATGGTTATTCAGGTTATAATCAAATTGCTATTCATCCCGATGACCAACATAAGACCACATTTACATGTCCCTATGGAACTTTTGCCTTTAGGCGAATGCCATTCGGGTTATGTAATGCTCCAGCCACCTTCCAAAGGTGCATGATGAGTATCTTTTCGGATATGGTCGGTGATTCTTTAGAGATCTTTATGGATGATTTTTCAATTTTTGGTCAAACCTTTGATAATTGTCTTAATGAGCTAACCAAAGTTTTGAAAAGATGTGTTGAAACGAATTTGGTCTTAAGTTGGGAAAAGAGCCACTTCATGGTTCAAGAGGGGACGGTTTTGGGTCATGTGATTTCAAGTAAAGGCATGGAAGTTGACCGGGCTAAAATCAAAGTCATTTCTACTTTACCCCCTCCAACCAATGTCAAGGGTGTCCGTTCTTTTCTTGGACATGCCGGATTTTATAGAAGGTTTATAAAAGGATTTAGTGTCATTACCAAACCATTGTGTAATTTGTTGTTGAAAGATGTGCCATTTGTGTTTGATAATGAATGTTTAAAAGCTTTTGAAACCTTGAAAGAGAAATTGGTTGAAGCCCCCATTTTGCAATCACCTAATTGGTCCATGCCATTTGAAATCATGTGTGATGCAAGTGACTTTGCCATTGGGGCTGTTTTGGGACAACGGGTGGACAAGAAACCCGTTGTGATTTATTATGCAAGCAAGACTTTATCGGATGCCCAATTGAATTATACCACCATCGAAAAGGAATTGCTTGCGGTTGTCTATGCTCTTGACAAGTTTCGTTCTTATATTTGTGGTAGCAAAGTTATAGTGTACACAGATCATAGCACGGTTAAGCATTTGATGGAAAAGAAGGATGCAAAGCCAAGGCTAATTAGATGGGTCTTGCTACTACAAGAGTTTGATTTGGAGATCCGAGATAAGAAAGGAAGTGAGAATGTGGTGGCGGACCACTTGTCAAGAATTCAAGTTATGGATGATGATTCTACCAAGGAGATCAATGAGACCTTTCCGGATGAATATTTACTAACCGTGTCTATTGTTCCTTGGTATGCAAACATTGTTAATTTTCTGTCCGCAGGTAAGCTACCGGAGCATTGGGCCAAGAGAAAGAAGCAACAATTTCTTGCACAAGCCAAACAATACATTTGGGATGAGCCGGATTTGTTCAAAGTTGGCCCGGATCAATTGGTGAGAAGATGTATTCCGGATGAGGAGATTCAAGAGGTGTTGACTCATGCACATTCATTTGCATGTGGAGGTCATTTCAGCGGCCAAAAGACAGGTTATAAGGTTCTTATGTGTGGTTTGTTTTGGCCTAGCATTTTTAAGGATGCCGCTGAATTTGTTAAGAAATGTGTTAGGTGTCAACAACTAGGTAGTATTACTAAGAGAAATGAAATGCCCATGCAACCCATTTTAGTTGTTAATATATTTGATGTATGGGGCATTGATTTTATGGGTCCTTTCCCTAATTCTTTTGGTAATTACTATATTTTGGTGGCGGTAGATTATGTGTCAAAATGGGTAGAAGCTATAGCCACCAAGACCAATGACCATACCGTTGTGTGCAAGTTTGTCCAAAACAACATTTTCTCAAGATTTGGAATCCCTCGTGTGATCATAAGCGATGGGGGATCTCATTTCAAAAATTTTCATTTTGGAAAACTTCTCAAACGGTATGGCATAAACCACCGGATTGCCACTCCATATCACCCACAAACAAGTGGGCAAGTTGAAGTGTCCAATAGGCAAATTAAAGAAATTTTGCAAAAGACGGTAAGACCCGATAGAAAAGATTGGTCAACCAAACTCAATGATGCTTTATGGGCTTACCGAACTGCTTTTAAGACACCTATTGGCACTACTCCTTACCGGTTGGTTTATGGGAAGGGTTGTCATCTTCCAATGGAACTAGCACATAGGGCATTATGGGATGTTAAGACCGTTAATATGGACTTTGAGAATGCAGGCAAAGGAAGGAAGTTGCAATTGTGCAAATTGGAAGAACTAGGAAATGAGGCTTATGAATGTGCATCAACGTACAAAGACAAGATGAAAGCGGTTCATGATGCCAAATTGAAGAAGAAGGTGTTCGAAGTAGGCCAAAAGGTTTGGCTTTACAATTCAAGACTCAAGTTTTTTCCGGGAAAGCTCAAAAGCAAGTGGATGGGTCCTTATACTATCACAAGAGTCGGAAAGTTTGGAGAAATTGAAATTGAAGATCCGAAAGATGGTGTGAAGCAAATGGTCAATGGACACCGATTGAAGCCATATTTGGACACAACCGACATCAATGGAGCTACAAAGGAAATGGTGAACTTCATTTCAAGTCCACCATCCTATGAGGTTGCTTGAACATCAATTGAGGTAATGTCGGGCTGAGGACAATAAACTTAGCGCTAAACGGGAGGCAACCCGTTGTTTGTTTGTTTATAGCTTCAAATTCGGTACGTTTTCATTTTCGTTTTAATTTTGTTTAGTTGTTTTTGTTGCATAATCACACAAGAAACTTAATTCTCAGCACCGATGCTTGAGAATTAAGTTGGGGAAGGTCGGTTGGGTGAAAAAGTGAATCGTTTTGCAATTTTTCGAGCCGATGAACTCATTTCTAATTTCGGGTGTACATTGGGGACAATGTACCTTTAAGTTGGGGAAGGGAGTTTAATTTTGATATAATTGCAAGTTCTTAAAAGTTGTTTGTGGCTGTAGTTAAAAAAAAAAAAAAGTCAATAAAAGTCAACATGGGGCGTAAGCTACGGCCCTTGGGGCGTAGGTTACGGTCCCCTGGAAAGTTAAATTGGACTTACGCAAAAAGTTACTGTTTACGGCCCACTTTACGCCCACCTTACGCCAAAAATGCATTTTCTAGAGAGGCGTAAGGTACGCCCCATTTGAGCGTAGGTTACGGTAGAACAAAACAGACCCAGCGTAGGTTACGGCTATCCATGGCGTAGCTTACGGCGGTTGAAAATAAGTGGTTCAGGATTTTGACCGAGCGTAGCTTACGGTCCACTCTAGCGTAAGTTACGGTAAGGTAAGATTGATGAGGCGTAGGTTACGCTGACTGTTGGCGTAATTTACGGTAAGGCCCAAGTTCGTTTTTTTTTTTTTTTTTGAAAATTTTTTTTTTTTTTTTTTTTTTTTTTTTTTTTTTTTTTTTTTTTTTTTTTTTTTTTTTTTTTTTTTTTTTTTTTTTTTTTTTTTTTTTTTTTTTTTTTTTTTTTTTTTTTTTTTTTTTTTTTTTTTTTTTTTTTTTTTTTTTTTTTTTTTTTTTTTTTTTTTTTTTTTTTTTTTTTTTTTTTTTTTTTTTTTTTTTTTTTTTTTTTTTTTTTTTTTTTTTTTTTTTTTTTTTTTTTTTTTTTTTTTTTTTTTTTTTTTTTTTTTTTTTTTTTTTTTTTTTTTTTTTTTTTTTTTTTTTTTTTTTTTTTTTTTTTTTTTTTTTTTTTTTTTTTTTTTTTTTTTTTTTTTTTTTTTTTTTTTTTTTTTTTTTTTTTTTTTTTTTTTTTTTTTTTTTTTTTTTTTTTTTTTTTTTTTTTTTTTTTTTTTTTTTTTTTTTTTTTTTTTTTTTTTTTTTTTTTTTTTTTTTTTTTTTTTTTTTTTTTTTTTTTTTTTTTTTTTTTTTTTTTTTTTTTTTTTTTTTTTTTTTTTTTTTTTTTTTTTTTTTTTTTTTTTTTTTTTTTTTTTTTTTTTTTTTTTTTTTTTTTTTTTTTTTTTTTTTTTTTTTTTTTTTTTTTTTTTTTTTTTTTTTTTTTTTTTTTTTTTTTTTTTTTTTTTTTTTTTTTTTTTTTTTTTTTTTTTTTTTTTTTTTTTTTTTTTTTTTTTTTTTTTTTTTTTTTTTTTTTTTTTTTTTTTTTTTTTTTTTTTTTTTTTTTTTTTTTTTTTTTTTTTTTTTTTTTTTTTTTTTTTTTTTTTTTTTTTTTTTTTTTTTTTTTTTTTTTTTTTTTTTTTTTTTTTTTTTTTTTTTTTTTTTTTTTTTTTTTTTTTTTTTTTTTTTTTTTTTTTTTTTTTTTTTTTTTTTTTTTTTTTTTTTTTTTTTTTTTTTTTTTTTTTTTTTTTTTTTTTTTTTTTTTTTTTTTTTTTTTTTTTTTTTTTTTTTTTTTTTTTTTTTTTTTTTTTTTTTTTTTTTTTTTTTTTTTTTTTTTTTTTTTTTTTTTTTTTTTTTTTTTTTTTTTTTTTTTTTTTTTTTTTTTTTTTTTTTTTTTTTTTTTTTTTTTTTTTTTTTTTTTTTTTTTTTTTTTTTTTTTTTTTTTTTTTTTTTTTTTTTTTTTTTTTTTTTTTTTTTTTTTTTTTTTTTTTTTTTTTTTTTTTTTTTTTTTTTTTTTTTTTTTTTTTTTTTTTTTTTTTTTTTTTTTTTTTTTTTTTTTTTTTTTTTTTTTTTTTTTTTTTTTTTTTTTTTTTTTTTTTTTTTTTTTTTTTTTTTTTTTTTTTTTTTTTTTTTTTTTTTTTTTTTTTTTTTTTTTTTTTTTTTTTTTTTTTTTTTTTTTTTTTTTTTTTTTTTTTTTTTTTTTTTTTTTTTTTTTTTTTTTTTTTTTTTTTTTTTTTTTTTTTTTTTTTTTTTTTTTTTTTTTTTTTTTTTTTTTTTTTTTTTTTTTTTTTTTTTTTTTTTTTTTTTTTTTTTTTTTTTTTTTTTTTTTTTTTTTTTTTTTTTTTTTTTTTTTTTTTTTTTTTTTTTTTTTTTTTTTTTTTTTTTTTTTTTTTTTTTTTTTTTTTTTTTTTTTTTTTTTTTTTTTTTTTTTTTTTTTTTTTTTTTTTTTTTTTTTTTTTTTTTTTTTTTTTTTTTTTTTTTTTTTTTTTTTTTTTTTTTTTTTTTTTTTTTTTTTTTTTTTTTTTTTTTTTTTTTTTTTTTTTTTTTTTTTTTTTTTTTTTTTTTTTTTTTTTTTTTTTTACTTAGATGGGATTATTAATTGGTTGGGTACTTTAGAGTTGACTCCAGGAAATAACCCCCCGGTGACTTCTAAGTTAGTAGGCACGGTCAATGGAAAAAAGGTAACAATGTCTTTTGCTACCTTAGATAAGATAGCTAAATTTGACACGGGTGCTACTTCGGGGAGGGCTTTTGATTATGTTGATGAGAAGTACTTAACAGGGGTAGAAACACCGGATAATTGGCTTGAGATGTTGGCTGAGGTTTTTGTTGTCCCACAAGACAATATAAGCACAACCTTTAGGATGGAACGTTCTTTGTTGAAGCCATTACCCCGGTTGATAATGTCAATTTTGAGTTGGAATGTTTGCCCTCGCACTAGTGATAAGAGCATGGTTAGGCACCATGATGTTATTGTTTTATACGCTTTGGTTACAGGAAATCTAGCTTTGTCGTTTAGGCAGATTGTGATGTCTAACATCTGGGATGCAAGGAACAAAAGGAACAAACTTGTCATCCCTCACCCAAAACTCATCGCCCGACTACTCCAAATGCATAAGGTAGTCCCAAAGGAGACTAATATGGAGTATTTGAGTAATACTCCTTATACCATGAAGAGGTTGTTAAAGGGGAATGAGTGGGAGTTTCAGGATCACCCACAGTTTAAACTCCTTAAGGATTTGAAAACTAATGGTTATTTGATAGCTCCAAAGGCTGGGATTACTAGGGAGGAGGCGATAGAACAAATGGAGCAAATGGGTGTTAATCAGAGGGGTGAAGCGAGTAGTGCTAGAGGGGGTGCTGAAGGAAGAAGAGATGGTTTGTTGGGTTCTGGATTTGGAGGTACTGGGCCGAGCTTTGGTTATGAGCAACCCAGTGATTATAATCAGTGGACATCATATGAGAGGAGCATGTGGGATATGACTGCTCAGCAGGGTGTGCAGCGGAGGAGTTATGAGTTAGGGATGGCTTATGCTCATGAACAGGATAGGAGACAGCAGTTTGATTATTTTGAGCAAGTACGCCACCACCAGGACCACATTGCAGGACTTGATTATGTGGAGACTCCTCCTGCATATGATTACAGGCAGCCTTATGTTTCCACCGCTCATCCACATTATCCTCAGAGCCACGATTCTGAGTGGTTCCCGAGATATTCTTGTGTTGGACGGGTTGAGGGGAGCTCGAATGATCCACCACCAGCAGCTTCTGATCCATTTGAGGCCCAATCTCTATATCGGGGCCTAATGGAGTCGATTTTTGGACGGCGAGATCCACCACAGTGATGGTACCTTCCATTTATCTTTCTGTTCTTATTGTGTGACTATGTGATTATGTGTTTATTTTGTGTTTTTGCATTTTCAATTTCATAGGTAGATTTCATTTTCTTGTTGATTTCATTTATGTTTTTAGTTTAGATGTTGATTTACCTTCTTGTGATGCGGAATTGAATCAAAGAGACAAAATATTCGAGTTATATTAGCTATACATGGTTGTAAAATGAGATTTTCTTGTGATTGGATTTGTACATGTAAGTGGGGCTAGGTAGTGTAGATTGGATTGCATGACATGGTTGACTTATGAGCGTCTTGATAGAGTTGTTAGCAAGTAAAAACATACAAACGTGCAAATAAGGGTAATATGCCAATTGTGAGTCATCATGCATGTATCACACTTTATATATCCGTTATATCCTTCAATTTAATGAGAGAAAAAGCCTCGTCAATGATTGATTTAGATTGTTAGCGTAGCTTGAATTCTCATGATGATCATATTGTGTGAACCATTATTGTACATTAGGTTAGAACTAGTGCACTTACCGTGTCGAGACCTCTAGCTTGGATTATGTGCTTAAAATCACAAAACAATCATACAATTCAATCCATATTCCACTTCACCTCGTCATGAAATTCGTTAAGTGTTCAAAGTTGTGTTGTTTATGAAGAATCGAAAGAAAGAACAAAGTCAAAGTCAAAATTGCAAAATCCGGTTGAAAAGTCAAAGTATATGGTCATAAATGAAAACCAATTCAATTATCCATGTAAAGTTGATCAAAAAGAGAATCAAAAGTGAAATGTTCCAAAATCATTCTAGTAAATCGCCCAAATGAGAATCATTACCGTGTTTCATTCCATATTTCCATCAATTTTGTATGAATACCGAAGTGATAGTTTGAGTTATGAGGTCTTGGTTCGATTTGTGTACTAGCCTATGACTTTTAGTGTGCAATAATGAGTTGTGAGCTTTATATAGATATATTGGCACATCTTTTGCTAATTCACCCAAAATATGAACCGAGGGGAGTGCACATTGTGAGAGTGTGATGCATGTATTGTGGCAAACTTGAGGTTTATTAGGTTTAATTGCACATTTATATATTTCTATTTGCTAGTCGTAAATCTTTTGATAGTTGTAAGTCTTATGAGTTGATTGTGTTATGTGATTTGGTTTGCATTGCTTAGTTTTGCCCAAGTGTACTTTGAAGATTACTTGAGGGTTGAGTTTTACAAGCATGTATAATTGATATAACTCCTATATGGTGTGTCTTTGGTGATAGGAAGTATTATAGGATTGTAAATTAGCTTGTCACATAATGAATGTCTTTTTCGGGACGAAAAAGGATTAAGTTGGGGAATGTGATAAACGCCTAAAAGACATGATCTTAATGGATAAAATCGGATTGTCTTGTGCATGTTAATAGACGATTAGGGCGTTTTTATGTTTGTTTAAGTGTTTCAGGTTCTAAGTGCTTATTTGGACTAATTGGGTCGAAAAGGAAGTCGAATGAAACTCAAAGTCAAAGAAAGTCAAATTCTGGAATTCTGGAAAACTGAAGTTATAAAGGGCGTAACTTACGCCAGTCATGGCCGTAGGTTACGCCAGGCAAAAGTTCAGTAGGCGTAGCTTACGCTGGAATCAAGCGTAGCTTACGCCAGGTGGATCAAGAGTTACCGAATCAAGCGTACTTACGCTGGATCAAGCGTAGTTACGCTGAATTACAAGGGGCGTAGCTTACGCCTAGTTGGGGCGTACCTTACGCCTAGTGCTGAACAGAATCCTGGTTTTGTGGATTTCTTAACTTTTGATTAGGGAATTAATCACACACGAAAAAACACTTACACAAGCCCTAATTTCAGAGAGCAAGAGCAGCAACATACCATTCCCAAGCCCCAAAATCATCATCAATTCACATTTCAAAGGAGATGACAATCCAAAGTGAAGAATCATTGATGAACATGGAAGGCTAATCTCTCTTTAGATCATTCTTATGTGAACAATTATGTAAGACAATTGTATTCAACCTTTCTTATATTTATGTTGGATTAGATGTTTAATTCTTAATTGTGTTTTGCATCTAATGTTATTTGGATTTGAATGAATGATTACATGTTTTTAATCTTGAATGATTTCCATCTATCTTTTGGTTTCAATTTATTGTTAATCATTAATTATTGGAATAATCTCTTATTAATTGTAATCTGATTTTTGAATAGAGAATTTAGTTGTGTCAATTACTTGGTTTCATTATCATTAATCATCACAGCCTAATTAATCGGTTCCTGAAATTCATTCATTCCAAATTATAACGAATCATGTCTATGTGATTTCCAACGGATATAAGTTAGGTGATACTTTTGAAAACATAATTGGGATCATAAGAATGGTCTTACCTTTTTATTATTAAATTCTATTGTTAAGTTTACAATCATTTCTAGTTTTAATCAAATCAATCAAAAACTCAATTTTAAGTTTATGCCTAGTTTAAACCATTTTGTAACTTGTTCAACACTTTCCCATGATTCATTGTGGATACGATACTCTACTTACTCTAGCTAATTAGTGGTAATTAGTTTTATTTTTGATCGGCTCAACGATAACGATCAAGTGTGTCGACCGTATTTGGACGAGTTTGTAATCGTGTTTATCGACGACATTCTGATTTACTCAAAGACAAAGGAAGAGCATGTCGAACACCTGAGAAAGGTACTAAAGTTATTAAGGAAAGAAAAACTGTATGGGAAGTTTTCTAAATGTGAATTTTGGCTGGAGGAGGTACACTTTTTGGGACATGTCGTGAACAAGGATGGAATACACGTAGATCCTAGCAAGATTGATTCAGTCAAGAATTGGAGAACACCAGAGACACCGACTGAAGTCAGACAATTCCTTGGTCTGGCTGGTTACTATAGAAGGTTCATTGAGAACTTCTCTAAGATTGCATTGCCGCTTACGCAATTAACGCAGAAAGATAGACCGTATGACTGGGGCGAGAAACAAGAAGAAGCGTTCCAGATTTTGAAGGATAAGTTATGTAATGCGCCGATTTTAAGTCTACCTGAAGGATCTGATGACTTTGTAGTATACTGCGATGCATCGGGTCAAGGATTAGGTTGTGTACTCATGCAAAGAGGCAAGGTGATTGCATATGCCTCACGACAACTGAAGGTCCATGAGAAAAATTACACGACTCATGACTTGGAGTTAGGAGCAGTGGTCTTTGCATTAAAGTGCTGGAGGCATTATTTGTATGGAACCAAGTGTGTAGTCTACACTGATCACAAAAGTCTACAACATATTTTCAATCAACAAGATTTGAATATGAGACAACGAAGGTGGCTTGAGTTACTCAGTGATTACGACTGTGACATTCGTTACCATCCGGGGAAAGCCAACGTTGTGGCTGACGCCCTAAGCCGTAAAGAAAGAGTTAAACCTAGACGAGTACGTGTTATGAGTATTACAGTGCATAGAAGTGTTAGAGATCAGATCATAGAGGCACAGACAGTGGTTATTGGCGATAAAGAACTTCTCACAAAGGAATTGCGAGGTATGGAACAACATTTGGATAAGAGGGACGATGGTGGATTGTATTTCGTGGATAGACTATGGGTTCCTTTCACTGGTGACTTGCGGACATTAATTATGAACGAAGCTCATAATTCAATGTACTCGGTACATCCTGGCACTGACAAGATGTACTTCGA
>CM067174.1:65168261-65194965 GCA_034093135.1 Erigeron breviscapus | reverse complement strand
TCATGTCATTTCCATGGCTATCTAATTCATTTAAAAATACTGAAATTAAACTTGAAATGGAAATTAAATCAAATCAAGTTTGAAGAAGAAAGTTACTTACCAAAATGGTGTTTTTGAAGAGATTGACTAAAATGAAGATGGTGATGATGATGATTACAAGAAGATTATTATTAGAACAATTAAATGTATTTTCCTTTGATTCTTCCTAGCCAGAATCGATTTTGATGATGATAAACTGTAACACCCCGAGCTAGGCTCGAAATACTACCGAAAAGATATAGCGTATGCATGGGATTATCGTAGAACATGATCTATATGAAAAAAGGGATTCGGTGAATCCAACATCCACAAACAAGTACATAATGCATATCAATAAGGGCAAATGAATCCTGGATCCATGTAAATCTAAGCCCAAGCTTATGTAACATCCGCGAATTTTGACCCGTTGACTTTTGTGTAATTTGACTAACAAACTTATTGAATGAAGTAATTTGGGCCCATTTATGATTTTATGACTAAGTGGTATGTTAGTCGAGTCGTTAATATGTCGTTGGCGTTTAGTAGTGTAAATGATTGTTTATATGGCTTGTGGGAGAAACGGGTCGGCCCGTGGGTAGTCCATGACCCACCAGCCCCTAAGACCCATCTTTCCCCCCCCCCTTATCCTTTTCCTCCCTCTCATTTCTCATTACTCTTTATCTCTTTCCCCTTTCTCTCTCAAGTAAAAGAAACATTTCAATCTCTCCACATTTCTTGCATCAAACTAGTAGTGGGTCGACTTTAACACAAGAGTCATTACCGTCTATACCTCATTTTCGTCATATTGAAGAATCAAGATAGAAGTTCTTGCATTTTTGCCCATTTCGACCTAATTTGGGTTTTAACTCGGAAAGGAAGTTTTGGTAAGTCTAAATCATCCCATTTACTTCTATTTATGTTCATTTACTGACTGTTGCATTCTCAATATGGTTCCAACCAAGAAGGTTGACAAGACACCGCATGAATTTTAGCATGCATATTTGTAGGATAACCAAAGGAAACGATGGGTTACTACTTCTACTTTCCTACCGAAAAACTGTTAAGGTTCTCGATTTGCTGAGTTCCTTGAAAGGAAACTCATATCTCAAGAAGACAGTGGGAGGATTGTTGAACTTTATGAGGCTCAAGTAGAAGATGTGTCAACTTCTGAAAATACTAGCAATCATCAACTTTGGGGGGAAAATGTTTAAAGAGATGAATCTCATGAACCTCAAGTTGAAGATAATGCGATTCCAATTCGTAGGTCCTCAAGGACAATACGTGCTCGTGAAAGATTGAATCTTATGATTGAATCTGAAGAACACGTATTAGGAGACTTAAATGAACCTCCTAATTTCAAAGCTGCATTATCAGATCCAGAATCGGAAAAATGGCTTGAAGCTGCGAATGTGGAAATGAAATCCATGAAAGATAATCAAGTTGGAGCTTGGTTGATCTTCCACCAAATGGTAGAACCGTTGGGTGTAAATGGATCTTCAAAAAGAAGACCGACATGGATGGAAATGTACACACCTATAAAGCTCGTCTTGTGGCGAAAAGTTATACTCAACTTTATGGAGTTGATTATGAGGAGACCTTTTCTCCCGTTGCGGACATAAGAGCTATTAGGATCATCTTAGCCATAGCGGCGTACTATGACTATGAAATATGGCAAATGGATGTCAAAACCGCTTTCTTGAATGGTTTTCTAGACGAGGAAGTCTATATGGTACAACCAGAAGGTTTTGTAGATCCAAAACATCCCGACAAAGTGTGCAAACTTCAAAGGTCCATTTATGGATTGAAGCAAGCATCGAGGAGTTGGAATAAAAGGTTTGATGAGGAAATCAAGAGATTTGATTTTGCTTAAAATCCTTATGTGCCATGTGTATATCGCAAAGCTAGTGGGAGTAATGTTACTTGGGTAAAGTAGCATTTATTCTTGGAATCAAGATCTATAGAGATAGAAGTAAACGGTTGATTGGATTAAGTCAAAGTGCTTATATAGATAAGATCTTGAAGAGATTCAAGATGGAAAATTCTAAGCGTGGTTTTATACCGGTGCAAGAAGGACTTAATTTATCTAGCAAGAATGGTGCTTCTATACCTGAAGAGGTGGAGCGTATGCAAAGAATTCCTTATGCTTCGGCTGTGGGATCTATCATGTATGCGGTAAGATGCACTAGACCTGATGTTGCGTTCGCGCAAAATATTGTTAGCCGCTATCAGCAAAATCCTGGAGAGGATCATTGGACTGCTGTAAAGAACATTCTTAAGTACATGCGTGCTACTAAAGAATTACTCTTGGTGTATAGAGGAAATCCCGATGCAGAAGTCAAAGTGAGTGGATACTGTGATGTTGGATTTCAGACTGATAAAGATGATACAAAATATCAGTCGGGATAAGTCTTCGTTTTAAATGAAGATACGTTGGAATGCAGGAGCAAGAAGCAAACCACAGTTGCCATGAATACGACAGAGTCTGAGTATATTGCCGCCTCAAGAAGGTGCCATGAAAGTTGTCTGGATTAGAAAGTTTATTTTAGGATTTTAACGTGATGATCCTCAAGTAACTTACCTATGGATTTGTAATGTAATAATAAGGGAGTTATTATCATTTCCAAACGAATCCGGAGTTCAGAAAGGTGCCAGACATTGTCCTAGACGATATCATTTTGCAAGTGATCAAATCGTACTAGGAGAAATCAAGATACTCAAAGTTCACACAGATTATAACTTAGCTGATCCTTTTACAAAGGCATTGTCAAAAGGAAAGCTCAATAAGCATGCCGAGGGCAGAGGTCTTAAATTAGCTAGTTATCTCATGTAAATCTGTGATTGGTATTTGGATAATGGGACGGTTAAACAATTATTATTTCAATAAATGAATTCATATACTGGGTATGAGTGTTTTCATTTCATAATGATTGTGTCCTATATTTGCATGTTTAAATCCATGAATATTTAAATATTCTAAACGTCCATTGTCGATTAACTATATGGGAATATAGTTAAACTAAGACAAATGTGAGAGATTGGTTAAATATTTAAGGGAATATTTTGAAGATGGTCCTGCCAAACTCACATGGTATTCAAAGAGATGAATATCGGACTTACCCCACTTAACGAATTGTCATTTTATGGATCGGCGTCATTAAGTGAAATTCGTGAAATGGTTACTTTATTTATCCTTAGACTTGAGATACAAGCAGGTTATGATATGTGTGGATTGCATTTTCTAGATATAGTTCTAAATGTCCTGAACAAGGTAGTAATAAAGGGCTATTTTCAGAAATGTAGTGAAACGACATGACTAACACGTGTAGTCAATATAGGATTTGTTCCTTCAATTTGCAACTGAAGTATGATACCATTTGGGCCCCTCATTAATTAATTAAGATGTTTGTATGGCCATACCCAAATGAACTCAAGAGGATGTCTTGATTAATTTGGTAATCTTGATTAGTTGTAGAAATGAGAAACAGAATCGTTAAATTATGAAATGACATTGATCCATATTCATAATTAATCAAGGGTATCTGAAACAAAGGGATATTAAAGACTAAATCATTTCAAATGATATTTTAAGAAACTATCCTTAAATATTTCCGGGAGCATTGGCGTGTTGCTAGACGCTAACCAATGTTATTGCCTTTATATAACATGCTCAAGTGGGAGCTGTTGGTTTGTGATCACGTTAAATAAACGCATGTCCGGAAATAATTTAAGCCTACGGGTCACACGAAATGACACGGTAACTCTATACATATTAATTAGTATATTAAAGTAATATATTAATTAATTTGATCACGAAATGATTAATTTAAATAAATTAAAGGGTTAATTGTATTTAATTAATTAAAGAGGAGGATTAAATGTGAAATTAGGAAATTAGTGTTGGACTCTAATTCCTAATGAGGGGATTTCCTAATCCCACTCTAATTAGAAAACCCTCCTAATTAAGCCTATAAATAGAGACATAGGTTTAAGGGTTTTAGACATTCATTCACACATAAGAAAATCCCTCCTCTCTCTCCCTCTTGGCTTCGGCCGAATTCTCAATCACAAATGGATTTTTTTTGTGCCGTTCGAACAAACCACATGGAACATATATATGAATCATATATATATTAATTAATGTCTAGCATTAATGGGGTTATAATTTGTTAGACTACAACAAATTATTTACGGTTCATGGGGTTTTGAATTGAGGGAGTATTACACAAAGGGTTGTGAGGTTCGTGATCGGGGTACTAGCATACGGTATAAGGGGTGTCTAGTGTGCGATCGTAGAGAGGTTTTACTTTAAACCCTAAATAATAATCTTATTATTATTTATTTTATTGGAAGCTTTGCATAAGGTACACGTTTCAATTCCCTTCTTTGTTAATTAATGTGATTACATATTTAATTCTTCCGTTGCGCTTATGTGAATATTTATGTGATTTATGTTCTCATATTTTAACAGTTATAACCTCCGGGTATTGAGCTTGGGTTTTAACAATCTTACAGGAAGTATCCCGAATGATATCGATGGTGCTCGGTCTTTGGAAAAGTTATTATTGCAAGGACGAAATTCACTTAATGGGGAGATTGGTGAAAGCATTACCAACCTCACAAACCTTAGAAATCTTGCCTTGTATGCATGGTAATATATTTTCGGGTTCAATTCCTCGCAATATCGGGAAGCTGTCTTTCTTGGAAAGACTGGAACTTCATATTAATCATCTTAATGGGACCATTCCTTCATCGTTGATAAACTGCACAAATATAAAACTGCTAAACTTAAGGGTCAATTCCTTAGTCGGCATGCAAGCTGGCAGATTTTGATTTCTCAAATTTCACTCAGCTACTCATAATTGATCTCGGTCAAAATCAATTTGATGCGGTACTCCCTAGAACCCTTTTTAAATGCAAATCACTTACTGCAATTCGAATGTCGTCCAATAGGCTAGAGGGTGAAGTCTTGACTGACGTACTTGAACTGTCGTCTCTCACCTTTCTCTCGTTTTCTAACAATGCCCTCAAGAATATCACGAGAGCTTTGGATTTCTACAGTGAAACACTACCGGGTGCAGGAATTTTGGGGTTTCTCAATCTTGAAATTATGGGGCTAGGTGGTTGCAAGTTGTTTGGCCAGATTCCAACTTGGTTTAGATCTATGAAAAATATTGAAGTAATAGATATCTCTTGGAATTATATCAATGGCACAATTCCAGGGTGGCTACAAATACTTCCAAACCTTTTCTATCTTGACTTATCCAACAATAATATATCTGGAGGTTTCGTTGTAGAGCTAACTAAACTTCCGGCATTTGGATCACATGAAGTGTTGGATCATGTAAATAGCAGTTACTTAGAACTAGCTTCCAGTATTCGTTGCGCCACAAAATACTTCCTTTTTGCAGTACAATCAGCTGGCTACCTTGCCACTGGCACTGTACATATCTAGCAATCAGCTAAGTGGGAACATCCCCGTTGAGATTCGTCATATATATGCAGTCAATTCACATTCTTGATCTCAGCAACAACCATTTCTCAGGCAACATTCCTAGCTCCATATCAAATCTTACAAACTTGGAAAAGTTGGATCTCTCTGATAATCTTCTATCGGGTAACATCCCTTCATCCCTTATAAGCTTATACTTCTTGTCTTTTTTTTATGTCGCAAACAACAATCTAGAAGGTCACATACCAACCGGGGGCCAATTTGACACCTTCTTGAAGCAGACTTATGAAGGAAATCCAGGATTATGTGGTCCCCCATTGCAAAACCTTTGTGGAGTTGAATTAGAGCCACCAAGTTCTTTTCCAAAACACAAGAAAGGCCCAAACAAGAAAGTTATCGTCGGGCTTATTCTTGGGATCAGTCTTGGAGTTGGCATCATTCTCACCTGTATAGCTTTGTGGATATTGTCCAAAAGAAGGATTCTTCCTGATGGTGATCCAGAAATCCTTGATATGGACATGGTGTCATTATCTTCCCCGTCAGCTGCACAAGTTCCCAAGCATATCGGTGGAGTCATATTGTTTCCAAACAATGCAAAAGATATCAAGCATCTCACCATGGTTGATATCTTGAAAGCAACGGAGGATTTCAACGAAGAAAATATCATTGGTTGTGGTGGTTTTGGGTTGGTATATAAAGCAACATTTGCTGACGGATCGAACCTGGCTGTGAAGAAGCTTTCTGGTGATATGGGCCTCATGGAAAGGGAATTTCATGCCGAAATTCAGGCCTTATCAGAATCCCGACACAAACATCTGGTTTCTTTACAAGGTTACTGTATTTATGATGGGTGTCGGCTGCTGATATACTCTTTTATGGAAAATGGAAGCTTAGAGTACTGGTTGCATGAGAAGACTGATGGCGCACTTGGACTTGATTGGCCAACCAGATTGAAGATTGCCCAGGGAGCAAGTTGCGGACTCGCTTATTTACACAAAACATGTGAACCACGTATTGTGCATCGTGACATAAAGTCCAGAAACATCCTTCTTGATGAGGAATTTGAAGCACATCTGGCAGATTTTGGATTGTCTAGAATGATTCACCCAGAAAATACACATGTCACTACTGATTTGATGGGTACCTTGGGCTATATTCCACCAGAATATAGCCAGTCATGGGTAGCCACCTTAAGAGGGGATGTACATGTATAGTTTTGGGATAGTCCTGCTCGAGTTACTTACAGGAAGGAGGCCGATAGAGTTATTCCGTCCTAAGGAGTCTGGAGAACTGGTTGTGTGGGTGCAGCAAATGAGAGTAGGAGGAAAACCGTATGAAGTATTTGATCAGCTCTTAATAGCAAATGGATTTGAAGAAGAGATGTTGCAGGTTCTTGATGTCGCTTGTATGTGTGTAAACAAAAAACCATTTGAGAGACCAGCTATCAATAAAGTGGTTGATTGGCTTCATAATGTTGGATCCAACAATCAGATACACAATGGTCCCACGGGTAAGAGGCTTTGCTAAAATGATTGTAACTAATTAGGCTACGAGACTCCATTTTGGACATGTGATCAGTCAAAAAAAATCTTGAAACAAGAAGAATGTCGTGTCAAGGTTTGGGACACCAAAAAATGCTGTATTTTTATTTATTTTCAATTTAATGTTATTTTTGAAGTATGATTGTTTGGGGCTAGTTTTTGGGGGTTTGTCTTTTGGTCTATTTGAAATTTTGTATCTAATGAAATTTCTCCAAAAGTATGAAAAGCTGGAGGGTCCTATTGTGATATGATAATTGGATGGTTAAATATATGAAATTTCATTTTTTTTTCCCTCCTAAATCATAAACATCTACTGAAAATCACCCGTGTCGGTTGTTGACTTAACGATACATTCATATGAATCTAACATTTATCCATTTGTGTTTCTCTCATTTATAGCCTACACTAGGAGGGCATATGTCAACGCATATCACCTTGGGGAATTTTCCATCATTATAGATTGTGTCAAAGCTATACAAGAGCACCCACAATGATGCCATATTCGAACCGTATTCCAAACCCAAAACGATACACACCATTGGGTGTGAGCCATATTGAGTTTCATATTGTCCGAACTGTGGTGGCCAACAAAGATCCTTAATCAGTTAGTTTTTATTATACTAGATAGGTGCCCGCGCGATGCGGCGACATCCTCTAAGAAACAAATTTATGAAATTGTCCTAAAATTTCTAAAAAGGTAACCTATTTTCCTAAAATTTCTAAAAAGGTAATATGTTTATATTTTGATTATTAAAGGGAAAATGTTTTTAATATGTAAGCAATAAAGGTAACATCGTTAGTTTTTTAACGTTATATATTATGACATGTCACATCATTAAAAAAGTCTACGTGACATTTATCTTCGTAATGCACACCCCATTTTATACACATAGCAATGTATACCTCATTTCATACCCATCACCGATCACCGAATTTTCTTCCACCATTTTTATACTCATCACCGATTTATATTTATATCACCGATAAATGATTAAATGATACCCGATTGTTGAAAATGACGATGTTGTTGTGTAAAATGTAGATCGACCATTTTCTTTGATGACGTGGCCTTTTTTTTATTGATGTGACATGTCACGTTTGCACTTAACGACTGTTTAACGTTACAAACTGACAATGTTACCTTTATTGCATACAATTTGAAAACAGAATCCCTTTAATAATCAAAACATAAATACGTTACCCTTTTTAGGAATTTTAAAAAAATAGGTTACCTTTTTATGCATTTAACCTGATAAAATATTATGAAATACGGGGAAACAAACTGAAAGAGAGCTACAAACACAGCCATTAATACTATGAAGTCCGGGAATACAAGAGGTACAAAAACTGATTGGCTACAAGAATTACATACATTGAAGTAGAAATATTTACTCTGGCATATTAACATGCATACACTAAAAATATTTACATAAACTATGTTGTATTTGCACAAGCCAAGCCAAGCCATGCACCCATTGAAAGACTCAATCTGTACCTTCCTTTCTCACTACTGGTGCATTTTGACAGTAAAGTTTTCAAAGATTCAAACCGATCTCAAACCATGGTTGATGTACTTAGTGATTGTACACCAAACCGAGATTAGGTTTAGAAAAGGGGATGATGGGTGTTTTTGGTTGTTTTTGGCGTTTCCCCGAAGGTAGAGTTCGTGCCTCTTTACGCCAATCAAGTGTGGTTGATATTTGGCCGATTGGAATCGTGCCAATAATTTTGGACCAATTTGATTGTGTGTTGTGATATAAATATCAGCCGATTATTATCGTGATTTTGAGTAGACTTTGAGTCCCGTTGATCGTATTGAATTGACGAGTATTTGTATGTGAATCGGGGGTCCCCTTTGAAGGTCTTACGCCTCTCCTTTTATAGGGAAGGTTCGACTTGGAGAGGAAGCCAAGCTTTCTAGGTTTTCTGGATAAAAGGCTAGGAGTATCATTTCCATAATTACCGGCCTTTTATGATAAGAACAAATCCCGACTTCATAGGAGAGTAATTCTTATCCTTCTATCTTAATGCGGAAGCCTTCGTTGCAGACAACCTTCGTGTCGTAACGTGCTACTGTACGTTCCTTCTACGTACCGCTGGAGGGGTATGTCATCAAGCCCCCCAGTCCAAGGGGATGATTTTTGCCAAATAAGCATTGTCTTGGACTATTTCTGTTAATTTACTAACTCTTGCGGGGACGTGTTGCAATAAGTGGAATCCAAAAAGTCTTACTTGTCAGTGCACGTATCCCTAGACGTGTTTTCAATGGTTAGGGTTTTTCCCAGATTTTTATAAAATCAACTCGCCGTCTTCTTTTTATTTAACTTTCTGCAACTGTAGCCATTTACTTCTTGTGAGTCGTTCTTTTCTTCCTTTTTCTCTTTCTTTTTCTTTATCGACCGCCCTCTTTTACTGTTCCCTTTACATTCGCCTTTCCATATTTTTATTTATTCATATCTTCTGTTGATCCCGTCAATGAACGTCGTCAAAGAGGAAGGTTGCTGACATTGGTTCTTCTACCGCTCTTATGGATGATGTTTCTGCGAAGAAAGGGAAGGGTCCTGCCGATATATCCCCTGTTTCTTTTTCTGGCAACACCGCTCGCAAATTCATGGAAGAAGAGTTGCTTTCAGAGGATATGGGCGAGCGGAAGAATCTCTTGGTCCGTGGTTTGTGTCGAGAATACGAGTATTCGCAAGACATGTTGAAGGAGTCTCAACTTGTGGTTGGGAGTTTGCTGGACAGGATCGTTGATCTGGAAAAGCGGTTGACGGAACAGGATGTGGAGGTGAAGGCTCTTCGCACAGGCTTGGGGAGGCGTCATGATGAACTTTTGCAGAAAGATCTTGAGAATGTGGAACTCCGGGAGGAGGTGAAGGTTTTTGTGAAAAGGTGATCCCTCATTTGTGTGAGACTCTTGCTACAGGCCCGCAGGCGGTTGGTTTGATTAATGCTGTGGTGAATTCTTCCAAGAAGAAAGGCAAGTTGTCTGCCACCCATTCTGAGCACTCCCCCGAGTACATGGAGGCGAAAGAAGTTTTTGATCAAGCCATCCTGAAACTGGCAAGTTACCATAGCAACTATATTTATGACATTACTCATCTTCGCAATACCGGGGCGTACGACTTTTTGGTCGTGAAGCCCCGTTTTGATTAGTTTTTATTGCAAACTTTATATTATGGAATTTATGTATTAGACTTAATCGTCCTTTTTTTATTCCATGTTTGCGTATATTGGGGTGTCTGTTCAGGCGTCCCTGTCAGCTTGTTCCCTTTCTGTTTATTGAGGTAGCGACCTTTTATATTAAGACAATGAGTCTTTTGAATAATGCATTGTCCCTCAGGGGGCTTTTACTTATTTTTGAATAATTGAGGCACATAGCCTTATATGTTTAAGACTATTTGGTCTTATATTGAATATTGAAGACTATTGGTCCTCTAAGACTATTGGTCTTTTAAGACTATTGGTCTTTTTTAATGCGATGTCCCCGGTAAAGGTTTTTGCTTTATTAAATGCTTCAAAGGCATCTTAGCCTATGCATATTATTAGAAAAGAGAGAAAACTTAACAGTAGAATTTTCGCAAGTTCGAGCTGTTCCAGGTCCTGTCGACCGGATCCCCTTCGGGTGTTTCTAGCTTGTATGCTCTGTTCCTGAAGGCCGCCTGTACTCGATATGGGCCTTCCCACGTTGGTCCCAACTTCCCTGTGTACTCTTTTTCACTTGCGTTATTTAACCGTAACACATAGTCTCCGATTTTGAATGTTGTTGGATTCACTCTTTTATTGTAGTATCCTTCAATTTTCTTTTTAACGGCAGCTTCTCTAATGGCTGCAATCTCTCTTCGTTCTTCTAGCAAGTCCAGATCTATTCTTAATTCCTCCGAATTTTCCTCTGTATTTAGCATCCTATAGGCGGAGACTTGGAATTCTGCTGGTGCTACGGCTTCCGTTCCGAACGCTAAACTGAACGGAGTTTCTCCGTTACTTCGCTTAGGTGTTGTTTTGTTAGCCCAGAGAACCAGTGGTAATTCGTCTACCCATCCTTTGTGACTTCGCCCTAGTCGTTTTTCTATCCCCTTGATTATTTTCCTGTTGGTTACCTCCACTTGTCCGTTTCCTTGAGGATGGTATACGGATGTGAATGATTGCTTTATTTGCAATTGTTTACAAAATTCGGGGAAGACTCCTTTGGCGAATTGTGGCCCGTTATCGGATACTATCGTATGCGGTATCCCAAATCTGCATATAATGTGTTCCCATACGAATTTTTTCATTTGATCTCCGTTCGTCGTAGCAAGCTGTTTTGCTTCTACCCACTTGGTGAAATAATCAATGGCTACGACCAAGAACTTTTTCTTGTTTTGGGCCTCGGGGAGTGGCCCTACAAGATCAATTCCCCACTGTAGAAAGGGCCATGCTGAAATTACCGAGGTCGTATCATTTTTGGGTTGTCTTGGGATGTTAGCACGTAGCTGACATGCTTCACAATTTTTTAGCAATGCTGCGGAGTCTTGATGCATAGTTGGCCAGAAATATCCTAACCTCATGGCCTTCGTAGCGACAGACCTCGCTCCCGAATGTGCTCCGCAGATTCCTTCGTGTATCTCCCGGATAATCATTTCCGCTTGCTTAGGCCCTGCACACCGGAGCCATGGCGTGACGAACCCCTTTTTGTACAATTTTTTGTCCAGAATTTTATATTGTGGAGCTTTAATCCTTATCTTTCGGGCTTCATCTTTATCTGCTGGGAGTTTCCCACTTACGAGGAACTCATGGATGGGAGTCATCCATTTTTTACCTTCTTCCTCCACAAGGTCCGATACTTGCTTTTCTTCGATTGACCTTTCTTTCAAAACTTCCACTAGTACCTGTTTTCCCAGGTGTCCGAACGTGAGGGAAGCTAACTTACTCAGGGCATCCGCTTTTTTGTTTTGGCTTCTTCGAATGTGTTCTATTTCGAAGTGGCTGAAACATTCCATCAATTATTGTACCTTCCGTAGGTATAGCTTCGTTGTGCCTTGTTTCGCCTCATATTCTCCTTTTACTTGGCATGCTACTAATTGGGAATCGACGTATACTCGGATATTTTGGATCTTCATGTCTCTTGCGATCCGAAGCCCTGCTAGTAATGCTTCATATTCAGCTTCGTTATTTGTCACCTCGAACTCGAACCTTAATGCATAGGTGAATTCTTTGTCTTCTAGGCTGATTAGCATAAGGCCGGCTCCACAACCATCGGAGCTGGCGGCCCCATCGGTGTACAATTTCCAGGTGTCGCTTTCAATGTTTCCTATTACCTCTAGTGACATAGAGTGTGTCATCGAATCTTTACCTTCGTGGACTTCGCTGATGAAATCGGCCAACACTTGTCCTTTAATTGCATGTCTAGCTCTGAACACTATGTCATGCTCCCCCAGTTCGATGGCCCATTTAGCCACCCTTCCTGACTTCTTCGGTTTCAACAGTATCTGTTTTATCGGTTTATCAGATAGCACGACGATAGGATGTGCTTGGAAATACCTTCGTAACCTTCGTGCTGCGTGAACCAATGCTAGAGTGAGTTTTTCTAGCTCTAGGTAGTTGGCTTCGGCACCCTGCAAAACTCTACTTACGAAGTAGATTGGTATCTGTTGCCTGTCCCTTTCGGCTACCAACACAGCGCTAACGCATTCGGGCGAAGCTGCCAGGTACACAAAGAGTGTTTCCTTCAGTTTTGGGGCTGTGAGTGTCGGTAGGTCTGCAATGTATTCTTTCATCTGCTCCAAAGCTTTATTCGCTTCATTTGTCCATGCAAAATCCTTATTCTTGATGAAGCCTTTCAATATTTTGAAGAAAGGAGCTGTTTGTCAGCTCCTCGAGAGAGGAAACGACTAAGCGCGGCGAGTTTGCCATTCAAGCTTTGGGCTTCCTTAATCGTCTTTGGTGCTGAGATTTGTCTTAACTTGTTCACCTTAGAGGGATTCGCGTGAATGCCTTTATTGCTGATGTAATATCCTAAGAACTTTCCTTCTTCTACGCCAAAGGAGCATTTTTTGGGATTGAGCTTCATATTGATCCTCCGGAGGTTTCCGAAGGTTTCGCGAATGTCTTCTATGAGGCCTTCTTCGTCCCTGCTTTTGATGACCATATCATCGACATATGCCTCTAGGTTCCTTCCTATTTGCGTGGCGAATGCCTTGTCAACCAGCCTTTGGTACGTAGCTCCTGCGTTCTTTAGGCCGAACGACATCTTTTGGTAGCAATAAGTTCCTTTACTCGTGTAGAAGGCTTTCTTATCTTCATCTTCCTCCGCCATTTGTATTTGATGGTAACCTTTATACGCGTCTAAGAAACACTTCAGTTTGTGTTCTGCCAGCGATTCTACCTTCCAATCAATTTCCGTTAGGGGGTAGCAGACTTTCGGACATGCCTTGTTTATGTTCCTGAAGTCGACACACATCCGCCACCCCCATCTCCCTTTTTTACCATCACCGGGTTCGCAATCCAAATTGGGTAGGCGGATTCTCTTATTATTCCTGCCTTCAGTAGTTCCTCTACTTCTTCCTAGCAGCTTCGTCTCTGTCAGCGGAGAGGCTGCGTTTTTTCTGGTGCACCGGTTCTATATGCTTTCGTTCGTTCAAACGATGCTCCGTTACGAATGGCTTTCCTTCCAACGTCAGGATCCTAGGGACCCCGATCATGTCTGTGTATTCCCATGCGAAAATATCCATGTTGGATTGTAGTAGCTTTCGGAGTTTGTGTTTGCATTCGTCTGAGAGTTGGGCACCTATAGAGACCGTTTGATCCGAAAAGTCTGGGTTAATTACGATCTTTGTCGTATCTTCTTGTTCCTGCGGTTCTTTCAGGACGGGGGTATCTCCATCTTCTATCCTTTTTACATCGTTGATTTGTTTCATCTGCTCATAAGACGAGCAGATCGTGCCTATCCCTGTTTCGGATCGAAACTTGACGAGCCTGTGGATCACTGAGGGGACTATCTCCAACCGCTGCATTGCAGCTCTTCCCAAAAGGATGTTGTAGGGCGATGGAGATCGTACTATCGAGAGGTCCAGTGTTTCGGTCCTCTCATACGTCCCATCTTTGATGGTGACGTCTAAGTCAATTTCCCCAGCGGCCATGCGTGCTCTCCTGAAAAGCCAACTAATGGGCCCCGGGAGTCCAGTTTTCGGGCTCGTATGGCATCTGGCAATTTGAGGAAGCAATGCTCAAAGATGACATCGCATTCGCTTCCGCTATCCAAGTAGACCCTGCGTACCTCGATATTAAATATCGTGGCTTGAATAATAAGAGGGTCATTGGAAGGCTTATTTTCCCCTAGAGGAGGGAAATAAAAACCTTCTGGCACAACCTTGGTCAGATCTGAGCGATTGGCCATTGCCTGGCTGATTGCCAAGGTAGACCTTCTGTTTTTCAGAGATCTGTTTTTGTTTTTCTCTATGTTATCAATTTCGGTGAAATTTCGGTGGTATTTCGGTGGTATACCGGTTTTCGGTGGTGGGACATAATTTCGGTTTTGATATCGTTTCCGAAATTTTCGGTGGTTTTGACCGAAATTTGGACTTTTCAATTTCGGTTGTATCAGTGGTTTTACCGGTTTTGGTTTATTTTTCAATTTTTTTGGGCCAAACTTCATAAAACAAGGTAGAAAAGAAGGTGGAAGAGAGGAAATGGGAAACGCCAAACAGGTAGGAGTCTCCATTTCGTGAACGGCTTGAAGAAGCATGACTGGCGGTGGTGAATTTTTTTCCGGCGGTGGTGATGTAGAAGAAGCAGAAAGGAGAGAGAAAAGAACAGATGTGGTCATATGGATGTAGTATTTTGTGTGTGAATAAAGGTGTATCTAGTATTTAGAATTATATTTATATTTATTTATTAATATTAATATAGAGGAATACAGCTGTTCGTGTGAATAAAGCCATAAAGGTGTACCAAATGAATGATTGGTGATATATTATTATAATATTTATTTATTTACTATTATTAATATAAAAGTTTACAGCTATTTGTGTGAATAAGGGTGTATCAGATTAATGCTTGGAGATATATTATATAGAGCATTCTTTTTAATATAGAGTCGACATTTTCACAGCCGAATATATAATGTATAATAATAATATGCAGTTTTTGTTTGGTATATCTATATAATTATATATATTAATATATATAATATTTTGCATAATATTAAAATTACCGAAATACCACCGAAATAATCAAAATTCCGTATACCAGTACTTGACCGAAACAAGTACTGGTGTGTTACTGTTCCTTTGTGTGACAGATCCTGCGTACCGCTGGGAAGGTATATCATCAAGCCCCCCAATCCAAGGTGATGAATTTTGCAAAAAGTTCGTTGGTATACCGGTTTTCGGTGGTGGGACATAATTTCGGTTTTGAATTTCGGTTTTGATATCGTTTCCGAAATTTTCGGTGGTTTTGACCGAAATTTGACCGAAATTTGGACTTTTCAATTTCGGTTGTATCAGTGGTTTTACCGGTTTTGGTTTATTTTTCAATTTTTTTGGGCCAAACTTCATAAAACAAGGTAGAAAAGAAGGTGGAAGAGAGGAAATGGGAAACGCCAAACAGGTAGGAGTCTCCATTTCGTGAACGGCTTGAAGAAGCATGAAGTCTGGCGGTGGTGAATTTTTTTCCGGCGGTGGTGATGTAGAAGAAGCAGAAAGGAGAGAGAAAAGAACAGATGTGGTCATATGGATGTAGTATTTTGTGTGTGAATAAAGGTGTATCTAGTATTTAGAATTATATTTATATTTATTTATTAATATTAATATAGAGGAATACAGCTGTTCGTGTGAATAAAGCCATAAAGGTGTACCAAATGAATGATTGGTGATATATTATTATAATATTTATTTATTTACTATTATTAATATAAAAGTTTACAGCTATTTGTGTGAATAAGGGTGTATCAGATTAATGCTTGGAGATATATTATATAGACCTTTCTTTTTAATATAGAGTCGACATTTTCACAGCCGAATATATAATGTATAATAATAATAATTGCAATTTTTGTTTGGTATATTATATAATTATATATATTATATATATATTTATATATTTTGCATAATATTAAAATTACCGAAATACCACCGAAATAATCAAAATTCCGTATACAAGTACTTGACCGAAACAAGTACTGGTGTGTTACTGTTCCTTTGTGTGACAGATCCTGCGTACCGCTGGGAAGGTATATCATCAAGCCCCCCAATCCAAGGTGATGAATTTTGCAAAAAGTTCGTTGGTATACCGGTTTTCGGTGGTGGGACATAATTTCGGTTTTGATATCGGTTCCGAAATTTTCGGTGGTTTTGACCGAAATTTGGACTTTCCAATTTCGGTTGTATCAGTGGTTTTACCGGTTTTGGTTTATTTTTCAATTTTTTTGGGCCAAACTTCATAAAACAAGGTAGAAAAGAAGGTGGAAGAGAGGAAATGGGAAACGCCAAACAGGTAGGAGTCTCCATTTCGTGAACGGCTTGAAGAAGCATGAAGTCTGGCGGTGGTGAATTTTTTTCCGGCGGTGGTGATGTAGAAGAAGCAGAAAGGAGAGAGAAAAGAACAGATGTGGTCATATGGATGTAGTATTTTGTGTGTGAATAAAGGTGTATCTAGTATTTAGAATTATATTTATATTTATTTATTAATATTAATATAGAGGAATACAGCTGTTCGTGTGAATAAAGCCATAAAGGTGTACCAAATGAATGATTGGTGATATATTATTATAATATTTATTTATTTACTATTATTAATATAAAAGTTTACAGCTATTTGTGTGAATAAGGGTTTGTATTCAGATTAAATAGCCTTGGGAGATATATTATATAGGCATTCTTTTTATTATTAGAGATCGACCATGTTTCAAGCCGAATATATAATGTATATAATAATAATATGCAATTTAGTGTTTTTGTGTGTGTATGTGTGTCATACAATAAAGTATAAAAATATTATTATATATTATATTATATAATTATATATATATATATATATTTATATATTTTGCATAATATTAAAATTACCGAAATACCACCGAAATAATCAAAATTCCGTATACCAGTACTTGACCGAAACAAGTACTGGTGTGTTACTGTTCCTTTGTGTGACAGATCCTGCGTACCGCTGGGAAGGTATATCATCAAGCCCCCCAATCCAAGGTGATGAATTTTGCAAAAAGTTCGTTGCGTTGGACTATTCCTGCTCACTTCTTCATTCCTGAGGGTGTTTGTAATATCTGAACTGCCTAATTAATTTTGATTTGAAGGTTAATTAAAAGTGGTAGATGGGCGCGTATCTCGAGGCTTGTGATCGACGGTTGGGAACTTCATGCAGCCGTATATATAAATTGTTTTTCCCTTTTTCTTCTTTATTTTATTCTCACTCGAAAAAATACCCCTCTCTCTTCTAGGGTTTCCGATCGTCTCCTTTTCCGATCAAAGCGTTAGGTGCGTTCTCCTTCCTTTTCTTCTGTGTTTTTTCTTGTTTCCTTTATCATCCTTGATGGCAAAAAGAGGTTTGTTATCCACCGAATCAACTCTTATTCGGTCAAAGTTGAATGATTTTGTTGATAAATATTTTCCTGGTAAATTAGCATCCTTTAAAATTCCGGCCGACGGTGAAACCATCGTGACTCCGCCAAAGGCGTATGTAGGGTTTTATCTTAAATCTATGACTGATGGAAACGTCAGATACCCTTTCACTCCTTTTCTCTTGAATGTTCTTAAGCACTTTAATGTCCATATATCCACTATGAACCCTCTTGGTTTGTCGAAAATAGTAGTGTTTGAGGTTATGTGTAGGGCGTATGGTGGTGAGCCGTCAGTTGATCTATTTAGGTATTTTTGTCAACTCTGTCCTGCTGGTGACTGGGTTACGGTAGGTAATCGTCCTAAGGGGGGTTGTTTCGAAGGGGTGGTTTAGATATTCGCCATTGGAAAATTGAGTTTATGTTTATGAAGGCGTCGTTGATTCCTGATGGCTATGACTGTTTGTCTGATAAGGAGTTGCTGTGTGTTCATGAGGAATTTCAAAATCCCCTCCCTGAGGATGTTGTTGGTCAATTGTGTCAAGAAGTTCGTTGTAACCCCATAACTGTCATGTCCTATCCTGATGTCATTTTATATTAGGCTAAAGTGATTGGTGTCCTGCCTCATGGTGCAGTTGATATTGATGGTAAGGAGTTTTTTGTGTAATTCTTCGCATCTTTTGCTTTTATTTTGATTGAAGTTTTGATGTTTTCTTGTGTAGACATGACTTTCAGAAAATTTGTGAAAAAAGGTGTGAAAGAGTTGAATGTAGTACCTCGTATTGAGGGACAGGGGAGTGGTGTTGCTGACGGTTCCCAGAATGTGGGTTCTTCTCCTGTTCGTGACGAGGTCCCTGAGGTTTCAAGTGTTGTGAACCCAACTATCCCGAGCATTGATATGTCTGATGTTGAAGTTGCTGCCACTGATAAGAAGAGAAGGAAGAAGGATGCTCCTAGCTCCAGTGTCCCCCCTAGCATTGCAAGTCGTCTGAATAAGAGGAAAGTTAGTTATGAAACCAAGTCTGCTGAGTTTCGAAAGCCACCTGCTCCGAAGACAGGTATAACTTCTCTTTCTCTTTTTCTTTTTTCTCTCTTTTTTTGTTGTGTGTTTGTTTATATGTCTTGCTATTTGCAGGTGCACATGATCAAGAGATTATCAACTGGTTGGATGGTGAAGGTATGATGTCTGAGGATGTGAAGAAGATAGATAACATGAACAATGAGACTTTTCTCTGTGTTTTCCAGAAAGACCGCCAATTCCATGCTTATCTTGATACTATTATTGCTAGACGTGCTACCAGAATGTCCATTGATCTGAAGTCCAAGAGTTTGGAAGTTCAATCTTTGTTGGCTACTGTTGATGACTACAAGGCTAGGGAGGCTAGGTTTGTTACATCTGCTGAGTCATCTGACATTGTCCAGGATTTGAAGCAAAAAATGCGTGACTTGGAGGCTGCAACTGTTGTTCGTGAAGAAGCTGTGTTGAAAGCCCAGCAAGAATGTGTTGCAGAACGTGAGAAGAGCAGGTTATTGCGTGAAAAAATTGATGTCTTGGAGAGTGACAGTGATAGGGTTAGGTTGGTTACAGAGGTTATTCCCCATGTCAGCAAATCTTTGTTGTATAGTGATGAGGTTGGGAAGTTGTTGGGAGATTGCACATCAGCTGAGAGAGCTGAGGAGAGGTCCACTGTATTGGAAGAATTTGCAGCAGAAGGAAAATGTGATCTGCAGTGTAGGGCTGATTTTGTTGTCGATGCCTCTCATGAAGCTGGCCTTGCTGACCAGAAGTGGAGAGATGTTGTCTTTCCTTACCTTGCTAAGGTTGTTGCTGATCCCAAGGATGTTGTTGATGATATGCTGAAGATTGTGCCTGACTCCATTACTCCTGAAGTTGATGCTGACCCCCTGCAGTGATTTTATGTCCTGCGTGCCTTAAGTTTGGCTCCTGTGCCAATTTGAACAATTGTCTTATGTCCTACAGCCTGTGGTGCTGTTTCTGAACAATATCTTTTGGTGTTTTGTAGCTTATAGCTGTATTTGGATATTTTACTTTTGATAACTGCAGCTTATGGGTTGCTTTGTGAATATTTTAGCTATTGCAGCTTATAGCTGCTTTTATGAATATTGCAGCTTGCGAGCTATCTTTTAAGAAGTTATGACTGCATGGTATTGCACTTTTATTGTGCTTTTGGCACCTACTTATTTGCATGCTATTTTTATGGATATATCCTTTTTGCAGGTGTCTTATGGACGCATTTCGTATGACTGTCCTTTTTATTAATCTCCGGAGTTTATAATTATGTGGGGGTCCCCACTTTTTTATTGTATATTATTTTTTTATATTTTATTTTGGGCATAATAGATGATAATAATAATAAAAGCCTTTATTTAGTAATAAGGGGGGGTTACATACCATGCCCTCGGGGCTTTCTTACAATAATATGCCATAAAAAAAAGAAATCACTTGTGCGACCAAAACTTGTTGGCTAAGGGGCTCTAAACCCATCCACACTTTGATCTAAAGATCCTTCGATCCATGGGAACCAACGAGGTGCGTTCTGATCTTCCTCTGGTACTTTTCTTGCCTTCGTAACCAAAGTCCCTATTCCTCCGTTTGACTGATACTTGATCATACCATGTGTAACCGACGGGATCATTTCAAACCTCTGAATTCCTGGCCTTCCTAGGATTGCTTGGTAGGGTGAGGTTCCTTCGACTACCAAGAATGCTACTTCTTCCATTCGCTCCCGTCGTCCTTTCCCAATTGTGAGTCGGATAGATAATTTTCCTATTGGCTTTGATGTGTCTCCGGGTATCCTTGTAGCGAAGCCTCTGATCGTTTGAAGTTCATTCGTGACACAGGGTGCAGCTTCCAAAATGTCTTCTCGTAAAGGATGTTGCACTCACTTCCTGTATCGACACATATCTGCTTAATTTTATTATATCCAAAAAGAGCAGTAATTACCAGAAGATCTCTAAAAATGGGGGTGTTGCAGATCGATGAGAATGTAATCCTTGACATGTTTCCTCTGTATGCTTTTGGAAACCTTCGCTCCGCACCAGGCTTGTACTTCATGATGGTGTAGATAGTTTTCTCAGGGGCTTTCTTCTTTTCAGCTATATCTTCTTCTTTTTTAGAACCTTGTTGTTGCCTGACACTTTTTACCAAGTATGTCAGCTTTCCTTCATTTATGGCTTCTTCTATTGCTTTCCGGAGCTGCCAGCATGCGTTCGTATCATGGCCGTTATCCCTATGGAACTCACAATACTTATCGGGGTCCTTCCTGTTTCTCCCGCTCAACCTTGGCGGTGTGGGGAAGGTTTTTGCAATACTTTCAGTAAATAATATTTCCTCCGGGCTTTTATGCATATCTGGGAGGTTGACACGGAGGTATCCTTTGTCATCTTTGTAATACGGGTTATAACTTGTTTCGCTTTCTTTGTCGTTTTCCCATTTTCCTTTCCTGCTTGCGGAACCTTCTTTCTCCAGAAGTGGGCTTGTATCTCCTTTAGAAGCGGTGTCTCTGGCATCTAGATATACATAAGCTCGTTTTCGGACCGCTTCATATGTCTTCGGGAGGTCCCTGTATAAGAATTCGACCAATCCTTTGCTCCGAATGCCATATACGAGGTCGGGTATCCTTTGGGACTCCGGGAGATCTACGATATCCTCTGTTTCGGTGGTGAACCGATCTATGAATGCCTGCAGCCTTCTCTATCTCTTTGTTTTATCCTATGGGCAGCGACATGAATCTTCTTATTCTTCTTCTGCTGACTGAAGCGGGCTCTGAACTTTTCCTTAAAGTCATCAAAACTAGTAATCGATCCTCTCGTGACGCTTTTCAGGCATTCTCTAGCGTCTCCCTTGAGGGTGTACCTGAATACTCGGCACGCAACAGGTACGTTCCATAGCTTCATTTCCGCAACTCCTTCGAATGCTTCCAGAAAATCGTCTAGGTCATTTTTTCCATCATACGTACCCAGATGGGATGGGTACTTCAAGTCCTTCGGGGGTGGGTAGTTTTGTATCCAAGCGGCAAATGGGGAGTTATCAACATTTCCTCCTACGGTCTGTAGCTCCAATATATTCTGGTACGGAGGTGTTCCCCAGTTTTGGGGACCGTATGGCCCTTGGTTGGGTAGGTTCCCTGGGGTCTGGGTGACATACTGCGGTCCTCCTATGCTCTGTGAGGTTCCCTGAACTGGTGTGGCATATTGATGTGCATTATACTGCGATGTGTTATACTTATGACCCTGTGATTGTCCCGTAGGCTAGCTGCCATACGGGGGCCCTTATGGGTTACCCATAGGTTGGATCCCATACGGTTGGGAGTTATATTGTTGCGTCCCTGGCTGCGGTCCGTACGCCCCTTCGTAACTTTGTCCCAGTGGTCCTTGGGACTGATAGCTTCCTGACGGATAACTGTAGCCAACTGGGGTATTGTATGCCGGGTTGGGTCCGGAGCCTAGTTGTGGCATGTTTGTCTGCTGGGCCCCAGGTCCTGCGTGACCCAGAGGTGTGTTGGCTTGCGGGGCGAAGCCGACCGGGGTTGCATCTTCTGGCCTCGAGGTTCCGGCCGTATGGGGCTGCGGTCGGTGTGGAGGTGTTCGGGGATGAAGGCCTTCGCTATTCAGTCTGAAGCCGAAACCAGCTCCGATTCTTGACCTTAGGTCTCGAGGGTATCGCCGTAGTCCTCGCGGGGGAGTATCTGCATCATAATCATCCTCTGTCTCATCATCAAAATTTAACACCCTACTGGTGCTGCCCAACGCCCCCATCCTCCGTAGATGCCTCATGATCTCCTGGATATGACAATAGTTTCGAAGAATATAGTCTGGGTCGAATAGTCGTGGGCCCCTTGAGGGGGACCCCCGTGAGAACCCTCCTTGCTCTCCTTGGATCTGGGTCGATCGCCCTGAGTTTGCATCAGTTTGGCGGTCTCCCTGTTGGTCACCGTTAGTGGGCACTTCAGTGGCTGGCCCAGATCTGGGTGGGGTGTTCCCCTCAGGTTCATTCCCAGTAGCCTGTTGGGAATTCTGTCCGAATCCAGGTGGTACATCTGCCATTTCTTCCTAGTTTGGTTCGATGCAAGTTATCACAATGATTTTGTTTAAAAGTGGTTTTTGGATCCAAGCGTGAGGTCCCACGGATGGCGCCAAATGATTGTGCACCAAACCGAGGTTAGGTTAAAAGTGGAATAATGGGCGTTTTAGGTTGTTTGTTGGCGGTTCCCCGAAGGTAGGGTTCGTGCCTCTTTACGCCAATCGAACGTGTGTGCTTGAACTGTATGTGATCGAGTGTATTATTATGCCTTGGAAGGTCTTTTAGGTTCTCCTTTTATAGGGAGAAATTATCTTGGAGAGAAAGTTTAGCCTCTTTAGGGTTTCCCTAAGTCTTAGGCCAAAAGAGTCCAGGAGGATTCTTTCCTTCTTTACTGGACGAAAATGATAAGATCAAATCCCGAAATTACAGGGGAACAATTCTTATCCATTTTTACCTTACTGCGGGGGTCTTCGTTACGGACAAGCCTTCGTGTCGTAGTGTGTTACTGTTCCTTTGTGTGACAAGTCATGCGTACCGCTAGGAGGGTATATCATCAAGATGAAACAACAGGTGACGAACTGCCTTTATTAGTCAATTTTAGTATTTATTTTTATCTGTTTACATTATCCTTGTCATCAGCTACGAAAAAGTTGTCATGTAACACCATCTTAAATAACCAAACAGATTACTACGGGAGGCTGCAAGGAAGAATAGAAGACAAAATTAAAAAAGACGGCAACCAATTGATTGTTTTCACACTCATAGATACCAGGTACCAATACAAGTAAAATCATTCTACATTTGATACTACGCATACTAAAAGTGCTACCAACACAGAAATGTGCCCGTTCAAGTCATCCTTTGGAAAGAATTAGCAACGGACAACAACAGATTTGACAAGGAAGCAATCGAAAAAGCAAAAGAACCAGTGATCATAGCAGTTACCGCAATGAGGGTCGTCAGTTTCTTAGGTAGCCCACACAAATTAACTAATAAATAGAAAAAAGACAAGTTTTAGCAGCAAAACATTCATACAGACTAACTGAAAATCTTTAACTAAATGCAGGAAAGCCACAACTACAATCGACAACCAACACGTTCGTATTCCTCAATCCACCAATTCCGGAGACTGAAAACCTTCTAAGCAGGTAAATTCCATTACTTACATACATGAATTTTAATACATTAGCTATCGCGGAGAAGCTTGTTGTTTTGTTAAGTGTGTATTTAAACCTCTCAATAACTATGTGACAACAATGAATGTGGAGAAAGTTGTGATAACCTACTCAAGTCATTTACTTGGCTAACTAAATTTATGAATGTGAAGATAGTTTTGTTCATGATTTTCAAATATATGAATCTGAAAATACCTAAGCTTTCAACCAATAATCAGCCTGATACAGGCTAAATCATTTTTTACCAACCTTAGATTATTTGCTTTCATCTTCTTTTTGGCTTAGAATGTTTTTACCAGGCTAAGGTTTACCTGACATACGAATTAGCCACAGAAATTACCCACAGAAGGTAATTAGTGGGTATTTACCTACTAAATACCCACGATTTACACATGATTAGTGATTTAGAATGATAAAAAGATTTACCCATAAATTTCCCACGTATTTACCCATATGATCTCCCACAAATGTATATTTTTGTGTGTAATTTTAGGCTAAAATATTCTAGCAAATGTTTTTTTAACAAACTACCCAGGAATTTGGCTTTTGTGTGTATCAATGTGGGTAATATAATGGGAAATATATATTACCCACGAAATACTCACAACATAAATGTTGTGGGTAACCTTTTGTTGGTAATTTGTGGGTAATTGAATTCGTACAATTCTAATCATAATTATTATTTTTTATAGAGATTTTATATGGGTAATTTGTGGGTAGATATGCACCCACAATTTTACCCATGTCTAATTACATGTGTATTTTACCAAATTTAAATTTTCGTGGGTGATTAATGAGTAAATATATAACCACCATTTTCCCACGGTTTTGTTTATATGTTTATTTGATATTGATGCTTTTACGTGGGTAATTTGTGGGTAAATATAGCTCGGAATTTATCTTTCAGATCTGTGAAACCAGTTATCGATCCCTTGGGGAGATTGTTGAACCATTCTCTAGCATTATTCTTGAGTATCCAACCGAAGGCTCTGCAGGCTACTGGGTTGTTCCATTGTTGCATAGCTGCTATTCCTCTGAATAATTGTAGGAAGTCATCGGGATCAGTTTTCCCTTCGTATGTCCCTAGGTGGGATGGACATTTCATATTCTTAGGTAGTGAGTACTTTTGTATCCATTCGAATAAGGGTGAGATACTGGATTCATCTTCGAGAGGGAAAAGCTGTTCTTGATTGATGCCTACTCCTTCGGTGTTGAAGGTTGCTGCTGGAGTAGTGTTGGCTCCCCAAGGATGTCCTCCATAATGGGGATACCACGGAGGGTAGAACAGGTGATGTCCCAATCCAACCATTGCATGTGAAGGTTGGGGCTCGGAGAGTTGAGGTTGAGTCATTGGATAGCTTTGAGAATATCCCGGAGGTCTTGGTCCGTACCTTGGAGGCCTCAGAGGTGGCATTCCCCAATACGAGTAGTAATCGTATGGACGGGGGACTCCTTGAGGGGTTGTTACCGTCGAATCCGTAATAATAGGAGCTCCGGGAACATTACTGGTTCTTGCCCTAGATCTAAGGGTCCTTGTCAAATCAGGGAAGTTAAAGTTTGCATCATCTGCAAATTCCTGAGCCCTTCGTTGTGGTTGAGGAGTAACCTCTGGGCTTCGGGGGTTGCGTGCATTGTTCCCTGTTGGTCTTCCGTCTCGGTCCTCCACCTCCCATTCTTCGTCAGTATCGCTTCCAAAGTTTAGTGCTCTTCCCGCCGTTCGCTGCCTGTTAATGAATCTTAGGGCTTCTTCAATCAAGGCTTGATTCCCTAAGAGTTGTTCTTCGTTAATTGGCTCTACTTGCCTTGAAGATTCTGCTCTGTTGTTTCGCCTTTGATATTGTAAAGAGGGTTTTGGGCGGTAAGTTGCCGCAAACTCGGGTTGGCTTTGAGTCTCATTAACTGGAGTGCTGAATGATGGCGATGAGACTCCAGTCGCCTGGGATGCGGCTGCACTGATTGGGGTTTCCTGGCCTGCGTTCGACATGATTGTGGTGAATCGGTGCGGTGGTTTGATAGTGGGTTTTCTTTTTATGATATATGTCCCACGGGTGGCGTCAAATGATTGTGCACCAAATCGCATCGAGAGGCTTTGTTGGCGATTCCCCGAAGGTAGGAACGGTGTTCCTTTACGCCAACGAAAGTGGATTGGAGTAATAGTCGAATTGTATTCGACTTTGGGGTTTAGTTAGGGTTTCGATCGATGATCGTATGGTATGTGTGTGTGTCGATATTGTATATCGTACGTATGATGATTCTAATGTGAAGGAGTCCTCCTTTTATAGGAGGAGGTTCCTTGGAGAAGAAGGTTGGGGTTTTCCCTATTCCTTCTTTGATACAAACTTCTATTGCCATCTATATCCGATCTAGTTTCCTTAGGAAGATATCCTAGAATATTCCGGACTAGGCAAAGATTGTGTTTGTATTTGGAAAGGATTTATATTAATCCTTTGTATTCGTCGAAGCTAGGCACCTTCGTGAGCGTGTTTTGTTATGAATGTCCTTCGTATAGTGATTCGAAGGGTACATCGTCAGTACATATCTACACCATATATCTCTTATCTCATAAAGTATCTACACAACTCCTTTACATCAATTACCTTATAAAAATACAATATTATAAAACATTTCTTTCCTCCATTTTCTTCAACTATATTTAGAACATCTAATCTTAACTCTTAAATAGCGACACTACCACTTTTACAATCACTTTTACATTAATAACCAGAACGCTGCCACATCGTCGTCGCCACCATTCGTCACCGCCGCCCCCACTACACGCCGTATTGCGCTAACATATGACTAGATTTTAATTAACTACACTACTCGACGGTGTTAACACTGTCACCACTTGTCCCCAACACCATCACCTTTTTAGTACTTATTGTGTAACACCCCGCCTTACCACAACACAATATTGTCTGTTTTGCCCGC
>CM067174.1:65119648-65167261 GCA_034093135.1 Erigeron breviscapus | reverse complement strand
GTAAACTACACTTAATAAAATAATGAAACTAATAAAACGCACTGAGATATTTAATAACAAAAATAACCACGAAGCTGGGTCAGACTCAGCTTACCCTCTTTCACTTGAAATGCACCAAGTGTGAAAGGGTAGTCTGGGTCTGACACAGCTTACCCTCAAAATTTTAGTATAACTCTATCAGAGGTAGCTTAGCTCACTACATTCTACAAATTAAGCATACCTAGCTTACTTATGAGATAGTTGAACCTTAATTCATCCAATGGCTTTGTGAACAAGTCAGCAAGCTGATTGTCTGTTGGAATGAAGTGGAGCTCAACATCTTCTTTCATCACATGATCCCTGATGAAATGATATCTTATATCAATGTGCTTGGTCCTTGAATGAAGCACATGATTGTTTGAAATTGCTATGGCACTGGTACTGTCACAAAAGATTGGAGTTTTTGTTGCAGTGACACCATAGTCTTGAAGCTGATATTGCATCCAAAGAATTTGAGAGCAACAACTTCCTGCAGCAACATATTCAGCTTCTGCAGTGGAGATAGAAACTGAATGCTGCTTCTTGCTGGACCAGCTTACAAGTCTATTGCCAAGCAATTGACAAGTCCTGAAGTACTTTTTCTGTCAATCTTACAGCCTGCAAAGTCAGAATCTGAATAGCCAATTAGATCAAATCCCGAGTCTTTGGGATACTAAAGACCCAAATTGGGACTACGTTTAAGGTATCTAAAGATTCTTTAGGACTAGCTTGATATCTTGCACAAAGACATGTAGCAAACATAATATCTGGTCTACTAGCAGTCAAGTAAAGTAATGATCCTATCATACCCCTATAAGCTGTGATGTCAATAGATTTGCCATTTTTATCTTCATCCAGCTTATCACCAGTTCCCATGGGAGTTTTCATAGGTGAGCAATCAGAAAAACCAAATTTGTTTAAGAGATCTTTAACATACTTTCCTTGGTTTATGAAAATTCCATTTTTAGTCTGTTTAACTTGTAAACCCATAAAATAGTTTAGTTCTCCCATCATGCTCATTTCATACTTTTTAGACATTAATTCAGAAAACTTTTTGCAAAGTCTTTCACTGCTAGACCCAAATATTATATCATCTACATAGATTTGTACAAGCAGAATATCACCATTATACTTTCTCAAAAACAAAGTCTTGTCAACATTACCTCTTTTGAAGTTATTAGCCAATAAGAATTTAGACAAAGTATCATACCATACCCTTAGAGCTTGCTTCAACCCATAGAGAGCCTTGTCAAGCTTGAACACATGGTCAGGAAACTTTGAATTTTCAAAACCAGGAGGATGTTCAACAAAGACTTCTTCTTCCAATTTTCCATTAAGAAATGCACTCTTCACATCCAATTGATAGACCTTGAAACCTTGTGAGCAGAGAAGGCCAAGAACATTCTGATTGCCTATAATCTTGCCACTGGTGCAAAAGTCTCATCATAATCAATTCCATCCTCTTGTCTGTAACCAAGAGCTACCAATCTTGCTTTGTTTCTGGTCACAACTCCCCTTTCATCCATTTTGTTTCTGTAGACCCACTTGGTTCCAATTACAGTCTTGTGATGAGGTCTTGGAACAAGTTCCCAAACCTTGTTTCTTTCAAACTGTGTTAGCTCATCTTGCATTGCATTAACCCAAGAGGGATCTTCCAGAGCTTCATCAACCTCAGTTGGTTCCATCTTGCTTACAAAATTGACAAACATGCAGAAGTTGCCTGTTGCCTTTCTTCTTGTTTTCACACCAGAGAGTGGATCACCAATGATTTGGTTGATTGGATGACTTTGTCCATCTAGTAACTGGGACAATGGACTGATTCAGATTAGATGGTTCAGCATGATCAGCTTGAGGAAGAGGCTGATCAGCTTGGACAGGAATGGAGGAGTCTGAACCAGTTGGAGAGTCATTTAATGGATTCTGAACAATAACTTCAGTAGGAGTAGGATCAGCTTGTGCATCTTCAAAGATTGGAACATCTTCTTCTTCTTCAATGAGTTGCTCCCCCTGAGTTTGAGCATTATTAGCTCCAACTGGAGGATTTGTTGGAGGCTCATTCTCAGGTACAGCCAGTTCTTCAAAATTGAAGTCTTCATCTTCAGGAGGAGAGCAGTCTGGCTTAGAACAACCTTCATCAATGCTTACATTTACAGAGTTCTCAATTGTTTTGGTTCTCTTGTTGTACACTCTGTAGGCCTTCATCATTGTTGCATATCCAAGTAGGATACCTTCATCTGATTTCTCATCAAACTTTCCAAGATGGTCTTTCTGATTCAGAATGTAGCAAGGACTTCCAAACATTCTTAGAAAACCAATCTCAGGTTTTCTCCTCCTAAGAAGTTCATATGCAGTCTTCTGGTGTCTTTTTACAATGAGGGATCTGTTCTGGGTAAAGCAAGTTGTGTGTACTGCTTCAGCCCAGAAATGAGACTTGACATTGTTTTGAGCCATCATGGATCTGGCAGCTTCAATAAGAGTTCTGTTTCTTCTTTCTGCAACACCATTTTGTTGAGGAGTTCTGGCAGCTGAGTAGACTTGTGAAATTCCCTTTTCATTGCAGAATGAATTAAGAGTGATATTCTTAAATTCAGTACCATTATCACTTCTTAATTGCCTAACAGGCCTTTTGTAGAGAACCTCAGCTTGCTTGATGAAATGAATAATGCTGTCAGCAGCTTCACTCTTGTGTCTTAGAAAGAAAACCCAGGTGTATCTTGAATACTCATCAACAATTACCAAGGAGTACCTCATTCCAGTGAATGATGGAGTACTAATTGGTCCAAATAAGTCCATATGAAGCAGATCTAAACAATTATCAATGGTTGAGCATGTTTTAGACTTAAAAGTATCTTTATGTTGCTTGCCTTTCTCACAAGCACCACACAGCTTGTCCTTCTCATAATTGATCACTGGAAGCCCAGACACCAACTCTTTCTTACACAGCTTGTTGATGTCTTTGAAATTCATATGAGACAGCCTTTTATGCCACAACCAATTCAGCTCATCTTGAGACTGTGACATGAAACAAACTTCTCTAGTGACAGTTGGATTTCTCATGTCAAAAGAATACAAAGACTCATCCCTCTTTGCAATAAGAACCACATTGCCTTCTAAATCAAGAACAATTCCCTTATCAGACCTGAATCTCACTTCATAAACAGCATCACACAACTGACTCACACTGATCAGATTGTGCTTCAAACCATTTACATATGAGACTCTTCTGAAAGTAAGAGGACCATTTGAAAGGAACACCAAAACCTTCAGTCTTTCCTTGAGAATCATCTCCAAAAGTAACATTAGGACCAGCGCGAATCCTAAAGCTACATAGCAGGGACTTACATCCGGTCATATGCTTGGAACATCCACTGTCCAAGTGCCAGGTGTTATCGTCATGACTGCCCTGCAATTATGATAAGAGATTAGTTCATTTTGGGAACCCATCCAAGGATGGGTTCACCAGAGCTGACCTTCTGGTCTGACTCAGATTGGGTGACTAAACACAGACTCTTATCACATTTTGAAAACCATTGTTGCTTGGTCTGTCCTTTACCAGATTCAAAGTTCTTTCTAGCAACATTCAAGGTTTCCTTTTCTTAACAAAACCTTTGCCTATTCCAGCTTTCTTACATTCAGCTCTCAATTTTCTTTGATCAACAATTTTTGGATCAGACACCTTCTCAAGAAAATTGGTTTTCATTGACACCTTATCAGTTTTGGACTCAACATATTTTAAAATCAACTTGTCAGAGTCAGACTTGGTGTTACTTGAAATAGACTCAGATTTGCTTGTGACTCATTTCCTAGAGAACCAGACTTCTTACTCTTTAAAAGCTTAATTTTCTCTTTTGGAACACTGTGATCTCTATCCTTTCTTTTATTTCTCTTTAACTATTCTTGTTTGTTTTATTCTTTGAATCTGACACAGATTGGGTGATGGTCAGCTTGACAAGTCAAGACTTTCTTCAGGTTTTAACTCAACAACCTGATCAGCTTCAGACACAGCTTCAGCAATGGTCTGACCAATGGTTTCAGGATCTTTAAACCCAATACCAGATTTCTGAACCAACTTAATTGGTTTAGAAATAGTCTCTTTGGTTTGGACTTTGGGTGGTGAAGGAGGCTGATAACAAGGCTCCATAACACATACTTCAGCTATGGCTATGGCCCTATCATAATCACCATCAAAGATAGCTTGGATCTGATGAGGTATTTGTTCATTTACACATTTAGCAACTCTTTTAGAGCTTATACACCATGTTTCAGTAATCTGTTTCACCTTTAAAAACTTTTCTTCTGTAGTTTTACCTTCTTTAATCAAAATGGAGTTTAATTGCTTTTGAGCTTTAACTTCAGATTCTAGTTTTTCAATGGTGTGACTCTTAGAGCTGTTATCAAGTTTCAAAAGATGAGTTTCCTTTTTGAGTTCTTGATTAAAATGTTTTTGCAGTAAAACCTCATCACCAAGTTTGTTCAGTCTGGACAGCTTCTCATTATCAGTCAGATTGGAAAAAGAAGTTACCTCAGGTGGAGCAGTCTGACTGGTGGATGCCTGGTGAGCTGACTCAGATTGCTGTTGTATTTTCACCAGATCTTCAACAAATCTTTGAGTAGCGTCTTTAGCCGTGAAACAGTTGGCATCTTTGTACAGCTCATCATCAGATGATGTGGCACTTTCAGCCCAGTCTTTGGCTACCAGACTCTTCTTATTTCTGTTTATCTTCTCAGTCAGCACAACTTGAGCAGTTTCTTTGGATCTGCAATCACCAGCCATATGTCCAGTCTTGCCACACTTGTAACAAGTGACCTTGGACATATCAAATGGATTCTTGGCTTTATCAGCTTGGCCACCTCTTCCTTTTCCTTTAAACTTGTTAAAGGATCTCCTTCTGATCCTTTCAGCCAACATAGCTACTTCATTAGCTAGTTCATCACCATCAGATTCTTCACACTCAGATTCAGCACAAACAGAGTTAGGATTTGACATCACAGGAATATCATCATTAACACAAGGAATGATCTCATTACTAATTGAACTAGGGTGTTCAGTCATAGAAGCAACAAGTGCAGCAGCAGGCTGACTATAAGAATCACCCATAGCAATTAGTTTTTCAGCCTCTGAACATTCTTGGTTATGAAGCAAACCAAAAAGTCCAGGGAGATCAAGATCATGATAAACAGAACTTATTTTAACAGAAGAAATATAGTTGTTCCATTTAGGTGGTAATGAATCAAGAAATTTGCTCTTTAAAACCTCATTTTTCTTATTAATTCCAACAGCAGCTAAATCATTACCAAAGCATTAAAGCGGGTATGAGTGTCAGTCAATGATTCATTTCTCAAAGAGAAAAATCTCTCATACCTCCTGGTCAATGTAGTAATTGTGGATTCCATGGAGGTAGAGCAACCCTCAAACATAACAGTCAAAGTACCCCACATTTTCTTTGCTGTTGAACACATTTAATTGAATGGTAAAGGTCTTTGGGCACAGCTTGGATAATGAAATTTCTAGCCTTCACATCCAAGTTTGCCAACCTCCTATCCTCATCCCCCTAATCTGCCTTGTCCTTAACAATAGATTTGACTGTGGCAGGAATGGTTGGTTGACCTTCCCTGACCACAGCTTCTACCACAATGGTTTGTGTAGTAACATAAGGACCATCCGTAAGGATGTCAGGCATATTGTTATCGATGGATTCAAGGAACAAAGACATTCTACCTTTCCACCCACTGAAATCATCTTTGTCAAACATGGGTGGTCGGGTTGAAGAACCATTATCAATATAAGATGACATTACGCTTTACTATAAATAAAAATATGCAAGGATCAAGTCAAGTTAATTCTCAACCACCGCTCTGATACCAATTGATACGTCCCACGGTGTATGAATATACCAAAGTATATTGAACACAGAACAGTTGTAGAGGGGGGTGAATACAACTTTTCACAATCTTTACAAACTTTTAACACAAAACGTTTTAAGATTCAGATAATGAATATTAAGCAAGTAAGTAAAGTGCAGGAATCATTAAAACAGTAAAGCAGTAAAGAAATAAAAACATTCTTGAACACAGATTGTTATTTTCAAATGTAATCCTTTATTAAGAAATAATCTATACAAAGAATTACAGGGTTGTTGCGGAATAAAGATAGCCTATAGATATCTAAACAACCCTATGAAATGACAACAACAATCAATAAGTTTCAGCTCAAGAGAATCAGCCCAAGCTGATCTCGTACAGACTAAGCTGTGTGTAAGAGCAGAGAAACTTGTGTGAAGAATGATTCTCAGGAAATGCCACACATATGCAATCCATGAATGAGGCTTTTATAGGCACAAGCGCTCATTCATTAGGTGTCCGTTGCAACTACGTGTTCTTCAATCAGTGGTTGATGAAGGAATAACCAATCGTGCCTTTCATGGTACTTGTGGTCCCCCACGTACTGACGCACATTCTTCATCTACCAATAGGAGTATGGACACGCATATGTAAAACAACCACCAACCTGGATCCTAGGATTCTTCCTAGTCACGTCATTTGTCCATATCTTCAATCCAGGTTGTTATCTTCACTTGATTGTCAGACACAGATTGGGCTGTTTGTCAAGGCACCAATCTGTCTAAGTGTTTCCAAGCTGACTGCTAATCCCAAGCTGTCTTCCACTAACATCTTGGTCTTCTATCTTCAATTCTCCTCTTCGACTTGGACTGAATGCTAATACATTGTTGATGCAGCTTGAATAACACTTGCTTCCATAAGATATTACAATTAAAAGTATGAAGCATGATCTGAGTCAGAGACAGATTGTAAGCTGTCTCAGCTTAGTCTAACCCAGATCAGATTACAAGAACCAAAGATTACTAAGTGTTTATAGGTCAGATTTGTCATCATTAAATTTACAATTAACATTGGGACTCAACAAAGCTATGGAAAATATCTCTAACGGTGCAAAAAGGAATTCACACATGGGATTAATCATCAACACGCAAAAAAGACTTGGTCTTGCATTAGATTCGGACTTCTAGTTGAATTCAGCATGAGGAGAAAGACTTCAACGTTCACTTGACTGGTCAAGATACTCTCCAACGTTCCAATATCGAAGACCTGGAAGATCCCTACTATTTCGGATAGTTAGTTAGCATCTAGGTCTATATAAACGAATGAGGTTGATCGACATAGCATTATTCATTATTCACTAGCAATATCTCTGATCACTTGTATTCACACGCACTTCTTGCTCTCATCTTTATTCTCACACTTAGCATTATTCGATCAACCGAATTCCACCATTGTAAACATTTTAACAATCATTAATAAGAGAACAAAGGCAGGGACGATTGCTTCCTCCCGGGGTTTTTATGCCGGCGATCCAAAAGGATTAAGGGCTTTTCCTCGATAACAAATCTCGGTGTTCTTGTTCCCTTATTTTTACTCTTATCTTATTCTTACTAGATCTTTACAATAATTTGCATTATCTCTTGCTTATTGCTTTATTTTGTTACATTTAAATTCATTATTTACGATTATATTTGTCCCTTTAATTCCTTGTTTAGTCGACATAAATCTTTTGCAAATCTTTTATTTAACACGCATCTTTGAAACTCATGATTTACAAGCCCTTAACCTCACGAACGAAAGTTTGTTATATAATTGATCTAAGTCTTCAAGGTTGATTATCTTGTATAATTTTTGACCAAAACAATGGCCATTTATGAAATGGGGAATGGATATTGTTGGGCCTATGACGGAATCTTTTGCTGGGAAGAAATATTTTTTAGCTATGACAGATTATTTCTCAAAATGGATTGAGGCTGAAGCATATGCCAAAATTCATGAAACACATGTCATATCTTTCATTAAAAGGAAATATATGACAAGATTTGGAATACCAACAGAGATTATTTATGATAATGGATCACAATTTATTGGAAAGAAAACTACAAACTTCTGTGAGAGAAGGGGCATCAAGATGATTACTTCTACTCCAATCCATCCAAAAGCTAATGGTCAGGCGGAATCAAGCAATAAAATTATTATGAATAATTTAAAGAAGAGACTGGGACAAAGCAAAGGGAAAATGGGCTGAAGAATTGCCATTTGTCTTATGGGCTGATCGAACAACTTCGAAAAGTGCCACTGGACAAACGCCATTTTCACTTGTCTTTGGAGCAGAAGCAGTCTTACCTACTGAAATGGATTTTCCTACTGCTAGATTTCAGTTGTTAACTTATGAGAAGAATAAAGAATTACTGCTTGAAGATCTTGAAGCTTTAAGTGAAGTTAGAGATAGAAGTAAAATAAGGATAGCAGCTTATCAACAACAAATCGCTAAGTCTTATAATAAAAATTTAAGGCTGAGACGATTCCAAGTTGGTGATTTGGTGCTCAAAAAGGTTTTGGCTAAACCAGATGGCAAATTTAATCCAAAATGGGAATGTCCTTATTTGATCGAGGCTGAGGCTGGAAAAGGATCTTATTGGCTTCAAGATCTACAAGGTACTTTAGTTCCAAGAGCTTGGAATGTCATACATCTCAAAACTTATCATGTGTAATTTACTTTGTCTTTAGACAAAATCAGGTATGATTTCTTATTTTTTTACTTTTTCTTTATTTATTTTATGTATTTATTATTATTCTTTTCAAGATGATGATACTGACTTGAGCGTCGGAGTCGCGTTAGCCAAAAGGCTAACGCCAGTTTCTAAGAATTTGTTTGTAGAATTTGAAGAGCAATCAACATCAACAAACACATGCATAACAACGTGGAACAAGGTCTTCACCTTTTGGCTTTCACGCCAACTTTTGGTTGAAGGTTTTCACCTTCTCTTATGTTCGCCCGTGTCGCACGTTAATTAATTTCACGATTGAAGGGTTAAATTCCAAGGTCGTCGAAATTAATTCTATTGGTTGTCGGTGTTACCATCGATCTCCCGAATTGGCTAACCACGCCACCCATTACACAAACACACGAAATGGCTAACCACGCCACCCATGCAAGTTTAAGATATGGAGACACCCTCTATATCTTAGACACCAATGTCCCTAAGTGATTATTAAAATTAAGAATCCCCTTCTTAATTTTAATCCCCTCCAAATATCAATCCAATCCCACACATATTATTTTTTAATGCAGGACTGCACTAAATAAATAATTGGAGACTGACAATCATTAAAGATACTGGAAGCTAGAGATCATAGCCTACAAGTGGAATCTTAATTACGCTTAAAAGGTGCATGTATCTAACCCTTAATTTACTACTTTCATTTGATTACTTACTGTTCGTAGAGTCAAGTAAGTCATGGGGTAATAATTAACTGTCACATGACATCATCTCATTATTAGTTATTTACCATTTTTACCCTTAAATAACAGTTTTGATTTTCGAGTTTGAAATAAAATGGATCAAAAGGAAGATTTCATTCATTAACCATATATTTACATAAACTACTCGAAAGCAGTTCTACAACCATGATCAAATATACCATATTGATCTCTCCCCTCCTAAACATTGTTATTCTACGATATACTATCCCTACCGATTCAACTTCTTAAAGAACCAAAAGATCAAGCTCCAAGCTTAGTCCTTTTATCTACCATTCAAAGAACTGATTTTTCTTTACTCGCAAAGAGAGATTTAGCCTCCAAGGGGTACTCTCTCTCAAATCTATCAAGATGAGCCGCTGCTAAATCGTGTCGCCTCCTAGTATGGATCAATTGTTCTTCCAAAAGATCGATTTCATAATATGCTTCGAGAAGTAGCTTATGCATGGTTGCTACTTCAGATTCAAAACACTTCCTCATGTTCATAGTAATTTCTTTTTCAATTGTAGCCTTCCTTTCAAAAGACTCAATAAGCTTGCTAAGGTCGCTAATAATGTTATCGTTTATTGAATGTTTTTCTTCATTCTTGGATTTAAGGTCACCAAGCGCCTGTCAAAATAATAGAAATAATTGTTATTGTAATATTGATAGAAAGAAATCAATCAGATATAATACCTCTAGGATGGGAAACTCGTTAAACATCTTGAAGGGAAATGAGAGAACTTTTTGAGAAGTAACTGTAAGATCTATAAAAATATGAATATGAGTAAAATTACCTATGTGAAAACTGTCAAGTTATAATGCCTTAAGTAACTCTTGGTTATCCAGGTTACACGCGTCTTATCTTTAAATTAGTTTTAATTTAACTGTCTGACTTCGGTCAAAGCTTTCTCTAGAAGCTTCAAAGTTATTTCAACAAAAAGAGTTTTATTAAAATAACTTTGGGGACAATTGTTATGGGTGAAATTTCAGGTACCAATATCTTGGGAGCTTAAGATCTTGACATGTTAGGATCTTTACATCGATATATATTCTGATGACTTATTGATACATTACTAACGTTACAAAAGTACTTGTTATTATTATTTCCACATGAGTTATGTGTGCAGATTCCAGAATAATCGATATAAAGCTATGGAAAATATCCCTAACGGTGCAAAAAGGAATTCACACATGGGATTAATCATCAACACGCAAAGAAGACTTAGTCTTGCATTATATTCGGACTTCTAGTTGAATTCAGCATGAGGAGAAATACTTCAACGTTCACTTGACTGGTCAAGATACTCTCCAACGTTCCAATATCGAAGACCTGGAAGATCCCTACTATTTCGGATAGTTAGTTAGCATCTAGGTCTATATAAACGAATGAGGTTGATCGACATAGGACATTCAATTCTCACTAGCAATATCTCTGATCACTTGTGTTTCGGACAAAAATTACCTAAGATAATTTTGTAAAGGATTTAAGATAATTTAAGAACCGAAGATTTGTAAGTGAGGTTTGGTGTTTTAAGATCTTCAAATAAAAGTAAAGTTTTCTTAAAGATAACGATGTAAACTAAGAGTTTTTGCTAAAAAGAGTTTTATGAAAATCTTTGAGATAGAAATACGTTGAGTAAATAAGAAAACTGTTGAAGATAAGGATAAAATACTGAAATCTAATGCTAGGATCTTAAAGATAAATACGAAATACAACGACACCAGAATTTTGTTGACGGGGAAAAAACCCTTGATTCAATTAAGAAATCTTAGGTAAAAAACCCCGGGAGGATTCAATCGATCCTACCTGTTGTTCCTTTATTATTATTATTTGTGAATGATTACAACGATATGAATAAAAGAAAATGAGAACAAGTAACAGCTAGGAAACAAAGTTGTTGTGTGTTTTTCGAGCGAATGGGTTGTATGATGAATGCTTTTGTGTAGAATGCTTGTCCTTCTCTTCTGAGGAAAATCTCCTCCTATTTATAGAGCTAGACGTTGAACCATATCTCCGAAATATCTGGATCTTCCTGGACTTGCTCCTTACGCTGAAGAAATAGCATAGATGACCGTTGATCGAACAACTTCGAAAAGTGCCACTGGACAAACGCCATTTTCACTTGTCTTTGGAGCAGAAGCAGTCTTACCTACTGAAATGGATTTTCCTACTGCTAGATTTCAGTTGTTAACTTATGAGAAGAATAAAGAATTACTGCTTGAAGATCTTGAAGCTTTAAGTGAAGTTAGAGATAGAAGTAAAATAAGGATAGCAGCTTATCAACAACAAATCGCTAAGTCTTATAATAAAAATTTAAGGCTGAGACGATTCCAAGTTGGTGATTTGGTGCTCAAAAAGGTTTTGGCTAAACCAGATGGCAAATTTAATCCAAAATGGGAATGTCCTTATTTGATTGAGGCTGAAGCTGGAAAAAGATCTTATTGGCTTCAAGATCTACAAGGTACTTTAGTTCCAAGAGCTTGGAATGTCATACATCTCAAAACTTATCATGTGTAATTTACTTTGTCTTTAGACAAAATCAGGTATGATTTCTTATTTTTTTTACTTTTTCTTTATTTATTTTATGTATTTATTATTATTCTTTTCAAGATGATGATACTGACTTGAGCGTCGGAGTCGCGTTAGCCAAAAGGCTAACGCCAGTTTCTAAGAATTTGTTTGTAGAATTTGAAGAGCAATCAACATCAACAAACACATGCATAACAACGTGGAACAAGGTCTTCACCTTTTGGCTTTCAGGCCAACTTTTGGTTGAAGGTTTTCACTTTCTCTTATGTTCGCCCGTGTCGCACGTTAATTAATTTCACGATTGAAGGGTTAAATTCCAAGTTCGTCGAAATTAATTCTATTGGTTGTCGGTGTTACCATCGATCTCCCGAATTGGCTAACCACGCCACCCATTACACAAACACACGAAATGGCTAACCACGCCACCCATGCAAGTTTAAGATATGGAGACACCCTCTATATCTTAGACACCAATGTCCCTAAGTGATTATTAAAATTAAGAATCCCCTTCTTAATTTTAATCCCCTCCAAATATCAATCCAATCCCACACATATTATTTTTTAATGCAGGACTGCACTAAATAAATAATTGGAGACTGACAGTCATTAAAGATACTGGAAGCTAGAGATCATAGCCTACAAGTGGAATCTTAATTACGCTTAAAAGGTGCATGTATCTAACCCTTAATTTACTACTTTCATTTGATTACTTACTGTTCATAGTGTCAAGTAAGTCATGGGGTAATAATTAACTGTCACATGACATCATCTCATTATTAGTTATTTACCATTTTTACCCTTAAATAACAGTTTTGATTTTCGAGTTTGAAATAAAATGGATCAAAAGGAAGATTTCATTCATTAACCATATATTTACATAAACTACTCGAAAGCAGTTCTACAACCATGATCAAATATACCATATTGATCTCTCCCCTCCTAAACATTGTTATTCTACGATATACTATCCCTACCGATTCAACTTCTTAAAGAACCAAAAGATCAAGCTCCAAGCTTAGTCCTTTTATCTACCATTCAAAGAACTGATTTTTCTTTACTCGCAAAGAGAGATTTAGCCTCCAAGGGGTACTCTCTCTCAAATCTATCAAGATGAGCCGCTGCTAAATCGTGTCGCCTCCTAGTATGGATCAATTGTTCTTCCAAAAGATCGATTTCATAATATGCTTCGAGAAGTAGCTTATGCATGGTTGCTACTTCAGATTCAAAACACTTCCTCATGTTCATAGTAATTTCTTTTTCAATTGTAGCCTTCCTTTCAAAAGACTCAATAAGCTTGCTAAGGTCGCTGATAATGTTATCGTTTATTGAATGTTTTTCTTCATTCTTGGATTTAAGGTCACCAAGCGCCTGTCAAAATAATAGAAATAATTGTTATTGTAATATTGATAGAAAGAAATCAATCAGATATAATACCTCTAGGATGGGAAACTCGTTAAACATCTTGAAGGGAAATGAGAGAACTTTTTGAGAAGTAACTGTAAGATCTATAAAAATATGAATATGAGTAAAATTACCTATGTGAAAACTGTCAAGTTATAATGCCTTAAGTAACTCTTGGTTATCCAGGTTACACGCGTCTTATCTTTAAATTAGTTTTAATTTAACTGTCTGACTTCGGTCAAAGCTTTCTTTAGAAGCTTCAAAGTTATTTCAACAAAAAGAGTTTTATTAAAATAACTTTGGGGACAATTGTTATGGGTGAAATTTCAGGTACCAATATCTTGGGAGCTTAAGATCTTGACATGTTAGGATCTTTACATCGATATATATTCTGATGACTTATTGATACATTACTAACGTTACAAAAGTACTTGTTATTATTATTTCCACATGAGTTATGTGTGCAGATTCCAGAATAATCGATATAAAGCTATGGAAAATATCCCTAACGGTGCAAAAAGGAATTCACACATGGGATTAATCATCAACACGCAAATAAGACTTAGTCTTGCATTATATTCGGACTTCTAGTTGAATTCAGCATGAGGAGAAATACTTCAACGTTCACTTGACTGGTCAAGATACTCTCCAATGTTCCAATATCGAAGACCTGGAAGACCCCTACTATTTCGGATAGTTAGTTAGCATCTAGGTCTATATAAACGAATGAGGTTGATCGACATAGGACATTCAATTCTCACTAGCAATATCTCTGATCACTTGTGTTTCGGACAAAAATTACCTAAGATAATTTTGTAAAGGATTTAAGATAATTTAAGAACCGAAGATTTGTAAGTGAGGTTTGGTGTTTTAAGATCTTCAAATAAAAGTAAAGTTTTCTTAAAGATAACGATGTAAACTAAGAGTTTTTGCTAAAAAGATGTAAGTCCCTTAAGTTCGATGGTTAACCAGGAAAGTGCAAAATACAACAAGTCTAATAAGCACTAGAAAGGACTAGTATTACTTTAATATAAATGCAAGTATATAAATAAAGTAATACAAGACTTAAAGCAATAAACAAATAAAGTGGAACATTATGTATTGTTTCATGGGTATTTTATTTATGATATTAAATAAAACACAAGGTTGTTGCGGAATCAAGATAATACAATTAAGTATGTATCCTAACAACCTATGAGTTACAAATGATCTATATTTGTCAAATAACTCTTTAGGATCGAGATACTTAAAGTTGTGAAGTATTCCTGTTTAAGATCGAGAGTATTTGGACAAATTCACTTCAATGCAAAATGAATGCTTAAAAGTATTTATGACAAGGAAATGACTTTGTATTTATAGGCAACAAAATTCACCAGTGAATTTTGTGCCGTACAAATATGGTTGCATACATTTAATGCTCCGACAAGAACATTAAATGTATTGGATAAGGAATAAGGATAAAGTCACATCAAGTGCAAGTGTATCCTTTTATCCAACCATCTTTACACACGTATACTTTGGTAAAGAACAAGTGGATTGTTCTTTGGAAAGTGTGTAAAGGCAAAAGTCAATCCTTGTTATCAGTGTTCAGACTTGTAGGATCTAGAACACTGATAATCCTCCAGTGAACAGATCTGGTAAGACTTTCCAGTGGACTCCGCCATTTGTTAAGTCTTCTTTCTTCAGACTTCAGTCTTTGACTTCAGTCAGAATGTCTTCAGTAGAGTTGATCTGGACTGGGGTGAAGTCCAGTGAGCTCATCTGGAGAATACTCCAGATTTCCTATACAAGTATTTGCTCACTGGTCTTCAATTATTTCTGGACAAATCTTCAGAGGGACTCCAGATTCCAAGTCTGGAGTAGGTCCAGTAGAACACGATTCTGGTCAGATCTTTAGTGAGGCTCCAGTAGTCGCGTCTGGAGCGAGTCCAGTAAATCTGGACTAAATCTGGACCTAACAAATTCCCCCTATTTGTTTAGAAATAATGCAAGTGTTTTCAAGCTTGAATCTATACATTTTGTAAGCTTGAAAAACACAAGTTTCGATTTGTCTAAAACATCTAAGTTACTGGAAAACACTTTATAGATCATGAGTGTTTTCAGTTTCATCAATTAAGTTCAAACTTAGACAAAATCTGATCATTTACTTATAAAAATAAAAAATTGCAACTATTATTACATTCATCAACTGATAAATAGTATACAATTTTCATAAGACAATAATTTACAATAAGTAAACAATAAGTGTCAGGCCCTTCTTTTTGATGTCCTTTCTGGAGCATCTTCAGTAGCCTTTCTCTTTGGAGAAGGAGAGGAAGGTAGTGAATCTGGTGATCTTAAGCCCAATGCAACTTCCATTTGTTGCTTCCTTCTGAACACCTTTTCAACCCTTTTCAGAAATCCTTTAACATCAGTCGACACATCTGTCTTCCCCCTGAACGTTAAAGCGATTTCCTTCAGTTCACTCAAACCAAAAGCTTGAACTGAAGTACTTTTCCTCTCATCAGTAAAGTTACCCTCTCTGGTCAACTTTACTTCAAATTTTGACATGCCTTCATGATCTTCAGCCAACTTGATTTCAGCACCAGTGATCCTTCTTGCATCAGCCCTGAAGTTCATCATTTCATTGTATTTTTCCTTCAGCTTGGCTTGCTGGATCAAGGCTTCAGTATCCTTGGACACTCTCCTTTGCTCTACAGCAGTTTGGAGTTCTTGACAATTTATTCTTCGAGAAGTGTCCAGGGGAATGAAAGTACTTACATCAGAATCTTTGATTGCTTTGATCTGTCTGGCAGTCAACTTTGGTAAACCAGTAAGTCTCTTTCTTCAGACTTCAGTCAGAATGTCTTCAGTAGAGTTGATCTGGACTGGGGTGAAGTCCAGTGAGCTCATCTGGAGAATACTCCAGATTTCCTATACAAGTATTTGCTCACTGGTCTTCAATTATTTCTGGACAAATCTTCAGAGGGACTCCAGATTCCAAGTCTGGAGTAGGTCCAGTAGAACACGATTCTGGTCAGATCTTTAGTGAGGCTCCAGTAGTCGCGTCTGGAGCGAGTCCAGTAAATCTGGACTAAATCTGGACCTAACAAATTCCCCCTATTTGTTTAGAAATAATGCAAGTGTTTCAAGCTTGAATCTATACATTTTGTAAGCTTGAAAAACACAAGTTTCGATTTGTCTAAAACATCTAAGTTACTGGAAAACACTTTATAGATCATGAGTGTTTTCAGTTTCATCAATTAAGTTCAAACTTAGACAAAATCTGATCATTTACTTATAAAAATAAAAAATTGCAACTATTATTACATTCATCAACTGATAAATAGTATACAATTTTCATAAGACAATAATTTACAATAAGTAAACAATAAGTGTCAGGCCCTTCTTTTTGATGTCCTTTCTGGAGCATCTTCAGTAGCCTTTCTCTTTGGAGAAGGAGAGGAAGGTAGTGAATCTGGTGATCTTAAGCCCAATGCAACTTCCATTTGTTGCTTCCTTCTGAACATTTTCAACAGCTGAAGGCAAGTGTTGTGGCAACTTCTCATCCAATAGATTTTCCACTTGGGGTAACACCCCATCATAAATGCTACGAAGGACAGTCCCAGAAACTTCTTCACATAATTCTTTTAACATGTTGTTTCTGAACTTCCTTGTACATTCATCACTTAGAGTACTAACAACTGCACTCTGTTCCAGTATGGGCCTACTCTCCAGAGAGCTTACCCTGAAGACCAAATTCTGAACCTCTTCTTTCAGACCTGCCAGTCCACCAGTGACTGCACTCTGAACAGAAGAAACCAACCTATTCTCTAAGCCCTGGACTGCCACCTTGATCTTTTCAGTGTTGGTGTTTGTGGCCAGTACCAGTTCATCCAGCTTCTCATACACCAGTTTCTCATTTCCAGCAAAGACATTCATCTCAGAAGCCAGGTTATTTGATAATAAAGATTTGAAGTCCGAAATAACCTGAGATGAACTCTGGAGTGATCTCTCCAGGTCCGCCACCTTATTTAAAAGGCCTTGGACCTCGGTTGAAGAAGAAGTGGAGAGACCAGTGGGAGGTTCAAGTGTTGAGGTAATCTGGTCATTAGAGGAACTTGTGCCCAGTCCTCTTCAGTTGCATCTTCAGATGGTGCAACTGGTGACTCCAGCGCACGAGGAGTAGGTTGAGATTCTGAAGGTTGATTGGTTGTTGGTGTGAAGTATTGGGTGTTTTCTGGAATTGAAGGAGGTGGTGGTGGTGGCATGTTTGTTTGTGGTGGTGGTATTTCTGGTGTAGGTGTTGGCATTTCTGGTAGATGTTCTTCTTCTTCTACATCTTCACCCAGAAAATTCATGTTAACATCAAAGCTTCCAGACATTGGGGAATCAACATCATCCCATTCTGGATCAGTCCCAACTGTCTGTTCACCAGTCTCTAAATTCACCTGTTCACCAACTTCAACATTTAAATCAATTGGAGCCTCTTGCTCACCAGAAACATGTTCTTCAGTTTGAACATCTTCAACAACTTCTTCAACAACCTGGGCAACATGTTCAGCTTGTTCATCAGTTTCTTGCCCAGCAACCTCTTCAGGTTCAAAGATTGGTGATCCATCCAGATTCATAACATCACCTGGATGTCTTGCTGGATTCACCTGGATTCCAGCTCTCATCAGACGCCTATTAGTTCTAGGTTGCCTGGAAGGTTCAACTTCTTGTACATGACCTTCGGGAGCAACTTGTCTAATGGGCTGTACAGCCTCAATAATCTGTACATCATCACCAGATGGTCCTTCAACATCTTGACCTCTCTCTGGACCCATTTCAGCTTCTTCCCTTTGGAAGCAAAGCATGGACTGATGAATATCTACCTCATCCACTGGTGACCTAAGGTTGACAGATTATACATCTCCATTGGGAATCTGATCCACTGCTACATCGTTAACTCTCGGAGGATTGCCAAGAACAGAAAGTAAAGAACAGAAAGTAAAGAACAGAAAGTAAAGAACAGAAAGTAAAGAACAGAAAGTAAGAACAGAAAGTAAAGAACAGAATAAGTTCAAGAAAGTAAAGAACAGAAAGTAAATTTGCACACTTAAATAGTACAAGAAAGTAAAGAACAGAAAGTAAAGAACAAGAATAAGTTCAAGTGTAAATGTCTAAGCAAGTCTAGTCATATGTCTCATTGATTAAACGATGAATACATGAACAGAAAGTAAAGAACAGAAAGTAAAGAACAGAAAGTAAAGAACAGAAAGTAAAGAACAGAAAGTAAAGAACAGAAAGTAAAGAACAGAAAGTAAAGAACAGAAAGTAAAGAACAGAAAGTAAAGAACAGAAAGTAAAGAACAGAAAGTAAAGAACAGAAAGTAAAGAACAGAAAGTAAAGAACAGAATAAGTTCAAGAAAGTAAAGAACAGAAAGTAAAGAACAGAATAAGTTCAAGAAAGTAAAGAACAGAAAGTAAAGAACAGAATAAGTTCAAGAAAGTAAAGAACAGAAAGTAAATTTGAACTTAAAACAAGAAAGTAAAGAACAGAAAGTAAAGAACAAGAATAAGTTCAAGTGTAAATGTCTAAGCAAGTCTAGTCATATGTCTCATTGATTAAACGATGAATACATGAACAGAAAGTAAAGAACAGAAAGTAAAGAACAGAAAGTAAAGAACAGAAAGTAAAGAACAGAAAGTAAAGAACAGAAAGTAAAGAACAGAAAGTAAAGAACAGAAAGTAAAGAACAGAATAAGTTCAAGAAAGTAAAGAACAGAAAGTAAAGAACAGAATAAGTTCAAGAAAGTAAAGAACAGAAAGTAAAGAACAGAATAAGTTCAAGAAAGTAAAGAACAGAAAGTAAAGAACAGAATAAGTTCAAGAAAGTAAAGAACAGAAAGTAAAGAACAGAATAAGTTCAAGAAAGTAAAGAACAGAAAGTAAAGAACAGAATAAGTTCAAGAAAGTAAAGAACAGAAAGTAAAGAACAGAATAAGTTCAAGAAAGTAAAGAACAGAAAGTAAAGAACAGAATAAGTTCAAGAAAGTAAAGAACAGAAAGTAAAGAACAGAATAAGTTCAAGAAAGTAAAGAACAGAAAGTAAAGAACAGAAAGTAAAGAACAGAAAGTAAAGAACAGAATAAGTTCAAGAAAGTAAAGAACAGAAAGTAAAGAACAGAATAAGTTCAAGAAAGTAAAGAACAGAAAGTAAAGAACAGAATAAGTTCAAGAAAGTAAAGAACAGAAAGTAAAGAACAGAATAAGTTCAAGAAAGTAAAGAACAGAAAGTAAAGAACAGAATAAGTTCAAGAAAGTAAAGAACAGAAAGTAAATTTGAACTTAAATAGTTCAAGAAAGTAAAGAACAGAAAGTAAAGAACAAGAATAAGTTCAAGTGTAAATGTCTAAGCAAGTCTAGTCATATGTCTCATTGATTAAACAGAATAAAGAACAGAATAAGTTCAAGAAAGTAAAGAACAGAAAGTAAAGAACAGAATAAGTTCAAGAAAGTAAAGAACAGAAAGTAAAGAACAGAATAAGTTCAAGAAAGTAAAGAACAGAAAGTAAAGAACAGAAAGTAAAGAACAGAAAGTAAAGAACAGAATAAGTTCAAGAAAGTAAAGAACAGAAAGTAAAGAACAGAATAAGTTCAAGAAAGTAAAGAACAGAAAGTAAAGAACAGAATAAGTTCAAGAAAGTAAAGAACAGAAAGTAAAGAACAGAATAAGTTCAAGAAAGTAAAGAACAGAAAGTAAAGAACAGAATAAGTTCAAGAAAGTAAAGAACAGAAAGTAAAGAACAGAATAAGTTCAAGAAAGTAAAGAACAGAAAGTAAAAACAGATCCAATTTGCACACTTAAATTAGTTTTAACAAGACAATAAAGTAAAGAACAGAAAGTAAAGAACAAGAATAAGTTCAAGTGTAAATGTCTAAGCAAGTCTAGTCATATGTCTCATTGATTAAACGATGAATACATGGTCGAGATTACAACTTGTCTTACAAGACTACAAATGAACTAAGTAATTGCTAAGTCTAGGAAAGAAGAAAAACTTAAACAATTACAAATAAAGTGATACACACTTTTTGGTTAACAAGAACAACTATAATGATGCGGCTGTGTTTCCTTTTATAAGGGATGAATTAGGGCAACACAGCCTTACAATGATAGTGATAGAATGGTGGTTGTCGACTTCTAATTGGCTCTTTGTACTTGATCCAGGAGCCTTTGTCTTCTATACCAAAACGGGTATGAAAGAGGGAAACCCTTGTTTTGGTCCCAACTGTACCTTTGCCATATAAGGTAACATTCAGTTGGCTGAACCACCATGTGACTTCTTGTCTTCTTGTTGGTTTGAAATCTTCCCGCCTTGACATACAACATGGGAAATTAAACCGCCCGCTGACAAGAGTCATTGACTCGCTGATGACTCGCTGACGACCCACGTCAGCGACCAAGTCTGGTCAGCGAATCCTTGACTCAACAATCTCCCCCTATTCGCTGAGAAGACTTGCTGAGTAGATTATATTTGTAAAGAATAGAAGATATGAAGGAAAGATGTCTTTTTATATCAACTTTTAAAATTTACAAGTTGATTCAATCAACATTTACATTAGACATCTACAAATTTTCAGCTTCAAACTCCCAAGCGTGTTCTTGCTTGGCAGTTTGAACTGCTGGGTCATTGAATCGATGAGGTTTAGCCAGCTCCTCATCCACCTTGCTGATGAACCATCTATTGTTAGAGGTTTCAGCACATCTTCTTCTTATATTAATGAGAAACCCGGTTGAAGCTCTCTCAATTTCGTCCAGGCGGAAGAACAATTGAGTGTTCTGGAAGTTTGTGAAGAAGATGCCAGCAGGTGTCTCAAGTACTCTCCCTTCTTCAAAAACACTTCTGGGAGGTAGTCTGGTGTTCAAAGATGCATCACCAGAGACAGGTGGAAGATCGAGTCTAAGAGTTCGCTGCTCTTCCTTCCTTTTTCTTTGAGCCCTTTGACCTGCTGAGGAGATAGCAGCAGGAGTACCAAATATTTGCCTCAGCATAGGCAAATCTGCTTTAAACTTGGTCTCATACTCCAGTGCTTTCTCGAAATAGTCCTTCAGCATGTTCTGGAGTTGCTGGTAGCTGGCTGCCTTTCTATCTTTCACTAACAAGTATACTTCAGCCCACTCTGAAGCACCCAAGTTGGTTGGTTTCACTCCTTCCAACCTGGTTGGCTTGTCAACCCCTTCTCTTAGGATCTTCAAATTTGTCTTTCGCCCCATGTCAGCTTTGAAGGCCTCAGCAGCAACTATCCTTTGAGGCCTCTTTCTATCATCCATCAACTTCAGCCATTTAGCCTTCTCCCCCTCAAACTTGGCTCTCTTCTCGCTGAGCTGCTTTTCAACTTCCTTGTGTTTCTGCCTGTATAAGGCTTCAGCACCACCAGATTTCAGCAGCATTCTTTGCTCTCCATCAAGCTGATCCTTTTCCAGTAGAGGAAGCTGCCTAATAAACTCAAGATTTTTCTTTACATTTTCTTCATTTTGTTTGATCCTATCCAGCTCTGTGATAGCATCTTCTTGAGTTTTGCCCTCAGCAGTCAGTGCCAATACATCAATCAGTTGATGCTGATGGCCTGCTGAGGATTGTACAGAGAGTTGATCAGCAGTGGGAGGTTTGAAGAAACCAGAATCAATAAGCTGTCTTCGGCGAGTGTCAGAGAGAGGGGTTATTTCAGCATTGCCCAGATATATGCTGTGAAAGATTGGCAGCATTTCCCTTGACCTATCTTCGGCCATTCTCTCAGCAAATCCAGCTTCCCATGAAGCTCTGAGGTCACTACGCTCTTCAGCAGCATCTACAATTTGTTGCTCCCCCTCAATACTAGCTGGGGGAGCTTCAACATCAGCTTCCTTTTCAGTCTCCCCCTCAGCACCAGCAGGGGGAACTTCCATACTTGCTTCTTTTTCAGTCTCCCCCTCAACACCAGCAGGGGGAACTTCCATACTTGCTTCTTTTTCAGTCTCCCCCTCAACACCAGCAGGGGGAACTTCCATACTTGCTTCTTTTTCAGTCTCCCCCTCAACACCAGCAGGGGGAACTTCCATACTTGCTTCTTTTTCAGTCTCCCCCTCAACACCAGCAGGGGGAACTTCCATACTTGCTTCTTTTTCAGTCTCCCCCTCAACACCAGCAGGGGGAACTTCCATACTTGCTTCTTTTTCAGTCTCCCCCTCAACACCAGCAGGGGGAACTTCCATACTTGCTTCTTTTTCAGTCTCCCCCTCAACACCAGCAGGGGGAACTTCCATACTTGCTTCTTTTTCAGTCTCCCCCTCAACACCAGCAGGGGGAACTTCCATACTTGCTTCTTTTTCAGTCTCCCCCTCAACACCAGCAGGGGGAACTTCCATACTTGCTTCTTTTTCAGTCTCCCCCTCAACACCAGCAGGGGGAACTTCCATACTTGCTTCTTTTTCAGTCTCCCCCTCAACACCAGCAGGGGGAACTTCCATACTTGCTTCTTTTTCAGTCTCCCCCTCAACACCAGCAGGGGGAACTTCCATACTTGCTTCTTTTTCAGTCTCCCCCTCAACACCAGCAGGGGGAACTTCCATACTTGCTTCTTTTTCAGTCTCCCCCTCAACACCAGCAGGGGGAACTTCCATACTTGCTTCTTTTTCAGTCTCCCCCTCAACACCAGCAGGGGGAACTTCCATACTTGCTTCTTTTTCAGTCTCCCCCTCAACACCAGCAGGGGGAACTTCCATACTTGCTTCTTTTTCAGTCTCCCCCTCAACACCAGCAGGGGGAACTTCCATACTTGCTTCTTTTTCAGTCTCCCCCTCAACACCAGCAGGGGGAACTTCCATACTTGCTTCTTTTTCAGTCTCCCCCTCAACACCAGCAGGGGGAACTTCCATACTTGCTTCTTTTTCAGTCTCCCCCTCAACACCAGCAGGGGGAACTTCCATACTTGCTTCTTTTTCAGTCTCCCCCTCAACACCAGCAGGGGGAACTTCACTCACAGCCACCACTTCATCAACATTTTCATCCAAGGTTTCTTCAGCAGTATCTTCATAGATTTGGGCGACTGCCTTGTTCACTGCTTCAGTAACCAGATCTAAAACAGCATTATCAACCTTCTCCCCCTTGGAAGTTGTATTGTTAATAACAACTTCCACAGTGGCCGGTTTTTCTGATTGCTGTTTAACAAGCTGTGACAGCAAGGTCTTGATCTCATCCACCTCTTTTTCCAACTTAATGTGCCTCTGTCGATCTTCCTCAGTGAAGGATGCTGAGGGAACTGGAAGATCAGCTACTTGTTTCTCCAAGGCTTGAATAGCCTTGGTGTTGCTTTCAACTTGAGTGGCCAGGGGAGAGATGAGATCGCTCAACTTCTTCACTTCAGCAGCAGCAGATTGACTGGAGGATGCTGCCTTTTTAGCTGAGTAGCGAATAGAGTTTTCAATCTTGCACAGCGATCGAGTAGAACTTTTAATGGCCTGCTGATCCCTTTTGATGTTATTTGTGGAAGTGCGAAGTTTTTCTTGATCAGCAGCCATAGAAACACATTTCTCTTTGATTTCTTCGATGCTTGCATTGTTCTCAGATTGCTTATCATACCAGCTCTTTAAAGTTGTCACCAGTCGATCTTCCTTTTTATCTTTGAGATCTACCAAGAGTGTGGCAGCCTGGGTAAGATCATTCAATTGATCTTCTACTCTTGCCAACCTATTAGCAGAGTTGGTGGAGTAAGCAATGCCCAAATCCTTAGCAGTTTGGGGTTCGATTTCAGAGGGAATCGAGGATGAGCAGCCAGGAACACTTGAGAAGGAAGAAGGCATGCCAAGAGAGAGCATGGTGTTCACTGGTTGCATTGGAGGAGTCTCGGGTCTTACAGTATATTCACCGGTCACTGCAGCAGCATTTTCTTCCATTTCCATGTCACTTGCATCAACTTCTTCAGCATGACAATCAGGATCAAGTTGAAAATCCTCAGTGACAAAGTCCCCTAACTCATAGTCACTTTCATCATCAGTGACCATCTCAACACCAACAACCTCTTCTTCAGTAACAACATCATCAATTTTCTCATCACCAACACCAGCATCTTCAGCCTCAGCCAACTCAATACTTGGTTCTACCATTTCTCTAACATCAATGCTGGCATCCACCTCAGCATTCTTACTCCAACCAGCCTTTTCAATTTCACCAACTTGCTCCTGACTTTCCAAAGAAAAATTTAAAGGGTTTGGAGAAGTTGGTGTCTCTGCTTCAGTTTGTTGCTGCTCTACATTTTCAACAGCAGCAGGGGTTTCCTCATCAATAAGAGAGAGTTGAGAGGATTTCACTTTTCTTAATACTTTCTTCTTTTTAGGAAGAACTGGACCTTTCTTGCCCAACTTGGGAGCTTTGGAGGATGCTGGAGGGGTTATAATCATACCAGTTCCAGCAGGATTTTGCTTATATATATCAGGATACATGGTGAAAAGTACCTGCTTCATTGCTGGAGTAAGCGCAGCGTACTTTGAATCAAAGTGCTCAGGGTCACAAGCAGGAACTTTATAGACAGAGCTTGCAACCCTGGGAGAGAGAATGAACTGAGCGCCCTCTGGCATGTACTTTTCTTTCAGCACATGCCTGAAGACCAAAGAAAGAAAGCGTGAAAAGGGCACTGAGCTCGAGCGATTTCTGATAGTGACCTTGGACTTTAAGTCTTCAAATATAACATTGGCAAAGTCAATATATCGACCATTTGCCAGTGCATATATCATTTGCATTTGGGCAGCAGTGGCTTGATCAAAGGATCCACTGTTCCCACCAAGGCACTGAATAACATGTGTGAACAGCAACCTCCATACACCAGGAATATACTTCTTCTGAGGATTACTGTGCACAGGTAGTGCTGGTACCATGTTTGTCCCATACCCAATGGTTAGCAACCATTCTTTCCAAACTGAGGTAGGGACCAAATCAACAAAGGGCCTATCAATGGATTGTTTAGGCAACCTGAGTACATCTCTTAATAGATCTGCAGAGATGGTGATGGTGTGATTGCCTTTCATGACAGTGCCTTTGATGGTGCTACTGGACACATCATAGTCACAAGTCCACCAGAATTCCCTCAAGAGATGAAGACACATCTCATTGGGATTTTTGTAGATTGCCCTCCTTACTGGACATCCTTTGATGAAGTCCAGCATAGAGTAATATCCTTTTACCTTGGAAGGGATTTCTTCAGATCCCAAGTAGTTATTTGCTTTAATCACAAGTTTCTGGGCTTGAAAAGAGACTTTTAGCTCTCCATTACTTTTATCTTGCTTTTTCCCAAAGCAACAGGGAGTAACGGATTTGATAAGTCTTTACCAGCAGCCGTTTGCTGCTGGACTAGATGGAGACTTTTAGTTCTCCATTACTTTTATCTTGCTTTTTCCCAAAGCAACAGGGAGTAACGGATTTGATAAGTCTTTACCAGCAGCCGTTTGCTGCTGGACTAGATGGAGACTTTTAGTTCTCCATTACTTTTATCTTGCTTTTTCCCAAAGCAACAGGGAGTAACGGATTTGATAAGTCTTTACCAGCAGCCGTTTGCTGCTGGACTAGATGGAGACTTTTAGTTCTCCATTACTTTTATCTTGCTTTTTCCCAAAGCAACAGGGAGTAACGGATTTGATAAGTCTTTACCAGCAGCCGTTTGCTGCTGGACTAGATGGAGACTTTTAGTTCTCCATTACTTTTATCTTGCTTTTTCCCAAAGCAACAGGGAGTAACGGATTTGATAAGTCTTTACCAGCAGCCGTTTGCTGCTGGACTAGATGGAGACTTTTAGTTCTCCATTACTTTTATCTTGCTTTTTCCCAAAGCAACAGGGAGTAACGGATTTGATAAGTCTTTACCAGCAGCCGTTTGCTGCTGGACTAGATGGAGACTTTTAGTTCTCCATTACTTTTATCTTGCTTTTTCCCAAAGCAACAGGGAGTAACGGATTTGATAAGTCTTTACCAGCAGCCGTTTGCTGCTGGACTAGATGGAGACTTTTAGTTCTCCATTACTTTTATCTTGCTTTTTCCCAAAGCAACAGGGAGTAACGGATTTGATAAGTCTTTACCAGCAGCCGTTTGCTGCTGGACTAGATGGAGACTTTTAGTTCTCCATTACTTTTATCTTGCTTTTTCCCAAAGCAACAGGGAGTAACGGATTTGATAAGTCTTTACCAGCAGCCGTTTGCTGCTGGACTAGATGGAGACTTTTAGTTCTCCATTACTTTTATCTTGCTTTTTCCCAAAGCAACAGGGAGTAACGGATTTGATAAGTCTTTACCAGCAGCCGTTTGCTGCTGGACTAGATGGAGACTTTTAGTTCTCCATTACTTTTATCTTGCTTTTTCCCAAAGCAACAGGGAGTAACGGATTTGATAAGTCTTTACCAGCAGCCGTTTGCTGCTGGACTAGATGGAGACTTTTAGTTCTCCATTACTTTTATCTTGCTTTTTCCCAAAGCAACAGGGAGTAACGGATTTGATAAGTCTTTACCAGCAGCCGTTTGCTGCTGGACTAGATGGAGACTTTTAGTTCTCCATTACTTTTATCTTGCTTTTTCCCAAAGCAACAGGGAGTAACGGATTTGATAAGTCTTTACCAGCAGCCGTTTGCTGCTGGACTAGATGGAGACTTTTAGTTCTCCATTACTTTTATCTTGCTTTTTCCCAAATCAACAAAGGGCCTATCAATGGATTGTTTAGGCAACCTGAGTACATCTCTTAATAGATCTGCAGAGATGGTGATGGTGTGATTGCCTTTCATGACAGTGCCTTTGATGGTGCTACTGGACACATCATAGTCACAAGTCCACCAGAATTCCCTCAAGAGATGAAGACACATCTCATTGGGATTTTTGTAGATTGCCCTCCTTACTGGACATCCTTTGATGAAGTCCAGCATAGAGTAATATCCTTTTACCTTGGAAGGGATTTCTTCAGATCCCAAGTAGTTATTTGCTTTAATCACAAGTTTCTGGGCTTGAAAAGAAACTTGTTTAGAAGGGAGAATGCCTTCATTATCGAAGACTTCAGAAGTAAGATAAGAGGGAATGTTTTCAGGGTTTTCTTGAGTTTGATGTGATGATTGGGAAGCCATTTTATATCAAGATGATAAGGAAGAAGATGAAAAGTTTGAAAGAAAATGGAAAAGATTGAAGGAATATGAATGGTTTGAAAGTGTTGAGAGATTTAGAAGTGAATGAGAAAAGAAATGAACGTGAAGGATGATATGGGAGTGGGCTTGCATATATATGGTATGGATATGGGACCCATACCTGTTCATAGGAATCGTCATGGAGTCTCTTTCATACGTAATATATATATAAGAAAAATTATTTTGTACTAATGATAGTACGAGAAAAATAATTTTATATACAAAAGATACGTTTAATTATACGTAGTGAGTAACGTATAAAAAAAATTGATGTGACAACTTGCACCACAATTTCAACTGTACTCAAGTAGTTACGGCGCGTACAGTGTACAAGTTGCCCATTAGGGAGAGAATCGAGGTAACCATTTGAACTTCTTGTTAGAATATTAACAAGATTACTTAGTGGATATGCTCACCTAACTGAATAGTTGAGATCTAAATATATCCACTGACCAAGTTAAGAAAAAAAAGGTTAGTCAGCGACTTTGTACAATTTTTGGCAAATTGTCAGCCATAAACGGATTTGATAAGTCTTTACCAGCAGCCGTTTGCTGCTGGACTAGATGGAGACTTTTAGTTCTCCATTACTTTTATCTTGCTTTTTCCCAAAGCAACAGGGAGTAACGGATTTGAGAAGTCTTTACCAGCAGCCGTTTGCTGCTGGACTAGATGGAGACTTTTAGCTCTCCATTACTTTTATCTTGCTTTTTCCCAAAGCAACAGGGAGTAACGGATTTGATAAGTCTTTACCAGCAGCCGTTTGCTGCTGGACTAGATGGAGACTTTTAGCTCTCCATTACTTTTATCTTGCTTTTTCCCAAAGCAACAGGGAGTAACGGATTTGATAAGTCTTTACCAGCAGCCGTTTGCTGCTGGACTAGATGGAGACTTTTAGTTCTCCATTACTTTTATCTTGCTTTTTCCCAAAGCAACAGGGAGTAACGGATTTGATAAGTCTTTACCAGCAGCCGTTTGCTGCTGGACTAGATGGAGACTTTTAGTTCTCCATTACTTTTATCTTGCTTTTTCCCAAAGCAACAGGGAGTAACGGATTTGATAAGTCTTTACCAGCAGCCGTTTGCTGCTGGACTAGATGGAGACTTTTAGCTCTCCATTACTTTATGTTCAGCAAGTAAACAAAACTTTTTAAATATAAAAAGAATTTGATTTTAAGGTCGCTGACCTTAAGGTCACTTTTCAACTTGAGACATAAGTTGAAGCATCAGTAGACATGACAAGTCATGTTGCTGATTCACCATTCAGCATTCCCAACTTGCTGACCAGATATTTAAATCTTGTTTGATCTAAAGGTTTGGTAAAGATATCAGCAAGTTGGTCATCAGTGGGTATAAAATAGATTTCCACATCCCCTTTCATGACATGGTCACGAATGAAGTGGTACCTTATATCTATGTGTTTAGTCTTAGAATGCTGAACGGGATTATGTGTGATAGCAATTGCACTTGTATTATCACACATAATGGGGATTTTAGAGAATTCTAGGTCATAGTCAGCGAGTTGGTTTTTCATCCAGAGGACTTGTGCACAGCAACTCGCTGCTGATACATATTCTGCTTCAGCAGTGGATATGGAAACTGTATGCTGTTTCTTACTAGACCAACTAGTCAGCTTCCCCCCCAACAGTTGACATCCACCACTGGTGCTTTTTCTATCTAACATGCATCCAGCATAGTCAGAATCAGAATATGCAACGAGGTCAAAACTGGAGTCTTTGGGATACCAGAGACCCAGTGTAGGGGTACCTTTTAGGTATTTGAAGATTCGCTTGACAGCGAGAAGATGAGACTCCCTTGGAGAGGCTTGATATCTTGCACACAAGCAAGTAGCAAACATGATATCAGGACGACTCGCTGTGAGATACATCAGCGAACCGATCATTCCTCTATAGAGAGTAGGATTCACATGCTTACCATCAAGGTCAGCATGGAGATTATTTGGAGGAGACATGGGGGTGGCTTTAGTGGTCACATTCGATAAGTCGAATTTGGCCAGCATGTCTCGAATGTACTTCTCTTGGTTAATGAAAATCCCATTTGGGAGTTGGCGAATTTGTAGACCAAGAAAGAAGGTCAGCTCACCCATCATGCTCATCTCGAAATGAGAGGACATCAGGGAGCTGAACTTAGAGCAAAGTTTCTTGCTGGAAGAACCAAAGATGATGTCATCTACATATATCTGAACATATAGAACATCAGCACCCTTTCTATAGATGAAGAGGGTGCTATCAATGGATCCTCGCTGAAACTTATTGGAGAGAAGAAATTCAGAGAGAGTGTCGTACCAAGCTCTGGGAGCTTGTTTAAGACCATAAAGAGCCTTGTAAAGGCGATAGACATGGTGTGGCTTGGCTGGATCTTCAAAACCAGGTGGCTGCTCAACATAAACTTCCTCATCGAGTTTTCCATTTAGGAAGGCACTCTTTACATCCATTTGATATACAGTGAAGTTTTTGTAAGCAGCATGTGCCAAGAATAAGCGTATAGCTTCCAGTCTGGCCACTGGTGCAAAGGTTTCGTCATAGTCAACTCCTTCTTCTTGAAGGTAACCTTGTGCAACCAGCCTAGCCTTGTTACGTGTAACAACACCATCTTCGTCCATTTTGTTCCTATACACCCATTTAGTTCCAATGGGTTCTTTTCCAGGAGGTAAAGGAACCAAGAACCAGACATGCTGTCTTTGGAACTGGGTAAGTTCCTCTTGCATGGCAGCGACCCATGAAGGATCAACCATTGCTTCTCCTATGTTTTTGGGAGTGATCATTGACAAGAAATTCACATAGAGACATGTGTTTCTAGTCGCTGATCGAGTAATGATCCCCTGCTGAGGATCTCCAATGACTTGGTGGGCTGGATGACTAGATGTCCATTTAAGTGTAGGAGCACTTGAGACACCAAGTTGAGTGGCAGCGGAAATTGGAGCTATGGGATCAGCAGGAGCATTATAAGAAGAGAGGTCAATGGTAAGAATGGGTTCAGGAGAATGATCAGCAGAGCCATTCGACTGATTTGAGTTAGCATTGATGGCGGAGTCTTCAGCAGACTCCATTTCTTCAGCATTTGCTGAAGCATCATGAAACTCTTCGTCAGTAGGGTCATCAGCATGTACGTCATCAGCCAGTGATCTAGGTTTGGCTGATGCTGCATGGATTGATCTTATGATAGGCTCAACTGGCTCAACCGAGTAGATATGAGCAGCAACTTGCTCTAGTTCAACTTCAGCTGAACTATCCTTTGTGCTATGCTGAGTAGCGTCAGGCAGCGAGCAAGAAGCATCAACAAATAAGTCAGCTTCCTCAGTGAGAGGGTCAGCTAACTCATTGAAAATAACCTCTGACGAGTTAGATTGGATGTCCTTTAGGGCTGATGAGCTTTCATCGAAAGTAACATGAATGGATTCATCAACCTTCTGAAGGCGAGTATTGAATACTCTAAATGCCTTGCTGATGGATGAATACCCAAGAAAGTATCCATCATCAGCTTTAGGATCAAATTTTCCTAGATGATCCTTGTTGTTTAAGATGAAGACAGGACATCCAAAAACATGGAAGTATTTGATTTGAGGTACCTTTCCTTTCAGTACCTCATACGCTGTCTTGTCATGTCTTTTGACAATGAGACAGCGATTTTGAGTGTGACAAGCTGTATTGACAGCTTCTGCCCAGAACTTGCTGGGAAGAGAGGACTCACTGAGCATGGTGCGAGCAGCTTCGATGAGAGTTCTATTTCTCCTTTCAGCTACACCATTCTGCTCAGGGGTTCTAGTAGAAGAGAAATTTTGTGAGATCCCTTGATCAGCACAAAATGTTTCAAGAGTGTGGTTTCTGAACTCAGTACCATGATCGCTTCTGAGTTCTTTCACCCTAATGCTGTTGAGATTCTCCATTTTCTTGATGAAATTGATAATTTCTTCAGCAGCATCACTCTTAGAATGAAGAAATATGGTCCAAGTGTATCGTGAATATTCATCCACGATTACTAAAGTGTATTTGCTACCCTTTAGACTTTGGACATTCACTGGACCAAAAAGGTCCATGTGAAGAAGATGAAAGCAGCCAGAGATAGAGTTGGCCTGCTTAGTTTTGAAAGTTGCTCTGTGGCTTTTACCTTTTTCGCAAGCACCACAAAGTCTATCCTTTTCAAAAGAAAGATGAGGGAGGCCACGAACAAGGTTCTTTTTGGCCAGAGAGTTAATGGTTTTGAAGTTCACATGCGACATACGCTTGTGCCATAACCAGTTTAGTTCAGCAGCCGACTTGGCAAAGAAACAAGTCTCACTATCAGTCTTGATAGGAGTGAAGTCAACTAGATATACATCTCGTTTTCTTGGTGCAACCAAGACTACTTCCTTGTTTACATTTACCACAGTGCCTTGATGTTTATCAAGAATCACTTTGTAGTCAGCATCACAAAGTTGACTTATGCTGATGAGATTATGTTTTAATCCATTTACATATGCAACCTTGTTGAACTTTATGAGTCCATTAGAAAGAAGACCATAACCTTCTGTTTGTCCAGTGGAGTTGTCACCAAACACTACAGTAGGGCCAGCAGCCTCTACGTAGTTATCCAGCAGGGTCTTTGAGCCAGTCATGTGTTTTGAACAGCCACTGTCCAAGTACCACACACCTTTTCCCAGCGAGCCCTGCATAGATTTAACAGAAGGATTTAGATGGAAGACTCTGAAGATTCTTCTCTACTGACGACTTCATCAGTAGAAGGAGGAAGAGGAGCAATAGAGTTAGTACTCTCATCACTTGGAGAGTTATCAACAAGATGATGAGCAGTAGGTACGTCACGATCAATTACATATTGATCAGTAGAGGTGACAGTGGCTCCAGTATCGAGAACAGTCAAGTTGCTGACTTGATTGTTGTTCCCATACTCAACCAGAATGCTACCTCTGCCAGTGGTAATGATCTCTTGAGATTGAGGCAAGAAGATTCGCTGAGCAGCTATGAAGTCAGCAATGTTCTCCTCAGAGAGATCGGTTGATTCTCCACTATCTATACGATCAGCAGAAGGAGACCTTTCGCTGACAATAATGGAAGAGGAAGCAACCACTGAAGGATTTGGTTGAATGTCAACTTCAGGAGCATCCCTGGAGTTGTTGCAATCAGAAGCAATGTGACCTCTGCTGCCACATTTGTAGCATTTTTTAGCAGAGGTGCTGCCCTTTTGATTTTGAAGGAAGAATTCCTTCAGTTGGGAGGAGAGATCATTAACTTGCTGAGCCAGCTCGTTAATTTTAGGGTCAACAGAGGAAGATGCCTTTTTCTTAGGCTTAGGCTTTAGCTTATGCTTTTGTGGAAGCTGAAGCATCTTAGGAGCAGGACCCAGAATGGACTTTCCTTTTGGGTCCTCTGATTGAGATGTAGAGGGATTTTTTGATCCCTTGACTACACTCCATGCATGATGGACAGCAGGGTGAGAGGAAGAAGAAGGACCCTGCTGAGATGGATGCACTCTTTTGGGAGTGATCGATCTCGGTTGCTGAATAGGTGTTACTGACCTCATTTTCCTATGAGGTAAGTATTGCCTATTAGGGGTAGTAGGTCTCACTTGCTGATGGGGCAAGTGTCCTCTCTGAGGAGTGATAGGCCTAACTTGCTGAATAGGCAGGTGTCCTCTTTGAGGAGTGATAGGCCTTACTTGCTGATGAGGCAAGTGTCCCCTTTGAGGAGTGATAGGCCTATTGTGGGTGTGAGACATTCTCTCCTTTTGGGGAGTTTTATGCCTCATGATAGAAGTAGGCCTAGGTTGAGGTTCCTGCTGATGAGCATGTTTATCAGCAGTTCGGACATTAGAAGGTCCAACTTGTTGATATCTAGCGTCACCAAACCTGACGCGTCTCTGCATGACATGTTCATCATTAACAGATATACTGTCAGTAATGACAGGAGCTTGCTGAGAGGATGAAGGAGAAGAGGGTTGAGCAATGGGTTGAGGTTGCTGACTGACTGGATTTGCACGCTGAGGCGTGCTATAGTCATAAGGGACAGCAACCTTGCTTCTTCTTCTGAAGGGTTCAGAAGGTATGAACGTGCGCTGCTGAGGAGCGATGGGTTTAAGACCAATATCCCTTTCAAAGGATTCCCTGGAAGAGTATTGCACTCTTCCTTCATTTGGCATCATGCCAATAATGGGATGAGGAAAGGGGTTGCTGGTGCTAGCTGGGGAGCTAGTACTATTTTCCTCAGCATTGGATGGGTCGCTGGTAGTAGAGGTGGTAGTACCAGCGTCCATTTCATTATGGTAATTGTTACCCCTAACAAAATACCATTTCTTCATCTCTTCAGGAGAGATGACAGCTGATGGAGGAATAGAGTAATCAGGCTTAACCTCATCGCTGAACGAGTCAGAAATAGAGGCAGCAGCATTAAAGTCACCACCTATTACTGCCTGAACTTGAGCAGGGACTTGTTCATTCAGGCACTGATGGTGAAACTTAGAAGCTTTTGACCAGGAGGTCACAATCTTCTTAAGGTTGGCCACTTCAAGCTTGAGTTTTTCGTTCTCAGTTTGAACCTTTTTTTTTTTTTTTTTTTTTTTTTTTTTTTTTTTTTTTTTTTTTTTTTTTTTTTTTTTTTTTTTTTTTTTTTTTTTTTTTTTTTTTTTTTTTTTTTTTTTTTTTTTTTTTTTTTTTTTTTTTTTTTTTTTTTTTTTTTTTTTTTTTTTTTTTTTTTTTTTTTTTTTTTTTTTTTTTTTTTTTTTTTTTTTTTTTTTTTTTTTTTTTTTTTTTTTTTTTTTTTTTTTTTTTTTTTTTTTTTTTTTTTTTTTTTTTTTTTTTTTTTTTTTTTTTTTTTTTTTTTTTTTTTTTTTTTTTTTTTTTTTTTTTTTTTTTTTTTTTTTTTTTTTTTTTTTTTTTTTTTTTTTTTTTTTTTTTTTTTTTTTTTTTTTTTTTTTTTTTTTTTTTTTTTTTTTTTTTTTTTTTTTTTTTGCTTCCTCCATTTCAGCAACCTTTGCCTTCAGCTGATAGTATTTATTCCTGTACTCATCAGCAGGTTTAGAAGGGTTAAGGTTAGTTTTAGGAGCTGCAGGAGTTGGTAAGGCAACTCTGCAGTCCTTTTGGTAGTGGCCTTTTCTGCCACATCTCCAGCACTCCTCTTGAGCTTTGTCAACAGGAGGCTTGTATGGAGCAACCGACCTACGGTTGTTCCATTTTCGGGAGTATTTCTTGCCAGCGACTAAGGCAAAATCCATGAAGTCGCTGAACATCTCTTGTTTCTCTTGAGCATCAAGATCATCAACAAGAGATTGAATAGGTTGTGGAAGAATAGAAGAGCTGGCACCAGTATTGAGATTACTGGGCTCAGCAGAGATAAGGGCCAGAGGGTCAAGGGCAGAATGTGCAGAAGAGGTGATAGAAGAAGAAGAGGGACTCGCACGATGCTGTGCATCAGCGGCAGCTCTAAGATTCTGAGCAAGAGCTCTTTCTTCGAACTGGAGCATGCCAAAGAGAGACTCAAGGTTAAGGCCATTGAGTCGCTCAGTGGTTCTGAGGATTTGTCTCAGTCCTTGCCACTTGATAGGTAAACTATCAAGAAATTTGTGGCAGACTTCAAAATCGTCATGAGAAATACCAACAGTGGTCATGTCGTTCAGCAACCCTTTAAATCGGGTATATGAACCATTTAGACCTTCGTTGGGAAGGGAAAAGAAATTTTCATAGGCTCTTTTCAAGTCTATCTTTTTAGTGGCAATGGTAGCAGCAGAGCCTTCATGCATGCTAACCAATCTATCCCAAACTTCTTTTAAAGAGGGATATCTAATAAACAGAAAGTAAAGAACAGAAAGTAAAGAACAGAAAGTAAAGAACAGAAAGTCCGATTTGCACACTTAAATTAGTTTTAACAAGAAAGTAAAGAACAGAAAGTAAAGAACAAGAATAAGTTCAAGTGTAAATGTCTAAGCAAGTCTAGTCATATGTCTCATTGATTAAACGATGAATACATGGTCAGAAAGTAAAGAACAGAAAGTAAAGAACAGAAAGTAAAGAACAGAAAGTAAAGAACAGAAAGTAAAGAACAGAAAGTAAAGAACAGAAAGTAAAGAACAGAAAGTAAAGAACAGAAAGTAAAGAACAGAAAGTAAAGAACAGAAAGTAAAGAACAGAAAGTAAAGAACAGAAAGTAAAGAACAGAAAGTAAAGAACAGAATAAGTTCAAGAAAGTAAAGAACAGAAAGTAAAGAACAGAATAAGTTCAAGAAAGTAAAGAACAGAAAGTAAAGAACAGAATAAGTTCAAGAAAGTAAAGAACAGAAAGTAAAGAACAGAATAAGTTCAAGAAAGTAAAGAACAGAAAGTAAAGAACAGAATAAGTTCAAGAAAGTAAAGAACAGAAAGTAAAGAACAGAAAGTAAAGAACAGAAAGTAAAGAACAGAAAGTAAAGAACAGAAAGTAAAGAACAGAAAGTAAAGAACAGAAAGTAAAGAACAGAAAGTAAAGAACAGAAAGTAAGAACAGAAATAAGTTCAAGAAAGTAAAGAACAGAAAGTAAAGAACAGAATAAGTTCAAGAAAGTAAAGAACAGAAAGTAAAGAACAGAATAAGTTCAAGAAAGTAAAGAACAGAAAGTAAAGAACAGAATAAGTTCAAGAAAGTAAAGAACAGAAAGTAAAGAACAGAATAAGTTCAAGAAAGTAAAGAACAGAAAGTAAAGAACAGAATAAGTTCAAGAAAGTAAAGAACAGAAAGTAAAGAACAGAATAAGTTCAAGAAAGTAAAGAACAGAAAGTAAAGAACAGAATAAGTTCAAGAAAGTAAAGAACAGAAAGTAAAGAACAGAATAAGTTCAAGAAAGTAAAGAACAGAAAGTAAAGAACAGAATAAGTTCAAGAAAGTAAAGAACAGAAAGTAAAGAACAGAATAAGTTCAAGAAAGTAAAGAACAGAAAGTAAAGAACAGAATAAGTTCAAGAAAGTAAAGAACAGAAAGTAAAGAACAGAATAAGTTCAAGAAAGTAAAGAACAGAAAGTAAATTTGAACTTAAATAGTTCAAGAAAGTAAAGAACAGAAAGTAAAGAACAAGAATAAGTTCAAGTGTAAATGTCTAAGCAAGTCTAGTCATATGTCTCATTGATTAAACGAGAAAGTAAAGAACAGAAAGTAAAGAACAGAATAAGTTCAAGAAAGTAAAGAACAGAAAGTAAAGAACAGAAAGTAAAGAACAGAAAGTAAAGAACAGAATAAGTTCAAGAAAGTAAAGAACAGAAAGTAAAGAACAGAATAAGTTCAAGAAAGTAAAGAACAGAAAGTAAAGAACAAATAGTTCAAGAAAGTAAAGAACAGAAAGTAAAGAACAAGAATAAGTTCAAGTGTAAATGTCTAAGCAAGTCTAGTCATATGTCTCATTGATTAAACAGAAAGTAAAGAACAGAATAAGTTCAAGAAAGTAAAGAACAGAAAGTAAAGAACAGAATAAGTTCAAGAAAGTAAAGAACAGAAAGTAAAGAACAGAATAAGTTCAAGAAAGTAAAGAACAGAAAGTAAAGAACAGAATAAGTTCAAGAAAGTAAAGAACAGAAAGTAAAGAACAGAATAAGTTCAAGAAAGTAAAGAACAGAAAGTAAAGAACAGAATAAGTTCAAGAAAGTAAAGAACAGAAAGTAAAGAACAGAATAAGTTCAAGAAAGTAAAGAACAGAAAGTAAAGAACAGAATAAGTTCAAGAAAGTAAAGAACAGAAAGTAAAGAACAGAATAAGTTCAAGAAAGTAAAGAACAGAAAGTAAAGAACAGAATAAGTTCAAGAAAGTAAAGAACAGAAAGTAAAGAACAGAATAAGTTCAAGAAAGTAAAGAACAGAAAGTAAAGAACAGAATAAGTTCAAGAAAGTAAAGAACAGAAAGTAAAGAACAGAATAAGTTCAAGAAAGTAAAGAACAGAAAGTAAAGAACAGAATAAGTTCAAGAAAGTAAAGAACAGAAAGTAAAGAACAGAATAAGTTCAAGAAAGTAAAGAACAGAAAGTAAAGAACAGAATAAGTTCAAGAAAGTAAAGAACAGAAAGTAAAGAACAGAATAAGTTCAAGAAAGTAAAGAACAGAAAGTAAAGAACAGAATAAGTTCAAGAAAGTAAAGAACAGAAAGTAAAGAACAGAATAAGTTCAAGAAAGTAAAGAACAGAAAGTAAAGAACAGAATAAGTTCAAGAAAGTAAAGAACAGAAAGTAAAGAACAGAATAAGTTCAAGAAAGTAAAGAACAGAAAGTAAAGAACAGAATAAGTTCAAGAAAGTAAAGAACAGAAAGTAAAGAACAGAATAAGTTCAAGAAAGTAAAGAACAGAAAGTAAAGAACAGAATAAGTTCAAGAAAGTAAAGAACAGAAAGTAAAGAACAGAATAAGTTCAAGAAAGTAAAGAACAGAAAGTAAAGAACAGAATAAGTTCAAGAAAGTAAAGAACAGAAAGTAAAGAACAGAATAAGTTCAAGAAAGTAAAGAACAGAAAGTAAAGAACAGAATAAGTTCAAGAAAGTAAAGAACAGAAAGTAAAGAACAGAATAAGTTCAAGAAAGTAAAGAACAGAAAGTAAAGAACAGAATAAGTTCAAGAAAGTAAAGAACAGAAAGTAAAGAACAGAATAAGTTCAAGAAAGTAAAGAACAGAAAGTAAAGAACAGAATAAGTTCAAGAAAGTAAAGAACAGAAAGTAAAGAACAGAATAAGTTCAAGAAAGTAAAGAACAGAAAGTAAAGAACAGAATAAGTTCAAGAAAGTAAAGAACAGAAAGTAAAGAACAGAATAAGTTCAAGAAAGTAAAGAACAGAAAGTAAAGAACAGAATAAGTTCAAGAAAGTAAAGAACAGAAAGTAAAGAACAGAATAAGTTCAAGAAAGTAAAGAACAGAAAGTAAAGAACAGAATAAGTTCAAGAAAGTAAAGAACAGAAAGTAAAGAACAGAATAAGTTCAAGAAAGTAAAGAACAGAAAGTAAAGAACAGAATAAGTTCAAGAAAGTAAAGAACAGAAAGTAAAGAACAGAATAAGTTCAAGAAAGTAAAGAACAGAAAGTAAAGAACAGAATAAGTTCAAGAAAGTAAAGAACAGAAAGTAAAGAACAGAATAAGTTCAAGAAAGTAAAGAACAGACGAAGTAAATATATACCAAGTTCTAGATAGATTACTTATATAAAAGACAATAAGTAAAGAACAATGCAATAATACAAATAAATTGTAAGATAACTTGATGAGACAATATGTATTTTTCAATGTGTAATTTATTTATTGATATTAAACAAATTACAAGGTTGATGCGGAACCAAGATAATACACGAATGTAAATATCCTAACAACCTATGAAATACAATTGATCTATACTCGGAATTTCTCAAGACAATCGAAACACTTAAAGTTGTGAAATGTTCCTTTTAGCGATTGAGGAAGATTGCACAAGTTCACCAAGAATATTGCAGGTTTGCAAAGTGTGAAGTATTTAACTTGTGAGTTCGAATACTTAATTTCTTGGTTGTGCAATGACTTGTATTTATAGGCAAAGTTAACATTGGGATGTTAACTTTAGCCGTACAAATGTGGTTGGGAGCATTTAAGGAATAGCATTTAATTCCTTAAAAAGCAGTGTAACGTCGCATGTTAAAGTGACTTTACATAACCACCTTTATGTACCTTTTAATACTTAAATAATAAGATAAGGCTTATTATTCGGGTAAAGGTACATAAAGCATACAAGTCAATTCCTCGTAATCAGTGTAAAGCTTTGTAAGGGCTTTCCACTGATGGTCTCCAGTTTGTAACTGACTAGAATGCCAACTGGGCTTCGCTACCATTGCCATTCTCTATCTTCCATTTGTTGTCTTTGACTTCAACTGGAATGCTTCTTTAACTTGGTCAGTTCTCAACTGGAGGAAGTCTTCAGTTGCGTTAACTGTACGGTGCAACTGGACTTCAATATATTTCTCGACAAATCATTAAGGTCTCCAGATACAACTGGTGACTGGTCAGTGTGAACTGGTGACTGGCTAGTTCCAGGTGAACTGGTCCTAACAAATTCCCCCTATTTGTCTAGAAATATAGTCTAAGTCTTTTCTAGTTCTTGTATCTGTACAAGTGTGAACTGGAGAGACTTGTTCGATTTAAATCTATTTAAGTTATCTAAGGCATTTTTATAGATCAATAAATGCATTAGGTTTTTCTTTTAGGTTTGTTAGATTTTAATCTTTTATCTACCTTGTGGTTACAAACTGGTAACTTCATTTATACAAGGGAATGAGATTTATACAAGTTACAGAATGTAAATACAAATTACAAGTAGATAAACTGAAGAAAGAACTTAATGAGATGGCCCTTCGCCCCAGTTCTTCTTCTCTTGGCAACTGAAGAGATAGGCTGAGTATCTTCAGGGTCAATATTCAACTTTTGCTCAAGATTTTCTTTATGTTGAATCTTCCCCCTTAGAAAGTTTACCCATGCTTTCTCTGTTAAGAAGAAATTTGAGCTTGATTTGTGCAAAAATGGAGTTAGTGTGTGAAAAGGTGTTTGTGTGTGTATGGAGGTTGAAGATGGAGATTAGAGAGAATTAAAGTTGAATGATTGGGATTAATTATTGAAATGGGAAAAGGCTTACAAATAATGTGTGGAAGGGGGCTATTTATATCATAAATCTAAGTTTCACTAATGCCCCTTCCACCTCTAAAACATTTACATTTTAACACCATTTTAGATTTCTAACATTCTTCCCCTTGGTGTTGAAATGTAATACATGCATGACGTCATCTTTAAATACGAATGTGTTGAAAATCTTTGAAGCTTTCTCTTTGTCTTCAAAAACTTTCCATCAATCTTGACTTTGAGCCTTGAATCCTTATCACTTACATTAAAGATGAATCATTTGAGTCTTTAACATGTCATGCAATCTTGAAAAACTTGAATACTCAGAGCATATGCGTTGCGGAAGCTTGATCTTGGCTCTGTAGAGTATATGCATTTGCGGAAGTTGAATTTGGATATGTAAGCATTTTCTTGACAAACTTAACTTTGTCACACTTCCCTTTAATTAATGAATCTTTCTCTTGAAGCCTTTTGAATGAACAAACTTCCCCTTGATCAAATATCCATCTTGATGTACCACCAACGCTTATGTATAGGGTGTACCCGCGGCGTACCCACCACGTTGGCGATAACTATCTTCAAAGAATAATTTTTAGGGATCACTTTAGTCAACAATTTATCTTTCTTCCCCTCAACTAATGAATTCTTCTTTCTCCCCATCAAAATTCAAGAAAGCACACACACTTGTTCGACTTCATTATCCTCTTTCTTCCCCTCATGATGAATGTGTGGCAACATGTTCATCATGTCTCTTTGAGTCGAAACTGGGGAATCAACCATTATGAAGTAGTAGTCCAATAAACAACATCTTTAGCCCGGGTTATACACTGACATGTGTATAAGCCATATTCATCGAATTACTTACAAACAACCTTTGGGACCCATTTAAGTGTAGGCCCAACGGTTTTTGTCTTGACATTCCAAATGTACGTGTCATCGATTCGGCGAATGGAATCTGCAGTCCACGGAGGATGTAAAGTTGACATTGAAGAGAAATGTATTTTCCGTGTAAGCAGTGGAGTAGCAAAGACATTCACTTTTTGCACGGTAATTGGTTTTGGTGCAAGTTCATAGAGTTGCCAAAGTGAGTATTTGATTGTCTTTGACTCAGTTGACTTTGGTTTGTAGACAGGTTTCCATTTGATCTTGGTCAACTGAGCTTTTGCTTGAGAGATGAACTGAGAGTTGTCTTCAAATGATAGGAATGGAATAAGAGTCTTTGTTCCATCAATATTTGTCTTCTGAGAGTACCTTCTATCCTTTTCCAAGGCATAGTTGGTAAATTGAGACACTTTACGGTTGGGGTTTTTGGAACATCACCAATCTTGCAAACAGGAGAACTACTCGATTGGTTCAGAAGAGCTTCAACTTTTGTGTCAAGAGACTTCGACTTGAAAGATGCAATTCGACTTTCAATCTTCTCAAGTTGTTTTTCAACTGAAGAACTCAAATCAGACAAGGAAATTGATGACACTTCAGACTTTATTTGAGAAACAAGAGTTGTTTCCTTCAAGAGACGAGCTTCCAATGATGAAACTTGTGACATCAACTCATCATTCTTCTTCAAAGTTTGTTCAAAATTTGTTGAATATAGTTCATTCCAAACTTTAATGTTTCCAATTTCAACTTGAAGTTCTTTCATCTCATTTTTAAGTCTCACATTCCCAGCTTGAAAATAGATCATTTGTTCTTTCAGTTTGACATTCTCAGCTTGTAGCGTGACTACTTCCTCTTGAAACTTGACATTTTCAGATGCAGTCGAATGAATCAATATCTTCATTACTTGACAAGGATTTGGATAAGGTTTTGACGAACAACATGAACACAGTCCACCTTTATGAAGTTTTTCTTCAGATGAAGTTGGTTTCTTGGGTGAAGAAGTTAACCACAAATTGAAGACGAAATCATTTTTGACTGAATTTGAGATACTTGGACTTGACATTTTGTTGAGCAAAGGTGAAATGAAATGAAAGGTAACTGTGATTGAAATTGAAGTGAAAGAATTAAAATTGAAATTTGGAGATTTTGTACTTCAGGTTTCCTCCAAATTTTTGCCGCCGAAATATGTTCTCATAAAACTTTTGAATTTCATGTAAACTTTGGATATCATGATCATAGGAAAAATTTGATAATTTCTAAAAATTTTCGCCAAAACCGCGTCGATAACGAATGAAAATTGGCCTAAAATTTTTTTAATGCTATCAAATTTTAAATCTTCATGAATTATCCCTTTTTAAGACCTTGGGAAAAAATTATTTTTTTTTTTTTTGTGAAACGATCTTGGTGAAAATCGTTTTAGGGAACGGTCTTCAAAGGAACTGGGACGATCTTGACAAGATCGTCTTAAGTTTAGTAGAAATGGGACGATCTTGGTGAGGATCGTCCTAAGTTAGTAGGCTGGGACGATCTAGAAATGAACTGGGACGATCTTGGTCAGGATCGTCCTAATGTCACAATGCTGAGACGATCTGGTCAGGATCGTCTTATCCTTCAATGTGCTGGGACGATCTTGGTAAGATCGTCCTAGGTTCTGGCTTAGAATCTTCAAGTATCAAACACTTTCCAAGTGTTTGAATTGACCAAACCAATCCGTAAGGATTAATTAGCCACAACAAACACTTCACAACTCACAACCACTTGTCAAGACGATCTTGAGGAGATCGTCCTACAAGTCACTAAGTACAAGAAATGAGAAATAAAGAAATAAAGGCTAGGACGATCTTGGCAAGATCGTCCTAGTGTAAGATCGTCCTAGGGTCATCATCTTCTTCATCAGAACAGTTTTGAACATGAACTCCATTAACAACTTCAAAAAGCTTCAATAACTTTTGATTTACTAGGAGTTAGAACTTGAAATCACTTGCAAACTGTTTGTTTTCACCTTAGCAACACACTGATTAACAAAATTCAACACAAAACACAACAGATTCGAATCCCAAATTTCGCGCTAAAAAGCAAAAATTCAAACTCGAGATTTAGATCGAATTGGAACTTGAAACTTGACAGGATTGTGTTTTTAACTACCACGAATCTATTGGTGAACAAATAACGAGGTAAAATCAACTGTAGAAAAATCCCATAGTTGATGAACTAAAACAGTTTCGGGATAAAAATTCGAAAATTGGATGAGAATTGCAACAAATCGAGCTATGGATCGTTCAGATTAACTGATTTTTCTCTGATACCAATTGTTAAGAAGAAATTTGAGCTTGATTTGTGCAAAAAATGGAGTTAGTGTGTGAAAAGGTGTTTGTGTGTGTATGGAGGTTGAAGATGGAGATTAGAGAGAATTAAAGTTGAATGATTGGGATTAATTATGGAAATGGGAAAAGGCTTACAAATAATGTGTGGAAGGGGGCTATTTATATCATAAATCTAAGTTTCACTAATGCCCCTTCCACCTCTAAAACATTTACATTTTAACACCATTTTAGATTTCTAACATTCTCGAACCTATTCTTTTGTGCCTTAGCATCCAAAACATTCACCATCTCCACCCATTCGCTGAACCCATATTGCATGGCACCAGGATCATCAGTTCTAACCAGTGGCCCACCAGTATACTTAACTTCGATTTGAAAAACCTTGGTGCCTGACTTGATTGTAACATTGACACTACTAATAGTACCACCATGTCTTCTGGTGACTGGCCAGTTCCAGGTGAACTGGTCCTAACAAATTCCCCCTATTTGTCTAGAAATATAGTCTAAGTCTTTTCTAGTTCTTGTATACAAGTGTGAACTGGAAAGACTTGTTCGATTTAAATCTATTTAAGTTATCTAAGGCATTTTTATAGATCAATAAATGCCTTAGGTTTTCTTTTAGGTTTGTTAGATTTTAATCTTTTATCTACCTTGTGGTTACAAACTGGTAACTTCATTTATACAAGGGAATGAAATTTATACAAGTTACAGAATGTAAATACAAATTACAAGTAGATAAACTGAAGAAAGAACTTAATGAGATGGCCTTCGCCAGTTCTTCTTCTCTTGGCAACTGAAGAGATAGGCTGAGTATCTTCAGGGTCAATATTCAACTTTTGCTCAAGATTTTCTTTATGTTGAATCTTCCCCCTTAGAAAGTTTACCATGCTTTCTCGAACCTATTCTTTTGTGCCTTAGCATCCAAAACATTCACCATCTCTACCCATTCGCTGAACCCATATTGCATGGCACCAGGATCATCAGTTCTAACCAGTGGCCCACCAGTATACTTAACTTCGATTTGAAAAACCTTGGTGCCTGGCTTGATTGTAACATTGACACTACTAATAGTACCACCATGTCTTCTGGTTGACATGATCTGGGAGTAGTAATTTCTACCTTCAGATTCATTTGTGATTTTTATACTCCCAGCACCAGCAGCCAGTACAGCGGACTTAATGTCTTCATTGGAAACTTCGCCAGTTGGTTCAACGAATGTGCTAAGGTCAGCATCCCTTGCATCTTTTGTCAGTGGTCTTCTTGGTTGTGGAATCCTTCTCCTTGGTGGATTCAAAACATCCTTCACAACCTTTTTGACATTTGCAATTCTCTTCAGAATCCTACTGGCCCTCATTTCTTTAGCCTTCTCCACTGAAATGTTTAAACTTCTGGCATCAAATTCTGCCTCATCCTCAGCATAGTGTCTATCCAGTTCTACATCTAGCATTTCATTCAACTGGTCAACTATCCTGGGATCATTTTTAACCCTAAGATACTCCTCCTTAGTGATACCAACAGATTGGCATCACTCATATCAAGCAACTTGATTTGAGCAAGATGTGCCCTGGCTTCCACTTGGTTTCTTTGGTTCATTTTCTTCTTTTCTTTAATGTCATTTCCAAGTCTGGCCAGTCTTCCGCTATCACTATCTGAAACTGGAGGAAGTATGTCAGTATTTCCAGTTTCTAACATTTCATCAGTGGCCGGCTGGGCAGATGCTTCAACAGCCAATCCTTTACCTTTATCCAAACCAACATTCCCCCTATCTCCATTACCACCAGATCCACCTACCCTTTGCTCACCAGCTTCAGTACTGGTAGCTACAACCAATTCCCTTCCAGTTGGAGTCCTTCCAGGTGCAACTGGTCGTGTAAGGACTGAACTTCTTTCCCCCTTGGCAGCATCTAGACCTGCCCTAATTGCTTCCCATTCAGAGGGGTGAGATGGCAACCGGTCAAGAGGCTGCCATGATTGCAAGTCCTTACACTCTTTGAAGATGCCACACATCATCCTGAAGGACCTCCATAAATGGTTCGTCTCTTGGACTGGGTCAAGACATTTGCAACAACTTGGTCTTGACCAGTTTTCAATTCATTCAAAATCTTTGAGTCCTCATCCAACCCAGAGACAACCCTTTCCTTCACATCCTCATCATTCTTCTCATATTCTCTACTTCAGTGGTCAGTTTATTCAATGATTCAGCATGTAGAGATACTTGGGTGTTCAATTTTCAATGCTGCCCCTCAACTGGTTGATCTCACTGGTAAGTGGGGCCAGATCAACCTAAGGAGTGGCCAGCTTGTCTTGACTTCAACTGGAATGCTTCTTCAACTTGGTCAGTTCTCAACTGGAGGAAGTCTTCAGTTGCGTTAACTGTAGGGTGCAACTGGACTTCAATATATTTCTCGACAAATCATCTTGGTCACCAGATGCAACTGGTGACTGGTCAGTGTGAACTGGTGACTGGCCAGTTCCAGGTGAACTGGTCCTAACAGAAACGAACTTAACTTAAATTCGTTCTAAAGTTCATCAAACAAAGATAGAAAACGAATTTATCTTCATTTTCGTTTTGAATCTTCATCAAACGAATTTAGCCTACGTACTTAAGCTATCTTCGTTCAGATCTTGTTCTTACGAATTTAACCTATTTTCGTTCTATTTCTTATCTTTGTTTGAACAATAATTTTCTCTTATGGCTTTCTCATCTTCAACCAACAATGCTGTTGCCCAATACCTCAATTCTCTCGTTTATCATGATCATCTTGTAGGACGTACTAATTCTCCACCAAAGTTAGTTTCATTAGCTGACTTCTGGGCGTGGAGAGGTCGATTTGAAGATTTTATTCAACGAGAAGACTTAAACATGTGGCTCATGATCACTGAAGGTTATGAGTGGCCTACTCTTACTGTGAATGGAATTACTTCTACATACAAGGTGGGAGAATTAACAGGTGAAGAAAAGGCTAACTATGCCATTGAAGTAAAGACTCTTTCCACTCTTCGTATGTACATTCCTCAAGAGTTGGTGCACTTGTTTCCTAAACAGGAATACAAGACTTCAAAGCAATTGTTCGATGCTATTGAAGCTCATTGTGAAGGTGATCCATTATTGAAGCAAAATAGAATTAAAATGCTCAAGAAACAATTTGACTGCTTCAATGCTACAAAGAATGAACAAGTTGAGGATCTTATTCTGAGATATCAACATCTTCTTGCTGAATTAGCTTACTTTGATCATAAATACACTCCTACTGAGATAGTGGATAAATTCTTGGATGGTTTGCCGAAAGCTTACAAAGAATTTCGTCATGGATTGCAAGAAAGAGCTGATTATGCATCTCTTCGAATAGATGGAGTAATATCCACACTAAGAAACAGAGAAATGAAGGATAAGGCAAAGGATCTTCAAGACAACTTCACACAAGATCCATCTCTCTATCATGCCACTATGAAAAATCCAACAGCTGATGTTAATGCTTTCTTTTCTGGAGTTGGTAATACTGGTGAGACAGACAATTGTGGTCCATTAATGGATGGAGATGATTCTTCCGGATTCATGGCTACTGATGCTGGTTCTAATGAAGGGTGCAAAGACTAGAAATATGAAGTTCGGTAACATTACATCCTCTTCTGCTGGTTACAAGTCCATGCTAATGAATATGAAATCAGCTGAGGGTAGGATGAATGTATTTGCTGCTATGTGTGCTGCACATGAAGCTTTTGTTGCAGGAAGAATCACAGATCCAACACTTATTGATGAAGATTACGACCAGATAGATCCAGATGATGTTGAAGAAATGGATCTGAAATGGCAATTGGCAATGATCACCAGGAGAGTGCAAAAGTTTATGAATAGAACAGGCAGACAACTTACTGGAGGTACTCAAGGTTTTGACAAGTCAAAGGTGAAGTGCTATAACTGCGAAGGTTTTGGACATTTTGCCAGAGAGTGTCAACGGCCTAAGAGAGAGGCCAATGTTACCCCTACACGTCAAGATAGAGGTGGTAATCGTCCGCTCAATCAAAATTCAACTAGAGCTCTTTTGTTGACTGATGATCCTACTGCAAATGTCAACGGCAATGACAAGGCTATAGTAACTGTTCAAATGGTTCTTATGTTTGGAATCTTCCACATGATGAGACCAATAACGCTTATTTGGCTGAAATTCTTGATGATATGGCTCAAATAGTTGATTCTCCTGATGACTTCTTGGATACCACAGTTTACCACAGTGAAGAGCAATTGTATGAGAATACTAAAAGTTCGAAATTGGAATTTGTTGCTGCTGGTGTATATGATACTGATTCCGAATCTGACAATGAGTTAGAAGATGTCAAGAACCTTGATGAAGTGAAAGCTACTGAAGAGGTGAAAGCTGCTGAGGTTAAAGATGATTCTGCCACAGAAAAGGTGAAAAG
>CM067174.1:65099416-65118648 GCA_034093135.1 Erigeron breviscapus | reverse complement strand
GACAGCTAAGCTGAAAGAAAAGTACAATGAAATGTTAAACTTCAGGGCTGATGCCAGAAGGATCACTGGTGCTGAGATCAAATTGGCTGAAAATAATGAAGGCATGTCCAGGTTTGAAGTAAAGTTGACTAGGGAGGGTAACTTTACTGATGAAAGGAAAAATACTTCAGTCCAAGCATTTGGATGGAGTGAACTGAAAGAAATCGCTTTAACGTTCAGGGGGAAGACAAATGTGTAGACTGATGTTAAAGCATTTCTGAAAAGGGTTGAAAAGGTTTGGAGAAGAAAGCAACAGATGGAAGTTGCAATGGGCATAAGATCGCCATAATCAATACCATCTTCTCCATAACCAAAGAGAAAGGATACTGAAGATGCTCCAGGACAGACATCAAAAAGAAGGGCCTGACTCTAATCATTTACTTGTTGTAAATTATTGTTTTCCGAAAATTGTAAACTATTTATCAGTTGATGTATGTAATAATAGTTGCAATTTTTGGTTCATATAAGTAAATGATCAGATTTAGTCTAAGTTAGAACTTAAATGATGAAACTGAAAACACTCATGATCTATAAAGTGTTTTCCATTAACTTAGATTTTTTAGACAAATCACACTTGTGTTTTTCAAGCATACAAATTGTATAGATTCAAGCTTGAAAACACTTGCATTATTTCTAAACAAATAGGGGGAATTTGTTAGGTCCAGATTTACTGACTCGCTCCAGACTCGACTACTGGAGCCTTACTGAAGATCTGTCCAGAAACGTGTTCTACTGGACCTACTCCAGACTTGGAATCTGGAGTCCCTCTGAAGATTTGTCCAGAAATAATGGAAGACCAGTGAGCAAATACATGTATAGGAAATCTGGAGTATTCTCCAGTTTAGCTCACTGGACTTCACCCCAGTCCAGATCAACTCTACTGAAGATGATCTCACTGAAGTCAAAGACTGAAGTAAGAATAAAGAAGACTGACAAATGGCGGAGTCCACTGGAAGTCTTACCAGATCTGTACACTGGAGGATTGTCAGTGTTCTAGACCTTACAAGTCTGAACACTGATATCGAGTAATTGACTTTTGCCTTTACACACTTTCCAAAGAACATTCCACTTGTTCTTTACCAAAGTTTATGCGTGTAAAGGTGGTTGGATAAAAGGATACAAAGTCATTTGATGTGACTTTATCCTTATTCCTTATCCAATGCATTTAATGTTCTTGTCGGATTATTAAATGCATGCAACGATATTTGTACGGCATAAAATTCACTGGTGAATTTTGTTGCCTATAAATACAAAGTCATTTCCTTGACATAAATACTTTTAAGCATACATTTTGCATTAAAGTGAATTTGTCTAAATACTCTCGATCTTAAACTTGGATACTTCACAACTTTAAGTATCTCGATCCAAAAGAGTTATTTGACAAATATAGATCATTTGTAATTCATAGGTTGTTAGGATACATACTTATTTGTATTATCTTGATTCCGCACAACCTTGTATTTTATTTAACATCATAAATAAGATACACCATTGAAAATTACATAATGTTCCACTTTACTTGTTTATTGTTTTAAGTCTTGTGTTACTTTATTTATATACTTGCATTTATATTAAATTAATACTAGTCCATTCTAGTGCTTATTAGACTTGTTGTATTTTACACTTTCCTGGTTAACCATCGTATTTCAGGGACTCACAAAAACCAAAAATTATATTTTATTAACAAAATCAATTTTGTAGATATTTTTACAAAATAAGTTTGAATTTTGAAATAAAAACATAATTAATTGTGTCAGCATTAAATGCTACGACGGGTTATCTTACCCACGCGCCCACTAACATTAATTTCCAATACAAACAGTGTTCATTTACCAAAATGACTTTAAACACGTCAGATGACGATACCAAGTAGTTTAAAACACTCGAGTACCATCACGTGTCACAAATATTGACCAAGTATTTCTAACGTTATAAAAAATAAGACAAGACTGAATCTGGTCACTGGAGGATTAGTCTAGTGCCAGTTTCCAACTGGAGAGTTCTCCCGTTGACATTTTCAAACAAAAATGAATTGATCCAGAAATCAATTAGTACCAGGATAGTACCACAAAGGCGTTCGATAGCCTGGCGAGCAAAGATTATCTGGACCTCCTCAACTGGAGAACTTCATCAGTGTCACTGATGCGTTCAATAACAAAGAAATCTCCAGTTTTAAGGATTTAACATTCCCAGTTCGCTGATGAGATGTTTAAAGGTTTTCTCATCAAGAGGTTTTGTAAAAACATCAGCGAGCTGTTTGTCAGTGGGGATGAAATGAATTTCAATGTCTCCTTTCATAACATGATCACGAATAAAATGATACCTGATATCAATATGCTTTGTCTTGGAGTGCATCACTGGGTTGTGAGATATAGAAATTGCATTGGTGTTGTCACAAAAGATTGGGGTCCTTGTATACTTTTAACCATAATCTAGTAACTGGTTCTTGATCCAGAGAATCTGGGCACAGCAACTGGCCGCAGAAATGTACTCTGCCTTAGCAGTGGACATAGAGACTGATGTCTGCTTCTTGCTGGTCCAACATACCAGTTTTCCTCCAAGGATATGACAACCACCAGTTGTTTATTTTCTATCTACCTTACAACCTGCATGATCTGAATCTGAATAACCCATTAGATCTAATCCTGAGCCTTTGGGGTACCAAAGACCAAGATTAGGACACCCTTTCAGGTATCTAAAGATACGCTTAACAGCGTGCAAGTGTGATTCTTTAGGGTTAGCCTGAAACCTGGTACATAGACATGTTGCAAACATTATATCTGGTTGACTGGCAGTTAAATACATCAGTGAACCAACCATACCACGATAGTCAGTTATGTTCACTAGTTTGCCAGTTGGGTCAGAGTCCAAATTTAATGGTGCTGCAATAGGTGTGTTTTTCGATGGAATTGAATCATATTTGTATTTTCTTAACAAATTTCTGACATATTTTCCTTGGTTTATGAAAATTCCATTTTCAGTTTGCTTAATCTGAAGACCTAAGAAGAATGTTAATTCTCCCATTAAACTCATCTCATACTCAGATGACATGATTTTAGAAAACTTTTTACACATTGCATCATCAGTTGAACCAAATATAATGTCATCAACATAAATTTGTACCAATAAGATATTACCTCTTTCTTTCAAGATAAATAAGGTATTATCTATTGCACCTCTTTGAAAGCCATTTTTAAGAAGATGTTTAGTTAAAGTATCATACCCGGCTCTTGGGGCTTGTCTTAGACCATACAAAGCTTTGTTCAGTCTATATACCCAGTGAGGATGCTTCTCGTTGATGAAGCCTGGAGTCTGCTTAACATAAACTTCTTCTTCCAATGTTCCATTTAGGAATGCACTTTTGACATCCATCTGGAAGACCTTGAACTGCAGATGGGCTGCATAAGCCAAAAATATTCTGATGGCTTCAAGTCTTGCAACTGGAGCAAAAGTTTCATCAAAGTCAACGCCTTCTACTTGACAATAACCCTGGGCAACTAATCTGGCCTTGTTTCTTACAACATGGCCATCCTCATCCATCTTGTTTCGGTAGACCCATCTTGTACCAATGGGTTCTTTCTTTGACCCTGGTGGACAAGGAACAAGCTCCCAAACATTGTTCGTTTCAAACTGAACGAGCTCTTCTTGCATAGCTTCCACCCAGCTTGGGTCTGCCATAGCCTCGTCAATCTTCTTCGGTTCAATTAGAGATAAGAAGGTAACGTTTAAGCATTGCTCACTGGTGGCTCTTCTAGTCTGAACCCCACTATTTAGATCTCCCACAATCTGTTCAATTGGATGTGTCCATCTAGTGTATTGACTAGGCTGGTGTAACACAATATCAGTGCAAGTCACCTGTCAATCTTCTTCAGTTGCAGCAGCTTCTGGAGGAGGATCTGTCCAAACTACTTCTACGTCCTCATCAGAGTCAATGAGGTCACGATTTGCATCATGAAATTCTTCATTAGAAGGCATTTCTTGAAGAACTGGAGAAGTTGGAGTTCGAACTGGTGCTGATATTGGAGTGGCACGTATATCAGATCCAATCACCAATTCTTGTGGTAAGTTGAAATTGATGGAGGGATAGAATGATGTGTCACTGGTGCTGTTCTTCTTCTTAACTGGTTCCAATTTGTTGTAACTAGAAACATCTTTTGGTGAAACAACTGACTGATGAACTTGGTCAGTTTCGCCAAAATTTATTGGAATGACTGGAGAAATATCAAGGCTTGGTCTTTTGTTGATTGCTTCAGTTGATTCATCGAATGTGACATGAATTGTCTCATGAACCTTTTGGAGTCTATAATTATAAACTCTAAAGGCCTTTCGAATATCTGAATAACCTAAAAATACCCCTTCATCAGCTTTTGCATCAAACTTTCCAAGCTGACTGGAATCGTTTAAAATATAAACTGGACAACCAAATACATGAAAGTATCCAATATTTGGTTTACGATTCCTGAGTACTTCATAGGCAGTCTTCTTATGTCTCTTGATGTAGACTGACCGGTTTTGGGTGTGACAAGCAGTTGCAACTGCTTCAGCCCAAAAACTGGTGGGAAGACCTGATTCAGATAGCATACTTCTGGCTGCTTCTATCAGTGTGCGATTCTTTCTTTCCACAACTCCATTCTGCTCTGGAGAGTGTGCCGATGAGAAGTTTTGAGAGATGCCAGTGTCATTGCAAAATGTTTCAAGTACCTTATTTTGAAATTCAGTACCATTATCACTTCGCAACTGACAAACTTTTCGAGTATACTTGAGTTCAATTCTTTTGATGAGAGAGATGATCTCAGCAGGTGCATCACTTTTGATCTGAGGAATACTATCCAACAGTATCTGGTGAATTCATCAACCACAACTAGAGTGTACTTCTTTCCAGCTCTAGTTTGAACATTCACTGGACCAAAGAGATCCATATGTAGCATGTGAAGAGGTTCAGTGATGCTAAAGTTTTGCCTAGTTTTGAAACTGGCCCTTTTCTGCTTGCCCATCTCACACCCTGGACATGGCTTTTCTTTATTAAAAGAAATCTGTGGTATCCCATCAACTAGTTGTTTGTGAGACAACTTGTTAATATTTTTGAAATTAAGATGGGATAATCTTTTATGCCACAGCCAGTTGGTGTCCTCATCAGCTTTGGTATAGAAGCACTGCTCTTTTGGAGCTGGTTCCATATCCATGATGTACACATTACCTATTCTTGGTGTAACCATCACCACTTTCCAATCCTTGTTAAATATGGTGCCTTGAGCAATATCGAACAAAACTCTGAAGCCATCATCACAAAGTTGACTGACACTGATCTGGTTGTATTTCAAACCATTCACAAATGAAACTCTTTTGAATTCGACTTGTCCATTATTGAGCACACCATATCCTTCAGTCTTTCCACTTTGATCATTACCAAACGTCACTGTCGGTCCATCTTGGACAATGAACTCTTCAAGCAGGGGCTTACATCCGGTCATAGTCCGGCCAGCAGCGCTGTCCAGATACCAGATATTCTTCTTTCGATCGCCTTGCACACCCACAAAAATCATCAGTTATTTTTGTGAACCCATCTTTTCTTGATGGGTTCACTGGACTTCTCTACAGAAGTCACAGTTGATTGTTGTGGAGGTAAACTGAAGACTACATCTGGATCTTTTTCACCAGATCCAGGTGCAGGAGTAAAAACGATTGGTATTTGATACCTGCTCCCCTTATTTTTACCAGATTTAGTTCCAGATGGAAAATTCTTTTGTTTAGGTTTTGAAAGGTGGGGTTTAATATTTTGTTTAAAAACTGGAGGTGATGAACCTCCTTCCAGATTTTTAATCCGGGCAGTACAACTCTGAACCTGTCGAGACAAAAGTTAGAGTTGACTTTCCAGTTTAAACAAAATATTATTTTCATCAGGCAGCTGAACCTTGGACCTTGGTTCAGCTGGAGTTTTAGTCTTTTGGGTCTTGGGCACCTTAGCCTTTTGAGGTAAAGGCTTGTTACCAGTGGCCTTTTTAACTGGAGCACTAGCCTGTTTGGCTCCAGGTTTAACCTCAATGGGGGTGGTCTCAATGGGTTCAGTTTTAAGAGCTTCAAGTTGATCATAAGAAGTTTCAACCCTGAGAGCTGGAGGCAATGCCTGAAGATCTGGTATGAGAGTTGCCATCTCCAGATCTCCAGATTTCCATGCATTCTTCTGGGCATCAATAGTTCTAGAAAATGCATCAAAGTTCTTTCCAGATGCTTTTACCCATGACTTGATAATCTTTTGTTCTTTTTCAAGATCAGAAAATAATTTTTGATTATCAAGTTCCAAAGCCTCAATTTTTAAAACTGACTCCTTGAGAGCCAACTGGACACCTTGTAAATCATTCAGTTGTGGTTTAACATTGTTTAGTTCAATTAAGATAGTTTCAAGATATCTTTCACTATCTGCTCTAACAGTTTCCACAAAAGCCAAATCACCACTTAATGATTCAGCAAGGTCCAGTTTCAGTTCTGGGTCAACTTGGTTGTCATAATCACATACCTTCTTCAAAATGATGTCCACCCATCTTCCAGTGATGACATCTTCTTTTGCCACCTGCTGCTGTTGATCTTCCAAGGCGATGAAACACATGTCCCTTTCCTCTTCTTCATCAGCTGATGAGTCATCAGAGTACTCCCATTTTCCCTCAGTTTGTGCCATTAAGCACTGATCCTTTTCTTTTTCCATGGACAGGAGGGCAATCTGGGCCTTAAGTTTTTTATATTTAGCTTTGTAGCTATCATCAGGCCGATTGAAATTTGGGACAGAGGGACCAGTTTGGTTGTTCATCTGACTAGATCTGCATTCCTTCATAAAATGACCTTTCTTATCGCATTTATAGCAGGTAAGATTGGTTTTATACAAAGAGCTGGAGCTGGAAGCATTGTTTGGGCCATTAAATCTTTTAGATTTATGCTTAAACCTGTTAAAGGTTTTAGCAATCATGGCTACCAGATCATCATCGTCAGTTTCATCACAACCATCACTGATTTCAGTGGTCAGACCAGAGTTCAAGAAACTGTTTAACATCTCCTTCATTGAGTGTGCCTGGACACTCTCTGAAGACATTAAGGCAACACAAGGTCGCTCAAGTACACTAGCAACCTTGGAACTCTGGGCATGGTTCATGGCATCCTGCTCAGCCACCAGTCTTACAACATTATTATCTTCAGTGAATCTGAAGGCTCCATAGAGCGATGCAAGAGTATGGCTGTGCAAGGTTTTACCTTGTCTTAAGACAAGAACCATGTTTTCCCATTTAGAAGGAAGAATATCACAAAACTTCTCAAGAAGAATATCCTTATCCTTCTCTACACCAAGCCTCTCAGCTGATTAATGAGGCTAGAAAATCTGGTGTATGTACCAGTTAGACTTTCATTGGGTAGAGCAAAGAAGGATTCATACTTCTTGTTCAAGACAACTTTCCTGGTGACAATAGTGTCATCACCTCCTTCAAACCGAATAACTAATTCATCCCACATTGACTTTGCACTGGGAAACAACACAAGTGTTGGAATTAGATCTTCATGAACAGCTCCAAGGATCATGTTCTTGAGTCTGGTGGCCAGATCTACAAGTCTACGATCCTCATCAGACCAATGGTCTTCGAGCTTTTCTCTTGAACCTCTTCTTCCAGTTGGATCTAGAAGAGGACTTACCCCAAGAGACATGGGTATATATGGTCCATCCTTAAGGATTTTCAACATATACCTCTCTATCCCACCAAAATGCAAAAGCATTCTGGCCTTCCATGTACCAAAGGTCTCACTGTTTCCATCAAATTTTGGAACAGGAGTGTTAGAATAATGTACATGGACGTGGTTTGGGGCAGTAGGAGGAGGAGGGTTAGTATTAACATTTTGAAAAGGTGATGTATTAGTATTCATAGGGTTTTCACCTTGACCAGAACCATCTCCACCTTCAGTAGTGTTCATCTAAGCAGATCTAGGCAAGTTTATTAGCCTTCTGCTCTGATACCACTTGTAAGTCCCAACTCAATAGATGGTACTACCTGAAGACACCTCAATGTCGATAGTGGAGTTACTTTGCAATATAAGCTCTGAACTGGAGACGACCAGTTACAGAGAGTATATACCAAGTTCTAGATAGATTACTTATTAAGTGACAATAAGTAAAGAACAATGCAATAAAGTAAAATACTTAAAGTATATTGGTGAGACAATATGTAATTTTCAAGTGTAATTTATTTATTAACTTTAAATAAATTACAAGGTTGTTGCGGAACCAAGATAATACAAAGTATGTAAATATCCTAACAACCTATGAACTACAATTGATCTACACTTGGAGTTTCTCTAAACAATCGAAACACTTAAAGTTGTGAAATGTTCCTTTTTGTGATTGAGAGAATATTGCACAAGTTCACCAACAATATTGCAGGTATGCAAAGTGTAAATTCTATCGAAGTGTGTTCGAAGAAGTAATATTCTTGATGTGAAATGACTTGTATTTATAGGCAAAGTTAACATTGGGATGTTAACTTTGGCCGTACAAATATGGTTGAGAGCATTTAAGGAATAACATTTAATTCCTTAAAATGCTGTGTAAAGTTGCAGAATAAAGCAACTTTATTCAACCAGCTTTATGTACCTTTTTGTACTTAAATAATAAGATAAATCTTATTATCCGGGTAAAAGCACATAAAGCATAAAAGTCAATTCCTCGTAATCAGTGTAAAGCTTTGTAAGAGCTTTCCATTGACGGTCTCCAGTTTGTAACTGACTAGAATGTCAACTGGGCTTCGCTGCCAATGTCATTCTCTATCTTCCACTTGTTGTCTTCGACTTCAACTGGAAGGATTCTTCAACTGGTCAGTTCTCAACTGGAGGAAGTCTTCAGTTGCATTGACTGTACGATGCAACTGGACTTCAATATATTTCTGGACAAATCTTCTGGGTCTCCAGTTTCACTGGGTCTCCAGGTGTAACTGGAGACTGGCCAGTTTACCAATAAACTGGTCCTAACAATATATTACGAAGTATCTCATTATGCATGAAATGTAGAAATGAAGTTGATGTGTGATATATGCATGCTTACATGGCTTGTACACCTAGCTCACTAGACTTATTAGGTTGCCATGTGACTTACACGTGTAAGGATCCAAACGTAATGAAGATAAAGTGTGTGAATGTCTAGGAATGTGTGTTACCTAGACCATATGTGTGTGACGGTTTAGGAATGTGTGTTACCTAAACCATATGTGTGAAACCGAGCTCGTAAATATAATGCAGGGAAAGTGTTAAGCTTAACCCATACTGGTCTTAGCTGGACGAGTGCGTTAACGTAGTTGTTGCTTGGGTGGCTCCTTGCAACATGGTCATTATAATGCAGGGCGAGTAATACGAGGGTGTTGATGCATGTTGATGTGACAACAGCAACTTAGATTTGATTATGTCTTATTCATTTATATGTAATTGATAGATTATGGACTTCGTGTTTTAGTAATGATTAATTACATGTTTTGGTGTTATTTATATGTTTATATATGATGTTTGTTATGTATATCATACAAGTACAAACATAATATATGTTAGGTTTCTTGTACATAAAGTACTTGGAAAATAACTAAGCATAGATGTTGATGGTATTTAGTACTAACGAAGATAATCTTCGTTAGGAACTAATGAAGATAATCTTCGTTTTATGGGCTGGGCTGCTAAGTTCGTAAGAACAAAGCCCAGCAAGCCCAATATCGATCGTGAACATATATAAACGATTGGAAACCCTAAATTGAGGATTCTAGTTGATATCACACACACCAAAGTCACTAAGTTCGTTTCTAAGCTATAGAAAACGAAGATAGATCACATAAGGCTGATTATATTGAAGATAATTAGCAATATATACGATAACTAATCAAACTAGTTATCTCGTGAGGATTCCGCACTCACGACATAACAATAGTCGATCTCGAGAGCGATCAGTGGCTATCGAGGGTCTCACAAGTGGTATCAGAGCCATTCGATATCTTATCGAAGGGTTGAGATCGTTTGTTTGATTGTTATTTTCTCAAAAATTGCCTCCCGAACACCTTTCTGTCGTTAAGTTCGTTTACCTTACGAACTTAGCGAAACGAAGTTAGCAAACGAAGTTAACTTAATTTCGTTCTAAATTTCATCTAACGAAGATAGGAAACGAAGTTTTCTTCATTTTTGTTTTGAATCTTCTTCAAACGAATTTAGTCTACGAACTTAACTTATCTTCGTTCAGATCCTTAGTCTACGAACTTAGCTATATTCGTTCAGAACTTTTGTCCACAAAATTAAGCTATCTTCGTACTAACTCTGTTCTACGAATTTAATTTAATTTCGTTCGATTCTTATCTTCGTTTGAACAATATTTTTCACTTATGGCTTCTTCATCCTCAACCAACAATGCTGTTGCCCAATATCTCAATTCTCTAGTTTATCATGATCATCTGGTAGGGCGTACTAATTCTCCACCAAAGTTAGTCTCATTAGCTGACTTTTGGGCGTGGAGAGGTCGATTTGAAGATTTCATTCAACGAGAAGACTTGAATATGTGGCTCATGATCACTGAAGGTTATGAATGGCCCACTCTTACTGTGAATGGAGTTACTTCTACATACAAGGTGGGAGAATTAACGGGCGAAGAAAAGGCTAATTACGCCATTGAAGTAAAGACTCTTTCCACACTTCGTATGTGCATTCCTCAAGAGTTGGTGCACTTGTTTCCTAAACAAGAATACAAGACTTCAAAGCAATTGTTCGATGCTATTGAAGCTCATTGTGAAGGTGATCCATTATTGAAGCAAAATAGAATTAAAATGCTTAAGAAACAATTTGATTGCTTCAATGCCACAAAGAATGAACAAGTTGAGGATCTTATTCTGAGATATCAACATCTTCTTGCTGAATTAGCATATTTTGACCTTAGATACACTCCTACTGAGATAGTGGATAAATTCCTGGATGGTTTGCCGAAAGCATACAAAGAGTTTTGTCATGGATTGCAAGAAAGAGCTGATTACGCATCTCTTCGAATAGATGGAGTTATATCCACTCTAAGAAACAGAGAAATGAAGGATAAGGCAAAAGATCTTCAAGACAACTTCACACAGGATCCATCTCTATATCATGCCACTATGAAAAATCCAACAACTGACGTTAATGCTTTCTTTTCGGGAGTTGGTAATACTGGTGAGACAGACTATTGTGGTGCTCAAATGGATGGAGATGATTCTTTTGGATTCATGGCTACTGATGCTGGTAACAAGGGTAAAAGGGCTAATGATGGTGCAAAGACTGGAAATATGAAATTCGGAAACATTTCATCTTCTTCTGCGGGTTACAAATCCATGCCTATGAATATGAAATCAGCTGAGGGTAGGATGAATGTATTTGCTGCAATGTGTGCTGAACATGAAGCTTTTGTTGCAGGAAGAATCACAGATCCAGCACTTATTGATGAAGATTACGATCAGATAGATCCAGATGATGTTGAAGAAATGGATCTGAAATGGCAATTGGCAATGATCACCAGGAGAGTACAAAAATTTATGAATAGAACAGGAAGACAGCTTACTGGAGGTACTCAAGGATTTGACAAGTCAAAGGTGAAATGCTATAACTGCGAAGGTTTTGGACATTTTGCCAGAGAATGTCAACGGCCTAAGAAAGAGGCAAATGTTACTCCTGCACGTCAAGATAGAGGTGGTAATCGTCCGTTCAATCAAAATTCTACTAGAGCTCTTTTATTGACTGATGATCCTACTGCAAATGTCAATGGCAATGACAAGGCTATAGTAGCTGTTCAACCAGATGGTTCTTATGTTTGGAATCTTCCACATGATGAGAACAATAACGCTTATTTGGCCGAAATTCTTGATGATATGGCTCAAATAGTTGATTCTTCCGATAATTTCTTGGACACCACAGTCTACCACAGTGAAGAGCAATTGTATGAAAATACTAATAGTTCGAATGTGGAATCTGTTGCTGCTGGTGTATATGATACTGATTCCGAATCTGACAATGAGTTAGAAGAAGTCAAGAACCTTGAAGAAGTGAAAGCTACTGAAGAGGTGAAAGCAGCTGAGGTTAAAGATGATTCTGCCACAGAAAAGAGTGAAAAGACTATTGAAGAGCAGATGCAAGAGTTTGAGATTCCGGCTGGCATGACTGTGGATGACTTTGTTGCTTACATGGCAGATTGCAAAGAGGCAGACCAACAGGTATCTTATTCTTTACATACTATTGTTCATGTTTGCAAAAATTGTTAATCGCATGTTTGATGAACTTGAACAAAAGAATGAACAAATTAAGAAATTAGAATCTGTTGTCAATACTGCTCATGATGAAAGAGATAAATTAATTAAAAAGGGTCTAACTGTAAATGATAAGGAAAAATTTTTCAAGGAAAAGATTAGATCCTTAGAATCTGACATTAGAGCAATGAAAGATAAAGTCAATCATTCTGTGGCTATCGAAAGAGTAAGTAGTGAAGCTTATTCCTTGTTAGCTAGAAAGTGTGCTACCGTAGAAAAGGAACTTGCTGATGCTAGGATAGAAATCTTGGAATTTAAGGCTAAATCTGATTCTGCTAGACATTCTGAGCTTTTGATGCATATGAAAAAGTTTGAGAATTCTTCCTCTAAGAAGTCTTGAAACTGCAAAGATTTCTTATAAAGATGTGCCTCCTCCTTTCAATAATAACTATACTCCTGTTGAACCTAATATTCCTGAAATCCTACTTCAACCTAGTGTTGTAGATGGTAAACCAAAAGACTCAATTTCCGAGGCAAAGTTGCCTGAGGGAACAACAGAGTCTAAAGGAGGTTCTTCTCAACCTAACAAGGAAGAGAAATTGAAAGGTGTTGCTTTAAATCAGTCTACTCCTTATGGTCAGAAAGACAGTATTGTACACTTTACACTTCATAAGAGTAATAGGGTCTATACTGAGTTAGAATTCCCATTAGAATCTATTGACCCTAAGAGGATTGATAAAGTCTGGGATGTTGCTATTGAGGATATGAAGAAATTAAGTCAGCAACGTCTCACTCCATTACCTAAGCAGTCTAGGATTAGAAAATCTGAAGATAACTTAGCCGTTAATGAAGAAGCAACTAAGGTTTTAAAGCACATCTTAATGCCTACACTTAAGAAATCTTCAAGTAAAGATAGACATGAGAAAGATGGTGCTAGGAAGTCTAGGATTTCACCAACTAAACAAGACCCTGAAAAGGAAAATCAAAGAAAAACAAGTAAGTCAGTGGACACTAGTGCTAATAATGAATCTGTAGGTACCGATAAAAAGGTAGATACAAACAAAAAGTTCAAGGTCCTCTCTTGCTTTGCTTGTCATGAAAAGGGTCATGTTTATAGTGTATGTCCAAATAGACCTCGAAGATCAGGTTCTCCTTCAAAGGCTTCCACTTCAGAAGGAAAAAGGGGGTTGGGTAATAATAAACAGGTTTATGAGGCTAAAGTTCAATCTTCTCCAAAACCGTTTACTATACCTCAACGACGTGAATCTCCACTGAAAGGTTCCTCAGGAAATGTTCATAGGATTTCAAATCGTTTTCAAACACCTCCACGACCTGATCGTTCTGTTCCTAAAAGTCAAAATTCATTTTATGACAAATTCATTCGAGTGTTCGATCTTCTTATGGCCCTCATTCTCCTAGATCTTCTCCGACGAGAGGTCAGAAGTCTTCTCCTGTGAGAAGACGAGATGAGAATCATGTTCTACCCACGGCTTCTAGCAATGGGTATTGGACTGAACTGATTCTAAGGGATGAGAAGGGACGACCCAAACCTCAGAAGGTTTGGGTCCCAATGAAAACTAATTTCTCTCATTTTATGTGCAGGGAGTTCCTAGGATACCAATTCATTTATGGTACCTTGACAGTGGATGCTCCAGGCACATGACAGGGGACAGGAAACTCTTGTCCAATTTTACTGTATAAATGGGTCGTATGTTTGTTTTGCTGGATCCAAGGGCGGCAACATCACCGGTCAGGGAGATGTCGTCAATGGACAACTTACTCTAGAAAGAGTAAACTATGTGGAACAACTTACTCATAATCTAATGAGTGTCTCACAGATCTGTGACAAGGGCAACAATGTTCATTTCACAGAAAAGGAGGCATTCATCTTGAAGCCGGGTTTCGTTATTCCAGAAGAATGGATTATGCTCAGAGCTCCTAGGAAGAGAGACATCTATGGCTTAGTTTTAGGTGTTGATAATCCAACGGAGCCCCTCTGTTTGTTGAGCAAAGCAAATGAGTCTGAATCACTCCCCTGGCATCGAAGAATGGGACATATTAACTTTCGGAAGATGAATGAACTTGTTAGTCTTGGATTAGTTGATGGTGTTCCAGTTAAGAAGTTTGGGATGGAAGATAAATGTGTACCATGTTTGAAAGGAAAGCAACACAAGAATCCTCATAAATCAAAGGTGCACAACACTATATCCAAACCATTCGAACTACTTCATATGGATCTCTTTGGTCCTGTGAACGTAAGAAGCATTGGAGGGATGTTCTACTGTTTGGTGATCACTGATGATTACTCAAGGTACTCATGGGTATTTTTCTTGAAGACAAAGGACGAGACCGCAAACCGGTTTATGGATTTTGTTAGACAAGTTGAGAATGTCCATGAAGTTAAAGTTAAGAGAATCAGGAGTGACAATGGCACTGAGTTCAAGAACAATACTCTTACGGTTTTTTGTTTGACCAAGGGTATTCAACATCAATTTAGTGCACCGTATGAGCCACAGCAGAATGGAGTAGCTGAGAGGAAAAACAGGACTTTGATAGAAACAGCTAGGACGATGCTTGCTGATTCAGGGCTTCCTGTTACTTTCTGGGGGGAGGCAGTGAATACAGCTTGTCACATTTAAATCGGGTTTTAACAGTTAAACGGTTCAAGAAAACTTGTTATGAACTTTTGCACAACAAAAAGCCCAATTTGCAAAATGTTGAGCCATTTGGTGTTCCTTGTACTTTTCTTACGGTACTTCCTCAGGGTAAATTTGATCCTAAATCAGAGGAGGGTTTCTTTTTAGGTTATGTACCTAGTACACCAATTCGGCGTGTGTACAATCAGAAAACTGGCAAAGTAAATTTTGGTACAAATGTGGTAATTGTCAGTCATAAACCTGCTGTACACATTGGTCCTGCTAATGACTTCGATTATGATGGTGTCTTCACCTCTTTTCGTGGTCCTGTTTCTTTTTAGGTTATGTACCTAGTACACCAATTCGGCGTGTGTACAATCAGAAAACTGGCAAAGTAAATTTTGGTACAAATGTGGTAATTGTCAGTCATAAACCTGCTGTACACATTGGTCCTGCTAATGACTTCGATTATGATGGTGTCTTCACCTCTTTTCGTGGTCCTGTTTCTTTTTAGGTTATGTACCTAGTACACCAATTCGGCGTGTGTACAATCAGAAAACTGGCAAAGTAAATTTTGGTACAAATGTGGTAATTGTCAGTCATAAACCTGCTGTACACATTGGTCCTGCTAATGACTTCGATTATGATGGTGTCTTCACCTCTTTTCGTGGTCCTGTTTCTTTTTAGGTTATGTACCTAGTACACCAATTCGGCGTGTGTACAATCAGAAAACTGGCAAAGTAAATTTTGGTACAAATGTGGTAATTGTCAGTCATAAACCTGCTGTACACATTGGTCCTGCTAATGACTTCGATTATGATGGTGTCTTCACCTCTTTTCGTGGTCCTGTTTCTTTTTAGGTTATGTACCTAGTACACCAATTCGGCGTGTGTACAATCAGAAAACTGGCAAAGTAAATTTTGGTACAAATGTGGTAATTGTCAGTCATAAACCTGCTGTACACATTGGTCCTGCTAATGACTTCGATTATGATGGTGTCTTCACCTCTTTTCGTGGTCCTGTTTCTTTTTAGGTTATGTACCTAGTACACCAATTCGGCGTGTGTACAATCAGAAAACTGGCAAAGTAAATTTTGGTACAAATGTGGTAATTGTCAGTCATAAACCTGCTGTACACATTGGTCCTGCTAATGACTTCGATTATGATGGTGTCTTCACCTCTTTTCGTGGTCCTGTTTCTTTTTAGGTTATGTACCTAGTACACCAATTCGGCGTGTGTACAATCAGAAAACTGGCAAAGTAAATTTTGGTACAAATGTGGTAATTGTCAGTCATAAACCTGCTGTACACATTGGTCCTGCTAATGACTTCGATTATGATGGTGTCTTCACCTCTTTTCGTGGTCCTGTTTCTTTTTAGGTTATGTACCTAGTACACCAATTCGGCGTGTGTACAATCAGAAAACTGGCAAAGTAAATTTTGGTACAAATGTGGTAATTGTCAGCAAGACTCTACTTTAGAGACTGCTCCTAAAAATCTTACTGATCCTTTACATATACCGCTACCTGATGATCCTTTCTATGATACTGACGACACGGAAGGTGAAAATCAGGAAGAGCCTAAAACTCCAGAACAACATGTCCAGACTAACTTGGGGAATGATCTTACAGTTGACACGGTTCCTCAAACAAGAGTCAACAAGGATCATCCAGTAGAGCAAATCATTGGTGATGCTTCTGCTTCTGTTCGCACGAGGAATCAGAATAGGAAAAAATTGTCAAGTATGTTTGCTGAAGTTAAGGATTCTGGGGCAATTACTTGGTACTTGTACTTTTGCTTCATCTCTCAGGTTGAGCCTAAAAATGTTGGAATGGCTCTTAAAGATCCGTCATGGGTTGAGGCGATGCAAGAAGAATTGGCTCAGTTTCGGAAGCTTGATGTATGGAAGTTAGTTGACTTACCTCATGGTGAATCTCCTTTATCTACGCGATGGGTTTTTTCGTTGTAAAAAGGATGACAAAGGTGTTGTCACTCGCAATAAGGCTCGGTTGGTAGTTAGAGGATTTGAGCAACAAGAAGGTTTTGATTACGATGAGACTTTTGCACCTGTAGCTAGACTAGAAGCTATTCGATTATTTCTGGCATTTGCTAGTTATCAAGGTATAAAGGTGTATCAACTTGACGTAAAGAGTGCCTTTTTGTATGGAGAAATTAGAGAAGAAGTGTATGTAGATCAACCTCAGGGGTTTGAGGATCCAGATTTCCCCAATAGAGTATATCGTCTTGATAAGGCTCTATATGGTTTACATCAGGCTCCTCGATCATGGTATGAAAAACTGTCTACTCATTTTCATGAAAATGGTTTTACTCGAGGTTCTATTGACAGCACGTTGTTCATCAAATGGAAAGGGAAGGACTACTTGCTTGTACAGGTTTACGTTGATGATATCATTTTTGGTTCATCTGATAAGAACATGTGCAAGGAGTTTGAGCAGAGCATGAAGGCTAAGTTCGAAATGAGTGCTATGGGGGAATTAACTTTCTTCCTTGGATTACAGGTGGATCAACTGAAGGATGGGTTCTTTATTCATCAGAGCAAGTATGTTCAAGATCTTCTTACCAGGTTTCGAATGTCCGATGCTAAAGATGCAATTACTCCCATTCAGACTAATCATGGGCTGTGTCCTGATAAGACTAATGATCCAGAAGTCGATGCAACTCAATATCGGGCTATCATTGGTTCCTTGATGTATCTGACGGCTTCACGTCCAGACATTACCTTTGCTGTTTGTATATGTGCTAGATATCAGGCTAATCCGAAAGAGTCACATTTGAAAGCTGCGAAAAGGATTCTTCGTTATGTGAAGGCCAAGCCTCGTCTAGGGCTTTGGTATCCCATGCATGGTTCCTTTGAATTCAAAGCTTATACTGATTCGGATTATGGTGGCTGCAGTTCGGATAGGAAATCAACGTCAGGTGGATGTCAGCTTTTAGGGGGGAGAATTATATCGTGGCAGTGCAAAAAGCAGACATCTGTTGCACAGTCTACCTGTGAAGCAGAGTACATAGCTGCTGGTCAATGCTGTTCTCAAGTACTTTGGATACAGCAACAATTGCGCGACTATGGTATGGATATCTCAGACTCTCCTATTTGTATTGATAATAAGTCTGCCATAGACATTACTAAGAATCCGAAAAACTTTAAAGTCACCAAGCACATAGATATAAAGCATCATTTTTTGCGTGACTGTTTTGAGAAAAAGCTTATTCATTTAGAAAAGGTTGTTACTGATGATAACCTTGCTGATCTTTATACTAAAGCTTTTGATAGACCTCGTCATGAGTTGTTATATCAACTCAATGGTATGAAGAATGCCGAGTAGTTTCTCTCAAAGAACTTAAAATTTTCTTTTCGTGTCTTAGTAGTTTAAGTCGTACATAGATAGAGTCAAAAATACAAAAAGAGTTGTCTTAGTATAAGTCTGTATATATCTAGTGTCAGAAAAATACAAAAACATCTGAAAAATAGAAAATCCAAAAATATAATAAATAAAGTAAGGTTACTGCACTACATGTTTAGACGTGAAGATACTTTAGCTTTTAAGCCTCCTTAATTGTACTTTAAAAATGCTCAGTTCAGTGATACCATTATATGATGTATCGATAGGCACAAAGTACCAAGGTTTCCTTTTAATCTGAACTTGAAAGTATACAATGTTCTTATGGGAAACGTATTCAGATATATGGCTGAGAATGCTTGTTTTAAAATAGACAAGTCCTTTAAATCTTATGAAAGATCTTGCATTATAATTATGTATATTTGGTCTTTATATAGAAGGTCTCGGGTACATATATGTGTATGTATTGCTTTTTCGGATGTATATTTGTGACAAGATATGCAAATATCTAATAAATCTGTTGAAAATATGAAGCTAATGTGGCCTTTGAGATTCGAACAAGTAAGTCCTTGGGGTGTCTTTGTATACCTAGCCTACCTAAAACTTCCAACTTGGGATAGGTTGTCAGAAAGTTCGCTACACGGGTCTCATAGAAAGTCACGGGTTTTCATAAGTGCTTTAAAGTAAAATTAATGTCACAAATATGCAAGTACTTGGCATTATGCAATGTTAAGTATATTTCCGTACGTGAGTCAAGTTATGTCGCTTTCCGCGTGAGGAATCACTGACCTGTCACCGCTGACTTGATTCTTAAAGACTTTCTCACTTTAATCACCAAATGTCTTAATCTTAGTGCTTGTTTCGATTGTGAGAGTGTATCTGAATATGGGGCACATAAGTTCGCAAACTAAGTGACATATTAGGCTACTCAAGGAATTG
>CM067174.1:65041963-65098416 GCA_034093135.1 Erigeron breviscapus | reverse complement strand
TTCACCAGATCCAGGTGCAGGAGTAAAAACGATTGGTATTTGATACCTGCTCCCCTTATTTTTACCAGATTTAGTTCCAGATGGAACATTCTTTTGTTTAGGTTTTGAAAGGGGGGTTTAATATTTTGTTTAAAAACTGGAGGTGATGAACCTCCTTCCAGATTTTTAATCCGGGCAGTACAACTCTGAACCTGTCGAGACAAAAGTTGGAGTTGACATTCCAGTTTAAACAAAATATTGTTTTCATCAGGCAGCTGAACCTTGGACCTTGGTTCAGCTGGAGTTTTAGTCTTTTGGGTCTTGGGCACCTTAGACTTTTGAGGTAAAGGCTTGTTACCAGTGGCCTTTTTAACTGGAGCACTAGCCTGTTTGGCTCCAGGTTTAACCTCAATGGGGGTGGTCTCAATGGGTTCAGTTTTAAGAGCTTCAAGTTGATCATAAGAAGTTTCAACCCTGAGAGCTGGAGGCAATGCCTGAAGATCTGGTATGAGAGTTGCCATCTCCAGATCTCCAGATTTCCATGCATTCTTCTGGGACATCAATAGTTCTAGAAAATGCATCAAAGTTCTTTCCAGATGCTTTTACCCATGACTTGATAATCTTTTGTTCTTTTTCAAGATCAGAAAATAATTTTTGATTATCAAGTTCCAAAGCCTCAATTTTTAAAACTGACTCCTTGAGAGCCAACTGGACACCTTGTAAATCATTCAGTTGTGGTTTAACATTGTTTAGTTCAATTAAGATAGTTTCAAGATATCTTTCACTATCTGCTCTAACAGTTTCCACAAAAGCCAAATCACCACTTAATGATTCAGCAAGGTCCAGTTTCAGTTCTTGGTCAACTTGGTTGTCATAATCACATACCTTCTTCAAAATGATGTCCACCCATCTTCCAGTGATGACATCTTCTTTTTCCACATGCTGCTGTTGATCTTCCAAGGCCATGAAACACATGTCCCTTTCCTCTTCTTCATCAGCTGATGAGTCATCAGAGTACTTCCCATTTTCCCTCAGTTTGTGCCATTAAGCACTGATCCTTTTCTTTTTCCATGGACAGGAGGGCAATCTGGGCCTTAAGCTTTTTATATTTAGCTTTGTAGCTATCATCAGGCCGATTAAAATTTGGGACAGAGGGACCAGTTTGGTTGTTCATCTGACTAGATCTGCATTCCTTCATAAAATGACCTTTCTTACCGCATTATAGCAGGTAAGATTGGTTTTATCCAGAGAGCTGGAGCTGGAAGCATTGTTTGGGCCATTAAATCTTTTAGATTATGCTTAAACCTGTTAAAGGTTTTAGCAATCATGGCTACCAGATCATCATCGTCAGTTTCATCACAACCATCACTGATTTCAGTGGTCAGACCAGAGTTCAAGAAACTGTTTAACATCTCCTTCATTGAGTGTGCCTGGACACTCTCTGCAGACATTAAAGCAGCACAAGGTCGCTCAAGTACACTAGCAACCTTGGAACTCTGGGCATGGTTCATGGCATCCTGCTCAGCCACCAGTCTTACAACATTATTATCTTCAGTGAATCTGAAGGCTCCATAGAGCGATGCAAGAGTATGAGTGTGCAAGGTTTTACCTTGTCTTAAGACAAGAACCATGTTTTCCCATTTGGAAGGAAGAATATCACAAAACTTCTCAAGAAGAATAGCCTTATCCTTCTCTACACCCAAGCCTCTCAGCTGATTAATGAGGCTAGAAAATCTGGTGTATGTACCAGTTAGACTTTCATTGGGTAAGCAAAGAAGGATTCATACTTCTTGTTCAAGACAACTTTCCTGGTGACAATAGTGTCATCACCTCCTTCAAACTGAATAACTAATTCATCCCACATTGACTTTTGCACTGGGGAACAACACAAGTGTTGGAATTAGGTCTTCAGGGACAGCTCCAAGGATCATGTTCTTGAGTCTGGTGGCCAGATCTACAAGTCTACGATCCTCATCAGACCAATGGTCTTCGAGCTTTTCTCTTGAACCTCTTCTTCCAGGTGGATCTAGAAGAGGACTTACCCCAAGAGACATGGGTATATATGGTCCATCCTTAAGGATTTTCAACATATACCTCTCTATCCCACCAAAATGCAAAAGCATTCTGGCCTTCCATGTACCAAAGGTCTCACTGTTTCCATCAAATTTTGGAACAGGAGTGTTAGAATAATGTACATGGACGTGGTTTGGGGCAGTAGGAGGAGGAGGGTTAGTATTAACATTTTGAAAAGGTGATGTATTAGTATTCAAAGGGTTTTCACCTGACCAGAACCATCTCCACCTTCAGTAGTGTTCATCTAAGCAGATCTAGGCAAGTTTATTAGCCTTCTGCTCTGATACCACTTGTAAGTCCCAACTCAATAGATGGTACTACCTGAAGACACCTCAATGTCGATAGTGGAGTTACTTTGCAATATAAGCTCTGAACTGGAGACGACCAGTTACAGAGAGTATATACCAAGTTCTAGATAGATTACTTATTAAGAGTATATACCAAGTTCTAGATAGATTACTTATTAAGTGACAATAAGTAAAGAACAATGCAATAAAGTAAAATACTTAAAGTATATTGGTGAGACAATATGTAATTTTCAAGTGTAATTTATTTATTAACTTTAAATAAATTACAAGGTTGTTGCGGAACCAAGATAATACAAAGTATGTAATATCCTAACAACCTATGAACTACAATTGATCTACACTTGGAATTTCTCTAAACAATCGAAACACTTAAAGTTGTGAAATGTTCCTTTTTGTGATTGAGAGAATATTGCACAAGTTCACCAAGAATATTGCAGGTATGCAAAGTGTGAATTCTTTCGAAGTGTGTTCGAAGAAGTATATTCTTGGTGTGCAATGACTTGTATTTATAGGCAAAGTTAACATTGGGATGTTAACTTTGGCCGTACAAATATGGTTGAGAGCATTTAAGGAATAACATTTAATTCCTTAAAATGCTGTGTAAAGTTGCAGTATAAAGCAACTTTACTCAACCAGCTTTATGTACCTTTTTGTACTTAAATAATAAGATAAATCTTATTATCCAGGTAAAAGCACATAAAGCATAAAAGTCAATTCCTCGTAATAAGTGTAAAGCTTTGTAAGAGCTTTCCACTGACGGTCTCCAGTTTGTAACTGACTAGAATGTCAACTGGGCTTCGCTGCCATTGTCATTCTCTATCTTCCACTTGTTGTCTTCGACTTCAACTGGAAGGATTCTTCAACTGGTCAGTTCTCAACTGGAGGAAGTCTTCAGTTGCGTTGACTGTACGATGCAACTGGACTTCAATATATTTCTGGACAAATCTTCTGGGTCTCCAGTTTCACTGGGTCTCCAGGTGCAACTGGAGACTGGCCAGTTTACCAATAAACTGGTCCTAACAATATATTACGAAGTATCTCATTATGCATGAAATGTAGAAATGAAGTTGATGTGTGATATATGCATGCTTACATGGCTTGTACACCTAGCTCACTAGACTTATTAGGTTGCCATGTGACTTACACGTGTAAGGATCCAAACGTAATGAAGATAAAGTGTGTGAATGTCTAGGAATGTGTGTTACCTAGACTATATGTGTGTGACTGTTGGAATGTGTGTTACCTAAACCATATGTGTGAAACGAGCTCGTAAATATAATGCAGGGAAAGTGTTAAGCTTAACCCGTACTGGTCTTAGCCGGACGAGTGCGTTAACGTAGTTGTTGCTTGGGTGGCTCCTTACAACATGGTCATTATAATGCAGGGCGAGTAATACGAGGGGTATGCATGTTGATGTGACAACAACAACTTAGATTTGATTATGTCTTATTCATTTATATGTAATTGATAGATTATGGACTTAGTGTTTTAGTAATGATTAATTACATGTTTTGGTGTTATTTATATGTTTATATATGATGTTTGTTATGTATATCATACAAGTAAAAACATAATATATGTTAGGTTTCTTGTACATAAAGTACTTGGAAAATAACTAAGCATAGATGTTGATGGTATTTAGTACTAACGAAGATAATCTTCGTTAGGAACTAACGAAGATAATCTTCGTTTTATGGGCTGGGCTGCTAAGTTCGTAAGAACAAAGCCCAGCAAGCCCAATATCGATCGTGAACATATATAAACGATTGGAAACCCTAAATTGAGGATTCCAGTTGATATCACACACACCAAAGTCACTAAGTTCATTTCTAAGCTATAGAAAACGAAGATAGATCACATAAGGCTGATTATATTGAGATAATTAGCAATATATACGATAACTAATCAAACTAGTTATCTCGTGAGGATTCCGCACTCACGACATAACAATAGACGATCTCGAGAGCGATCAGTGGCTATCGAGGGTCTCACAAGTGGTATCAGAGCCATTCGATATCTTATCGAAGGGTTGAGATCGTTTGTTTGATTGTTATTTTCTCAAAAATTGCCTCCCGAACACCTTTCTGTCGTTAAGTTCGTTTACCTTACGAACTTAGCGAAACGAAGTTAGCAAACGAAGTTAACTTAATTTCGTTCTAAATTTCATCTAACGAAGATAGGAAACGAAGTTTTCTTCATTTTTGTTTTGAATCTTCTTCAAACGAATTTAGTCTACGAACTTAACTTATCTTCGTTCAGATCCTTAGTCTACGAACTTAGCTATATTCGTTCAGAACTTTTGTCCACAAAATTAAGCTATCTTCGTACTAACTCTGTTCTACGAATTTAATTTAATTTCGTTCGATTCTTATCTTCGTTTGAACAATATTTTTCACTTATGGCTTCTTCATCCTCAACCAACAATGCTGTTGCCCAATATCTCAATTTTCTAGTTTATCATGATCATCTGGTAGGGCGTACTAATTCTCCACCAAAGTTAGTCTCATTAGCTGACTTTTGGGCGTGGAGAGGTCGATTTGAAGATTTCATTCAACGAGAAGACTTGAATATGTGGCTCATGATCACTGAAGGTTATGAATGGCCCACTCTTACTGTGAATGGAGTTACTTCTACATACAAGGTGAGGAGAATTAACGGGCGAAGAAAAGGCTAACTACGCCATTGAAGTAAAGACTCTTTCCACACTTCGTATGTGCATTCCTCAAGAGTTGGTGCACTTGTTTCCTAAACAAGAATACAAGACTTCAAAGCAATTATTCGATGCTATTGAAGCTCATTGTGAAGGTGATCCATTATTGAAGCAAAATAGAATTAAAATGCTTAAGAAACAATTTGATTGCTTCAATGCCACAAAGAATGAACAAGTTGAGGATCTTATTCTGAGATATCAACATCTTCTTGCTGAATTAGCATATTTTGACCTTAGATACACTCCTACTGAGATAGTGGATAAATTCCTGGATGGTTTGCCGAAAGCATACAAAGAGTTTTGTCATGGATTGCAAGAAAGAGCTGATTACGCATCTCTTCGAATAGATGGAGTTATATCCACTCTAAGAAACAGAGAAATGAAGGATAAGGCAAAAGATCTTCAAGACAACTTCACACAGGATCCATCTCTATATCATGCCACTATGAAAAATCCAACAACTGACGTTAATGCTTTCTTTTCGGGAGTTGGTAATACTGGTGAGACAGACAATTGTGGTGCTCAAATGGATGGAGATGATTCTTTTGGATTCATGGCTACTGATGCTGGCTAACAAGGGAAAAGGGCTAATGACGGTGCAAAGACTGGAAATATGAAATTCGGAAACATTTCATCTTCTTCTGCGGGTTACAAATCCATGCCTATGAATATGAAATCAGCTGAGGGTAGGATGAATGTATTTGCTGCAATGTGTGCTGCACATGAAGCTTTTGTTGCAGGAAGAATCACAGATCCAGCACTTATTGATGAAGATTACGATCAGATAGATCCAGATGATGTTGAAGAAATGGATCTGAAATGGCAATTGGCAATGATCACCAGGAGAGTACAAAAGTTTATGAATAGAACAGGAAGACAGCTTACTGGAGGTACTCAAGGATTTGACAAGTCAAAGGTGAAATGCTATAACTGCGAAGGTTTTGGACATTTTGCCAGAGAATGTCAACGGCCTAAGAAAGAGGCAAATGTTACTCCTGCACGTCAAGATAGAGGTGGTAATCGTCCATTCAATCAAAATTCTACTAGAGCTCTTTTATTGACTGATGATCCTACTGCAAATGTCAATGGCAATGACAAGGCTATAGTAGCTGTTCAACCAGATGGTTCTTATGTTTGGAATCTTCCACATGATGAGAACAATAACGCTTATTTGGCCGAAATTCTTGATGATATGGCTCAAATAGTTGATTCTCCCGATAATTTCTTGGACACCACAATCTACCACAGTGAAGAGCAATTGTATGAAAATACTAATAGTTCGAATGTGGAATCTGTTGCTGCTGGTGTATATGATACTGATTCCGAATTTGACAATGAGTTAGAAGAAGTCAAGAACCTTGATGAAGTGAAAGCTACTGAAGAGGTGAAAGCAGCTGAGGTTAAAGATGATTCTGCCACAGAAAAGAGTGAAAAGACTATTGAAGAGCAGATGCAAGAGTTTGAGATTCCGGCTGGCATGACTGTGGATGACTTTGTTGCTTACATGGCAGATTGCAAAGAGGCAAGACCAACAGGTATCTTATTCTTTACATACTATTGTTCATGTTTGCAAAATGTTAATCGCATGTTTGATGAACTTGAACAAAAGAATGAACAAATTAAGAAATTAGAATCTGTTGTCAATACTGCTCATGATGAAAGAGATAAATTAATTAAAAAGGGTCTAACTGTAAATGATAAGGAAAAATTTTTCAAGGAAAAGATTAGATCCTTAGAATCTGACATTAGAGCAATGAAAGATAAAGTCAATCATTCTGTGGCTATCGAAAGAGTAAGTAGTGAAGCTTATTCCTTGTTAGCTAGAAAGTGTGCTACCGTAGAAAAGGAACTTGCTGATGCTAGGATAGAAATCTTGGAATTTAAGGCTAAATCTGATTCTGATAGACATTCTGAGCTTTTGATGCATATGAAAAAGTTTGAGAATTCTTCCTCTAAGAGTCTTGAAACTGCAAAGATTTCTTATAAAGATGTGCCTCCTCCTTTCAATAATAACTATACTCCTGTTGAACCTAATATTCCTGAAATCCTACTTCAACCTAGTGTTGTAGATGGTAAACCAAAAGACTCAATTTCTGAGGCAAAGTTGCCTGAGGGAACAACAGAGTCTAAAGGAGGTTCTTCTCAACCTAACAAGGAAGAGAAATTGAAAGGTGTTGCTTTAAATCAGTCTACTCCTTATGGTCAGAAAGAAGTATTGTACACTTTACACTTCATAAGAGTAATAGGGTCTATACTGAGTTAGAATTCCCATTAGAATCTATTGACCCTAAGAGGATTGATAAAGTCTGGGATGTTGCTATTGAGGATATGAAGAAATTAAGTCAGCAACGTCTCACTCCATTACCTAAGCAGTCTAGGATTAGAAAATATGAAGATAACTTAGCCGTTAATGAAGAAGCAACTAAGGTTTTAAAGCACATCTTAATGCCTACACTTAAGAAATCTTCAAGTAAAGATAGACATGAGAAAGATGGTGCTAGGAAGTCTAGGATTTCACCAACTAAACAAGACCCTGAAAAGGAAAATTAAAGAAAAACAAGTAAGTCAGTGGACACTAGTGCTAATAATGAATCTGTAGGTACCGATAAAAAGGTAGATACAAACAAAAAGTTCAAGGTCCTCTCTTGCTTTGCTTGTCATGAAAAGGGTCATGTTTATAGTGTATGTCCAAATAGACCTCGAAGATCAGGTTCTCCTTCAAAAGGCTTCCACTTCAGAAGGAAAAAGGGGGTTGGGTAATAATAAACAGGTTTATGAGGCTAAAGTTCAATCTTCTCCAAAACCGTTTACTATACCTCAACGACGTGAATCTCCACTGAAAGGTTCCTCGGGAAATGTTCATAGGATTTCAAATCGTTTTCAAACACCTCCACGACCTGATCGTTCTGTTCCTAAAAGTCAAAATTCATTTTATGACCAAATTCATTCGAGTGTTCGATCTTCTTATGGCCCTCATTCTCCTAGACCTTCTCCGACGAGAGGTCAGAAGTCTCCTCCTGTGAGAAGACAAGATGAGAATCATGTTCCACCCACGGCTTCTAGCAATGGGTATTGGACTGAACTGATTCTAAGGGATGAGAAGGGACGACCCAAACCTCAGAAGGTTTGGGTCCCCAATGAAAACTAATTTCTCTCATTTTATGTGCAGGGAGTTCCTAGGATACCAATTCATTTATGGTACCTTGATAGTGGATGCTCCAGGCACATGACAGGGGACAGGAAACTCTTGTCCAATTTTACTGGTATAAATGGGTCGTATGTTTGTTTTGCTGGATCCAAGGGCGGCAACATCACCGGTCAGGGAGATGTCGTCAATGGACAACTTACTCTAGAAAGAGTAAACTATGTGGAACAACTTACTCATAATCTAATGAGTGTCTCACAGATCTGTGACAAGGGCAACAATGTTCATTTCACAGAAAAGGAGGCATTCATCTTGAAGCCGGGTTTCGTTATTCCAGAAGAATGGATTATGCTCAGAGCTCCTAGGAAGAGAGACATCTATGGCTTAGTTTTAGGTGTTGATAATCCAACGGAGCCCCTCTGTTTGTTGAGCAAAGCAAATGAGTCTGAATCACTCCCCTGGCATCGAAGAATGGGACATATTAACTTTCGGAAGATGAATGAACTTGTTAGTCTTGGATTAGTTGATGGTGTTCCAGTTAAGAAGTTTGGATGGAAGATAAATGTGTACCATGTTTGAAAGGAAAGCAACACAAGAATCCTCATAAATCAAAGGTGCATAACACTATATCCAAACCATTCGAACTACTTCATATGGATCTCTTTGGTCCTGTGAACGTAAGAAGCATTGGAGGGATGTTCTACTGTTTGGTGATCCCTGATGATTACTCAAGGTACTCATGGGTATTTTTCTTGAAGACAAAGGACGAGACCGCTTGTTCTACTGTTTGGTTGATCATTGATGATTACTCAAGGTACTCATGGGTATTTTTCTTGAAGACAAAGGACGAGACCGCAAACCGGTTTATGGATTTTGTTAGACAAGTTGAGAATGTTCATGAAGTTAAAGTTAAGAGAATCAGGAGTGACAATGGCACTGAGTTCAAGAACAATACTCTTACGGTTTTTTGCTTGACCAAGGGTATTCAACATCAATTTAGTGCACCGTATGAGCCACAACAGAATGGAGTAGCTGAGAGGAAAAACAGGACTTTGATAGAAATAGCTAGGACGATGCTTGCTGATTCAGGGCTTCCTGTTACTTTCTGGGGGGAGGCAGTGAATACAGCTTGTCACATTTTAAATCGGGTTTTAACAGTTAAACGGTTCAAGAAAACTTGTTATGAACTTTTGCACAACAAAAAGCCCAATTTGCAAAATGTTGAGCCATTTGGTGTTCCTTGTACTTTTCTTACGGTACTTCCTCAGGGTAAATTTGATCCTAAATCAGAGGAGGGTTTCTTTTTAGGTTATGTACCTAGTACACCAATTCGGTGTGTGTACAATCAGAAAACTGGCAAAGTAAATTTTGGTACAAATGTGGTAATTGTCAGTCATAAACCTGCTGTACACATTGGTCCTGCTAATGACTTCGATTATGATGGTGTCTTCACCTCTTTTCGTGGTCCTGTTTCTTTTATAGGTGTTCCGATTGTGGAAGATGTAGTTACTCTTCATGATCCACTTGAAGGCGGGCCGGTTCCTGTCTCTTCTCCTGTTTCTTCATCATTCATTAAGCCTGCTTCTAAATCTGGAGAGTCAAGTGGGACCAAAGAAGCAGACTCTACTTTAGAGACTGCTCCTAAAAATCTTACTGATCCTTTACATATACCGCTACTTGATGATCCTTTCTATGATACTGACGACACGGAAGGTGAAAATCAGGAAGAGCCTAAAACTCCAGAACAACATGTCCAGACTAACTTGGGGAATGATCTTACAGTTGACACGGTTCCTCAAACAAGAGTCAACAAGGATCATCCAGTAGAGCAAATCATTGGTGATGCTTCTGCCTCTGTTCGTACGAGGAATCAGAATAGGAAAAATTTGTCAAGTATGTTTGCTGAAGTTAAGGATTCTGGGGAAATTACTTGGTACTTGTACTTTTGCTTCATCTCTCAGGTTGAGCCTAAAAATGTTGGAATGGCTTTTAAAGATCCGTCATGGGTTGAGGCGATGCAAGAAGAATTGGCTCAGTTTCGGAAGCTTGATGTATGGAAGTTAGTTGACTTACCTCATGGTGAATCTCCTTTATCTACGCGATGGGTTTTTCGTTGTAAAAAGGATGACAAAGGTGTTGTCACTCGCAATAAGGCTCGGTTGGTAGTTAGAGGATTTGAGCTACAAGAAGGTTTTGATTACGATGAGACTTTTGCACCTGTAGCTAGACTAGAAGCTATTCGATTATTTCTGGCATTTGCTAGTTATCAAGGTATAAAGGTGTATCAACTTGACGTAAAGAGTGCCTTTTTGTATGGAGAAATTAGAAAAGAAGTGTATCTAGATCAACCTCAGGGGTTTGAGGATCCAGATTTTCCCAATAGAGTATATCGTCTTGATAAGGCTCTATATGGTTTACATCAGGCTCCTCGATCATGGTATGAAAAACTGTCTACTCATTTGCATGAAAATGGTTTTACTCGAGGTTCTATTGACAGCACGTTGTTCATCAAATGGAAAGGGAAGGACTACTTGCTTGTACAGGTTTACGTTGATGATATCATTTTTGGTTCATCTGATAAGAACATGTGCAAGGAGTTTGAGCAGAGCATGAAGGCTAAGTTCGAAATGAGTGCTATGGGGGAATTAACTTTCTTCCTTGGATTACAGGTGGATCAACTGAAGGATGGGTTCTTTATTCATCAGAGCAAGTATGTTCAAGATCTTCTTACCAGGTTTCGAATGTCCGATGCTAAAGATGCAATTACTCCCATTCAGACTAATCATGGGCTGTGTCCTGATAAGACTAATGATCCAGAAGTCGATGCAACTCAATATCGGGCTATCATTGGTTCCTTGATGTATCTGACGGCTTCACGTCCAGACATTACCTTTGCTATTTGTATATGTGCTAGATATCAGGCTAATCCGAAAGAGTCACATTTGAAAGCTGCGAAAAGGATTCTTCGTTATGTGAAGGCCAAGCCTCGTCTAGGGCTTTGGTATCCCATGCATGGTTCCTTTGAATTCAAAGCTTATACTGATTCGGATTATGGTGGCTGCAGTTCGGATAGGAAATCAACGTCAGGTGGATGTCAGCTTTTAGGGGGAGAATTATATCGTGGCAGTGCAAAAAGCAGACATCTGTTGCACAGTCTACCTGTGAAGCAGAGTACATAGCTGCTGGTCAATGCTGTTCTCAGGTACTTTGGATATAGCAACAATTGCGCGACTATGGTATGGATATCTCAAACTCTCCTATTTGTATTGATAATAAGTCTGCCATAGACATTACTAAGAATCCGAAAAACTTTAAAGTCACCAAGCACATAGATATAAAGCATCATTTTTTGCGTGACTGTTTTGAGAAAAATCTTATTCATTTAGAAAAGGTTGTTACTGATGATAACCTTGCTGATCTTTATACTAAAGCTTTTGATAGACCTCGTCATGAGTTGTTATATCAACTCAATGGTATGAAGAATGCCGAGTAGTTTCTCTCAAAGAACTTAAATTTTCTTTTCGTGTCTTAGTAGTTTAAGTCGTACATAGATAGAGTCAAAAATACAAAAAGAGTTGTCTTAGTATAAGTCTGTATATATCTAGTGTCAGAAAAATACAAAAACATCTGAAAAATAGAAAATCCAAAAATATAATAAATAAAGTAAGGTTACTGCACTACATGTTTAGACGTGAAGATACTTTAGCTTTTAAGCCTCCTTAATTGTACTTTAAAAATGCTCAGTTCAGTGATACCATTATATGATGTATCGATAGGCACAAAGTACCAAGGTTTCCTTTTAATCTGAACTTGAAAGTATACAATGTTCTTATGGGAAACGTATTCAGATATATGGTTGAGAATGCTTGTTCTTAAAATAGACAAGTCCTTTAAATCTTATGAAAGATCTTGAATTATAATTATGTATATTTGGTCTTTATATAGAAGGTCTCGGGTACATATATGTGTATGTATTGCTTATTCGGATGTATATTTGTGACAAGATATGCAAATATCTAATAAATTTGTTGAAAATATGAAGCTAATGTGGCCTTTGAGATTCGAACAAGTAAGTTTGGGGTGTCTTTGTATACCTAGCCTACCTAAAGCTTCCAACTTGGGATAGGTTGTCAGAAAGTTCGCTACACGGGTCTCATAGAAAGTCATGGGTTTTCATAAGTGCTTTAAAGTAAAATTAATGTCACAAATATGCAAGTACTTGGCATTATGCAATGTTAAGTATATTTCCGTACGTGAGTCAAGTTATGTCGCTTTCGCGCGAGGAATCACCGACCTGTCACCGCTGACTTGATTCTTAAAGACTTCTCACTTTAATCACCAAATGTCTTAATCTTAGTGCTTGTTTCGATTATGAGAGTGTATCTGAATATGGGGCACATAAGTTCGCAAACTAAAATTGTGGCATGAGTAACTTACTAGGTTACATGGTGACTGTCCTTGGCTCAAGTAATACGAAAGTGCCACAAACCAAAAAGGAGACTGGAAGTACCGAGTGTTTAAGAGGACAAACATATTGGTAATCGTTTTTGGATCACTGTTCATAACTAATAATAAGAGAATTATTTCTCGCTGGTAGGCTTATGTAAATGCTAATCTGATCTGATCAGCAGTACCCTAGTCACTTGTAAATAATGAATAAATTAAGATAACTATTGTGTATAGAATAGTTTATTATTCTGTAATTTTTGTTCTAATTTATTTTTCTATTTTATTGAGTCAAAATAAGTATTTTCATAAGTTCTTATTGCACGAGAGATTCTACTTAAATTCTGTTGAGTATATGTTTTGCTGAATTCATTCATTTGAATTCTTGATGAGGTTATGTGATTAGTTCAAAAGAAGATTTTCTGATATGGACATTAATTTGTTTAAGTTTAGAAAATGATCTTTTAAATCTTATGTGACAAGTCAATGTTATTTGAAATCTCACAAGTTTCAGTTTCTACAAGTTATGAATCTAATTGATAACTTGGTGACCTTTAGGGTTTGACAATGGAATGACCTCCCTTGATCTTTTATTAGGATCTTGAGTATTTCATAATTGTTAATCCTAATTTTGTGTGTTTTCACTTGAATTTTCTGCATTATTGTGCCTTTGCTCTTGTTGCGTTAATGAGTTTTTGGTAAGTGTGCAGTGTTCAGGTTAAGAAGATAAAGTTGGAGTGTGATCTTTGTTACAATACTGTGTTATTCATACTGATGATATCGTGGAGACAAGATTTTTGGTGTGAAATGACAATATTGTGATGCAAATATGAACACGTGAAGGAAGAATACATGAATCTGTCTTTAGAGTATTTATTTACTTTACATTTCATGTATTTAGTGAAAATAATCAGTGTTGATACGTGTTTCTTTTGATTCCCGTACCTTGACTTATGACTTGATCTCGGAAACTTTTTAAGGTTCTTCATTGGATTTTTGGACTATTCATTGTTTGTTAATTTTGTAGACGGCATCTAATATGGGACTTAAGTGTTTCAAGATGGTTTGCCGTCAAGCATCTCAATGATTAGAGACATATTCTCCGTATCATGGTCGTGGTTGGTATCGCTGTTAATATGTTCATTGATTATTTTCAGTTTGTTAATGGTTGATTTTAGACCTTGGGGTTCTGTTTTTAATTCAAGATTATAATGTTTGTAAAATACTTACATTATGATGATGATTTTAGATGGTGGTACTTTTTGGTACAAGGCATGAACAAGTTGCTTTTAACGAGTTGTTGCTATGTACAGGATTAGGTCAAAGGGTCGCATCGTGGAGAGTTAGTGATGAAAAATCTGGAAAATTTTCTAAGTACACATTTGTTCTTACGAAGATAGTAATAACTTCGTTCAGTTTTGATCTTAAGAAAATTGGCTTAGTACAAATTTGTTCTTACGAAGATAATATTAACTTCGTTTCATCTATTTTCGTTTTCTTGTTTTTAACGAAGATAGTATTATCTTCGTTCCAGTTGATCTTACGAAGTTTAACTTCGTTTTTTACATATTTTCGATCGAATTCCTAACCGACCCGTTTTGACCCATCTTTTAACCATCTATATAAATATCAACTTAGTTCGTTTTATCTTCCTCATTGCCTTCATTCTTAAAGATAAACGAACTTAAGCTGAATAAACCCCCATATTTTCATCAATTAAATCACTTGATTTCATTTGATTCTCTACTTGTTGTCTCGATTATTGTTGAAATAAGTGATTCAGGTATATTATTGAGCATCGTCATTCATAAATCCCCAATTCTCGATTCTTGTTTTTGCCCAATTTTTACATGAACTCATTCGGTTTTGATATATATATTTTTATTTTTATTTTTTTTTATTTTTTTATATTTTTTTTAGGGTTTAATTTCGTTTTTAATTTTAATCCATTGAATCCTTAATTCGTTTGTAAAATTGAAATGGGTTATGTTTCTTTTAAGTGTTACAAATGTTTTTGTAATTAATTCTGGGCAAATCAAGTGTTCATCAAGGTTTTAAGAATCAAATAATTGATTTTGAAACAGACTGTCGTTCAGAATGGCTACGAACTTAGACTTCGTTTATCTCTACGAACTTAAGTTCTCAAACAGAATTTACGAACTTAGACTTTTCCTTCAACTAACGAACTTAGGAGTTTTTGTGACAAACGAACTTAGTAATGCTTCTAAGCTATCTTCGTTCATTGTTACCCAACGAACTTAACACCTATTTTTGTTTATTGTTATCCAACGAATTTAAAGTCTATCTTCGTTCATTCCTAACTAACGAACTTAAGATCTATCTTCGTACATTCTTAACTTACGAACTTAAAGACTAATTTCGTACAGTTCCAACTTATGAGATTATTAATTAAGTTCATCTAAGACTGCTATTCATTTCTTGTGCTAATCCTATAATTGTTTTTCAATTATGATTTGTTTTTGCAGAAATGGCTCTTGCTCCACGTCAGTTCTTTAAGAAGCACAATCTGACCTTAAATCTGGATCCAGATCAACATAATTGTGAACGCTATCATGAAATGTTTGATTTTATTGCTCGTTCTAGGCTTTCTTTTGCATTCTGTGATTCACCTAGATTGGTGAGGCAGTATATCGATGACTTCTGGAGGACTGCTCATCAGGTCATGGTTAATGGTCGTAGCTTTGTTAGAGCAACTGTCAAAGGAATCACTTTTGATTTTAATGCTGCGATACTTCGTGAAATTCTACATTTGGGTGAAGAATCAGACGACGCAGTAGAATTAGCTTACGATTTTGACCTTATTCGTCGGTGTTTTCAAAGAATGGGATATGTTGGTCAAATAAAGCTTCCTTTTGATAAGAGTGGATTTCAAGGACGTTGGAGATACCTTGCTTACGTGTTGTTAGTAAGTCTGAGTAATCGTAAGGCTGGATTTGATCAGCTTTCTGCTCAGATTTCTTCGCAGATGGTGGCTTTGGTCTATAATCGACCTTATCCGTTTTCAACATACTTCTATCATGCGTTTGTTGATCAAATCAATGCCAAGGCGAAGAATAGGTTTCTATTATATCCTCGTTTTGTTGTGGCAATAGTTAGACATTTTTGTCCGAACTTGGTATTTGATCAAGGTCCTCGCTATGTACCACATGCTTGGCCTTTACGTATATTTGCTGATTTAGATGCCAATACTCGAAATGTAGCTGGTCTAAATAATCCACCTTTGTTTGGTCACTTAATTAATCCAAATTATCGATCTCGCTTTGAGAATGATATGTTGGTGGATGATGAAGACAATTCTGATCATGAGAATGAAGAGAGTTCAGATGATAGTTCGGCTGGTGATTCTGATGATTCTGATAGTGGGAATGATGGTGATGATGATGTAGTTGACGCAGACACAGATGAATATGATAGTGTCGCTGCTGATTCTGATAATGAGCATAGAACGAAGATGGCTCATGATGTACCTGCTGCTTCAGGAAGTGATAATTCATATCACTTTTCTAGAGAAGATGTAGGTGCTTTACGCCGAGAGCGTCGGAGTAAGGCATGTCATTCTTCACCGGTTCTTTCTGAAACGAATCAATCTGTTCAAGAAGAAGTTAATCTGAATGAGAATGTTGGTGCTGAACAAGAAGTTGTATCTGATTATCAAGAACAATTGGAACATAGAGATATGGCATCAAGTCCATTACATGAAGGTACAAGTACCGTTGGACCAAAGAGGACACTGGATGCTACTCTCACTTATCGCAGAGCTAAGCGTGCAAGAATTTTTGAGGATACTTCAGTATCTGCAGCTGCTGCTGATATTCCTGTTGTCTCAACAGCACCAGTTCCTACTGTTGCTGGCAGTGTACCATTGCGTCCATTGTTGCCTCCTGCCAGATCTATATTGCCCAGATTGCCTACTTTTCCTCCTATTCCTTCAGATTACTCCCTAGTTAGGCGTATAGATGTTCTTCAGACTCGTGTTGATACGTTAGAGTCTGATCTTACGACTGTTCGAGGTACTTTGACCTTTTTGATCAACTGGGTCAAGAATCAAGGGGGAGATGTTCCTGAAGAAGTCTGCAGATTATCAGCAGTTCAGCCAAGACGTCAGAATGAAGATGATGATGCTGATAATGCTGGTAATAGGAGTGATTCTCGCCCAGTTTCTGACAAAGGAAAAGGGGTTGAGACTCAGGGAGAGACAGAAAGAGATACTACCCAGACTGGTACTTCTGGTGCGGGTGGTTCAAGTGCTCCTCGAGAGGCTGAAGTTATTGAAGCACTTGATGTAACACCCGTTTCGTAAAAAATATGGATTTCCAAAAATTTCGCCTAACGGCGTTAAATCATGCGGAAACGATTTAGGAAAATACTCAACTAAGGAAAACAGTTGAGAAAACATTGGTGGTGTTACTATTAGCATCAAATCTGTAATAAAAGAAATCCATAAGATTGCCCAACATAAAGCAATCATAACATAGTCATTACATAAGTTCCATAAAGGAAATCAATAACATAAGGTCTATGTGAAGCTATTGGGTAAACTAAAGCCAGCTTGATCATCTACCCATCTCTCGCCAAAGCTTCACACGTCATCTCACTGCCTAACCCGAGGGGTGTCAACACATTAAAAGAAACAAGTGTTAGCTATAAAGCTAAGTAAGATAACACCAGGTTAAGCAAAACATTTCATCCATTTAAATCGTCACTTTAAAGCATTACGTCATTTTAATTAGGCATTCATACCACCGTATAAACATATCCACATCACATATAAGCATAGAGTTCATGGCCCTAAGCGTGCCTAATCAATTTGATCACTTTGATTCACCTCGTTAAGTTGTAACCGAAGTTACCGTTTTTAAGGAAAGACAATGTCGATCCATGAGTAGCACGCTATGTTCATGACATTAGGTGGGTCATCAGGCCACCCGAAACTACTCGCCACATATGACTTGTTGCAAGGAACCACCCGAGCAACCATTTTAACGTACCTATGACCACCGTCAGGCATGACGTACCTATTACCACCGTAAGGCACTATGTACCTATTACCACCGTAAGGCACTATGTACCTATTACCACCGTAAGGCACTATGTACCTATTACCACCGTAAGGCACTATGTACCTATTACCACCGTAAGGCACTATGTACCTATTACCACCGTAAGGCACAGGTTATGCATAACACTTAACATCTAATTAGCTCGAGCATTTATCATATTTAGTTTAGATTTCCACCTTTAACCTAAACTAATCCATACTATCATCTTTTCACATTAGGGCCCTTAAAACGTGCACGTGTCATGGCAACCTAAAAAGGTCTAGTGTTCTAGATGAACAAGCCACATATACACGCACATAACAACATTACAACATATCATTAACCACCGTTCATCATAACATATCATATCGTAAACATATCATTAACCACCGTTCATCATAACATTTTATATCGTAACCACATGTACGGGGAAACATTTTAGGCATAAACATCATCATCATTAATCCCCGAGTACCTCCCATATCAACCCAACCACCTATGAGTTATACATTACTGTTATGGAGGTTATAGTTCACGAACCATTTTCGTTGCACCCTCAGCGTGACAAAAGTAGTGTATCTTACCTGTTAGTAGTATGTGCGCGCAAACAAAGCTAACAGTGCTTAATAGTAATCCCCCGACACCTGTAATTAACAATGGCCGATCGAAATCAAGCCCAAAAGACACCAACAATCTACGTAAAACTTGAAGAGATGCTTTAGAATTTCAAGAAGGATTGAAAGGTTGTTTAGGTTTGTTCTTTGAAGTGATTATGGCTGCTAAAGGAAGGAGATTAGGCTAATCCTAGCCCTAATCCCGTTTTCAACTTTCACTTTTGTCAAATTTAGTCCCTGGACTTCATATTAGCTTTATTACACCTTTAAACACCTAATGGGGATATACATAACACATGGAAGCACTTTCGCACACTACATAGACCTTTTACACATCATTAAGTCTACTTTATTGTCACTCATTAAAGATAATTAAATCTCACATATAGGGCACATAAACACATATTTCCACATAAACATATCACGGACTTAGAATTTTGACCTAACGACGTTAGTCAACATATACGTTTAAGTTTTGGGATGTTACAATTACCTCCCCCTTAAGAGGATTCCGTCCCCGGAATCACTTCAGCATCAAAAAGGTGGGGATAGGTCTCCCGCATTACGGACTCGGTCTCCCAAGTCATACTTTCGCCGTGATTGTGTTTCCACTTTATGAGAACTAGATCGATAGTCTTTCGTCGTAACTTCTTTTGTTTTCTTCCCATTATAGCAACAGGTTCATCGACAATCTGCTTGTTGGGATTAATACTTACGTCCTCGAGTGGAATGACATCCGTTTCATTCGCATAGCACTTACGTAGGTAACACACATGAAATGTGTTGTGAATTCCATCAAGTTCTGGAGGTAGTTCCAGTTGAAATGCCTGTTCATTAACCTTCTTAATGATCTTAAAAGGTCCAATGAATCTAGGACTTAGCTTTCCACGTTTTCCAAACCGTAATACACCTTTCCAAGGCGACACCTTGAGTAAAACCATTTCGCCTTCTTTAAAATCGAACGACCTCCTTTTCTTATCAGCATATGACTTTTGCCTTTCGCGAGCAACACGTAAGGCTTTCTTTGCTATGTTAACTTTATCGGCCGTAAGTTGTACCAATTCGGGTCCAGCAAGTTGCTTTTCCCCGGGCTCCAACCAACAACTAGGAGTCCGACACTTCCTACCATATAACATCTCAAAAGGTGGCATTCCAATGCTCGCATGATAACTATTGTTATACGCAAACTCAATAAGAGGTAGGTGTTTATCCCACGAACCACCATAATCCAATACACAAGCTCTGAGCATATCTTCGAGCGTTTGAATAGTCCTTTCACTTTGCCCATCGGTCTGCGGGTGATAGGCTGTGCTCAGATGAACTTGAGTACCAACTTCCCGTTGAAAACTCTTCCAAAAGTTGGAAACGAATCGAGCATCACGATCGGACACAATCGATATCGGAACACCATGTTTAGTAACCACTTCATCAATATACAACGTAGCGAAGTTCTCCATAGGAGCAGTCTCACGAACTGGGAGAAAGTGAGCACTCTTCGTTAATTGATCGACAATAACCCATATCATATCATGACCACGAGGCGTTCTTGGAAGCTTGGTTATAAAATCCATCGTAATACGATCCCATTTCCACTCAGGGATCTCGAGTTGCTGAAACTTCCCGTAAGGCTTTTGATGTTCAGCTTCACCTTCGCACACGTCAAACATTTCTGTACGTACATCATTACATCGTTCTTAATACTGGGCCACCAATAAATAGGCTTCAAATCTGCATGCATCTTTGTGGCACCAGGGTGTACAGAATACTTAGTTTTGTGAGCTTCATCCATTACTAACTCACGATTGCCTCCATAGAGAGGAACCCATATTCTACCGTTGTAAGTTCGAAGGCCACGACTATTTTCTTCCATTTGGAGTCTGTTCTTCTTCTTTTCCCAATAGACTCCGCTTTCACATTATCATCCTTTAACGCTTCGATTTGAGCTAATCGAATAGGTTCCAGTAAATTCGACTCAATCTTTGTAATCATCGCACATAATCTACTCTTCGCATATCCCTTGCGGCTTAAGGCATCAGCAACCACATTAGCTTTGCCTGGGTGATATTTAATTTCACAATCGTAATCCTTTAATAACTCCATCCACCTCCGTTGTCTAACATTCATGTCCTTCTGAGTAAACACGTACTGTAAGCTCTTATGATCCGTATAAAGGGTACACTTTGTACCATACAGATAATGTCGCCACAACTTCAGAGCAAAAACAACCGCAGCCAGCTCAAGGTCATGAGTAGGATAATTCCGCTCATGAGGCTTCAGCTGTCGAGAGGCGTAAGCGATAACTTTGTCTCGTTGCATTAGTACACACCCTAACCCCGTGATGGATGCGTCACTATAAACCACTAAATCATTTGTTCCTTCGGGTAAGGCTAAGACTGGAGCTTCACACAACTTCTTTTTCAACGTTGTGAAGGCTTTCTCTTGAGCATCAGTCCATACAAATTTCACACCTTTCTTCGTTAATTCAGTCATTGGTTTGGCAATGCGCGAGAAATCCTGAATGAAACGTCGATAATAACCAGCCAAACCGAGAAAACTCTTTATTTCTGTAGGAGACTTAGGCTGCTCCCACTTTGACACCGCTTCTATCTTTGCAGGATCCACTTTTATACCATCCGAGGAGACGACATGGCCGAGGAAATGAACTTCCTTTAGCCAGAACTCGCATTTGGAGAATTTAGCATATAGCTTTTTCTCTCTGAGGACTTGTAAGACAGCCCTCAAATGCTCTCTATGTTCCTCTTCCGACTTTGAATACACAAGAATGTCGTCGATGAAAACGATAACGAAATGATCCAAAAACGGTCGACAGACACGGTTCATCAAATCCATAAACTTCGCTGGAGCATTTGTCAAACCGAATGGCATGACAAGGAACTCGTAATGACCATAACGAGTTCGGAACGCTGTTTTGGCTACACTTTCTTCTTCAACCTTTAATTGATGATAGCCAGACCGTAAGTCAATCTTTGAAAAACAGGAAGCACCTTGAAGTTGATCGAACAAATCATCAATGCGAGGGAGTGGATACTTATTCTTCACTGTTCTTTTATTCAGCTCGCGATAATCAATACACATGCGCATGGATCCGTCTTTCTTCTTTACGAAAAGGATAGGAGCACCCCATGGAGAGGAGCTCGGACGAATGAAACCTTTATCTAAAAGTTCCTGAATTTGAGTCATCAGCTCCTTCATCTCTGTCGGAGCTAATCGATACGGAGCTTTGGCTACAGGAGTAGCACCAGAAATAAGGTCAATAGAAAATTCAACCTCACGATCCGGAGGAAGACCTGGAAGATCTTCAGGGAAAACATCAGGAACTCGGAAACAACTTCGACATCAGAGACTGTAGGCTTCGCGATACGAGAATCGATGACATAAGCTAGAAAATGTGACTTAGTTTGCCGTATACAACGAAGTACTTTCATCATCGAGATCACCTTAACATTTCCCGGCTTCTTGTCACCATAGACACAAACACCTTTTCCGTCAGGGGTAGCGATACGAACTATTTTCTTTGCACATAAGACAACAGCATCATTTTTTGACATCCAGTCCATACCGAGAACAACATCAAAACTAGGAATGGTAGCGGGTAACAGGTTAGCAGTAAACAAACGACCCTCTATTTCTAAAGGACAATCAGAGTAACCTTCCCGAATAATAGACGTTGCACCATTAGCCACTTCCACTTCTATAGGGCACCGTAAAGAACTAGTAGTCATGTCTAACTTAGGAGCAAACAGAGTAGACACAAAAGATTTGTTCGCACCAGAATCAAATAACACATTAGCAGGTTTGGAGTTAACAATAAGGGGAGCAGTAACTACCTGATCATCGTCTTTTGCCTCCTCAGCCGTCATCTGAAAAGCACGGGCTTTGGCCTAGGAAGCTTCTGCCTTCTTTCCCTCATCTTTCTTCATCTGCGGGCAGTCTGCAATATGGTGCTTGGTGTCTCCACATTTATAACATCTTGCCTTGTCAGTGCATTGATCAATGGTATGACCCTGAGTTCCACACCTATTGCACCTGCGGGTCTTTGTAGAACACTGACCAGAATGGATAGATTTGCAGCCTGGGCACCATTTTCCATCCTTGTCTGCCCTTCCCTTGTCAGAGGACGATGAAGATCCCTTAAATTTCTTTCCAAAATGATTTGATCCACCAAACCTCCTCTTATTGCCAGACTTCTTCTCATCCTCTTTCTTTTCAACTTTCTTATCCGTAGCAAAATCATCATCAAGCTTTTTAGATTCTTTGATTGCTTCAGTTAGAGTCTTATGCTGCCTACAAATACCTCGATAACTTGGAGGTAAACCATCGACATAGCAGGCGACTTGATCTGCATCAGTTCTGAATAGATGACCCACAAATTTCATCTTTTCCATAAAGGAACGAGCATAATCATTAATTTTTCCCACTTCAGCCTTCAGGGCACGAAACTCTTTTTCCATTTTTCTCTGCTCATGAACTCCAATATACTCTTCAATAAATTTCTGTCTGAAGTTAGCCCACGTAATAGCAGATACCATAGCTGGAGTCATCGAAATGGTAATGCTCTTCCACCAGTCCCGAGCACTTCTTTCAGCATCCTGCTAGCACACAACACTTTCTTATCCTCAGGACAATCACAAGCTTCAAAAACCATCTCAGTATCATCAAGCCATTCCATGCAACCCACTGCATTAAGTGTTCCATAGAATTTCTGAGCTCCACACTTCTGAAAACTTTCGAACTTGAATCGAGGAGCTTGAACTACATTAGGAGGAGCCACATCAACATTAACAGGGGGAACGACTACATTATTAACTAGTAGCTCAGTGTGGTGAGAAGGCACTGAGAAATTGCCATCAGTTCCTTCAGCATTTTCGGCAAGAGCGTTGTTCAGTTGCTCCTGAGTCTGTGCTAACTGGGCCTGGAGAGTCAGCACAAGATTGTACAATTCAGCTGCATTTGGGATTTGCTCCACCACTGCTTCGTTAACTATAGGTTGATTACCAGGAGGTGGAGGCATAGGGCCTAACGAGCCTTGCCGATTGACCTGCTAAGGATTCACTCGATTTCTATTCACGTTAGCTGCAGCAGCAGTAGCAGCAGCATTAGTAGCAACTGCACCTGGATGGACAGGTGGAGTAACGCTGGCAGTTGCTCCGTCACGTTGGATGTTACGGTTGCGAGTGTTAACCATTTTCCTTCAATAAAATGGTGAAGTCGATAAGCGCGAAATAAAACAAAAGTTCGTTGGGATAAGGCTAAATCATATCATCGTAAGCATACGTACCTATTACCACCGTAAGGCACTATGTACCTATTACCACCGTAAGGCACTATGTACCTATTACCACCGTAAGGCACTATGTACCTATTACCACCGTAAGGCACTATGTACCTATTACCACCGTAAGGCACTATGTACCTATTACCACCGTAAGGCACTATGTACCTATTACCACCGTAAGGCACTATGTACCTATTACCACCGTAAGGCACTATGTACCTATTACCACCGTAAGGCACTATGTACCTATTACCACCGTAAGGCACTATGTACCTATTACCACCGTAAGGCACTATGTACCTATTACCACCGTAAGGCACTATGTACCTATTACCACCGTAAGGCACTATGTACCTATTACCACCGTAAGGCACTATGTACCTATTACCACCGTAAGGCACTATGTACCTATTACCACCGTAAGGCACTATGTACCTATTACCACCGTAAGGCACTATGTACCTATTACCACCGTAAGGCACTATGTACCTATTACCACCGTAAGGCACTATGTACCTATTACCACCGTAAGGCACTATGTACCTATTACCACCGTAAGGCACTATGTACCTATTACCACCGTAAGGCACTATGTACCTATTACCACCGTAAGGCACTATGTACCTATTACCACCGTAAGGCACTATGTACCTATTACCACCGTAAGGCACTATGTACCTATTACCACCGTAAGGCACTATGTACCTATTACCACCGTAAGGCACTATGTACCTATTACCACCGTAAGGCACTATGTACCTATTACCACCGTAAGGCACTATGTACCTATTACCACCGTAAGGCACTATGTACCTATTACCACCGTAAGGCACTATGTACCTATTACCACCGTAAGGCACTATGTACCTATTACCACCGTAAGGCACTATGTACCTATTACCACCGTAAGGCACTATGTACCTATTACCACCGTAAGGCACTATGTACCTATTACCACCGTAAGGCACTATGTACCTATTACCACCGTAAGGCACTATGTACCTATTACCACCGTAAGGCACTATGTACCTATTACCACCGTAAGGCACTATGTACCTATTACCACCGTAAGGCACTATGTACCTATTACCACCGTAAGGCACTATGTACCTATTACCACCGTAAGGCACTATGTACCTATTACCACCGTAAGGCACTATGTACCTATTACCACCGTAAGGCACTATGTACCTATTACCACCGTAAGGCACTATGTACCTATTACCACCGTAAGGCACTATGTACCTATTACCACCGTAAGGCACTATGTACCTATTACCACCGTAAGGCACTATGTACCTATTACCACCGTAAGGCACTATGTACCTATTACCACCGTAAGGCACTATGTACCTATTACCACCGTAAGGCACTATGTACCTATTACCACCGTAAGGCACTATGTACCTATTACCACCGTAAGGCACTATGTACCTATTACCACCGTAAGGCACTATGTACCTATTACCACCGTAAGGCACTATGTACCTATTACCACCGTAAGGCACTATGTACCTATTACCACCGTAAGGCACTATGTACCTATTACCACCGTAAGGCACTATGTACCTATTACCACCGTAAGGCACTATGTACCTATTACCACCGTAAGGCACTATGTACCTATTACCACCGTAAGGCACTATGTACCTATTACCACCGTAAGGCACTATGTACCTATTACCACCGTAAGGCACTATGTACCTATTACCACCGTAAGGCACTATGTACCTATTACCACCGTAAGGCACTATGTACCTATTACCACCGTAAGGCACTATGTACCTATTACCACCGTAAGGCACTATGTACCTATTACCACCGTAAGGCACGATGTACCTATTACCACCGTCAGGCACCATTTATACGTACCTATTACCACCGTAAGGCACTATGTACCTATTACCACCGTAAGGCACTATGTACCTATTACCACCGTAAGGCACTATGTACCTATTACCACCGTAAGGCACTATGTACCTATTACCACCGTAAGGCACTATGTACCTATTACCACCGTAAGGCACTATGTACCTATTACCACCGTAAGGCACTATGTACCTATTACCACCGTAAGGCACTATGTACCTATTACCACCGTAAGGCACTATGTACCTATTACCACCGTAAGGCACTATGTACCTATTACCACCGTAAGGCACTATGTACCTATTACCACCGTAAGGCACTATGTACCTATTACCACCGTAAGGCACTATGTACCTATTACCACCGTAAGGCACTATGTACCTATTACCACCGTAAGGCACTATGTACCTATTACCACCGTAAGGCACTATGTACCTATTACCACCGTAAGGCACTATGTACCTATTACCACCGTAAGGCACTATGTACCTATTACCACCGTAAGGCACTATGTACCTATTACCACCGTAAGGCACTATGTACCTATTACCACCGTAAGGCACTATGTACCTATTACCACCGTAAGGCACTATGTACCTATTACCACCGTAAGGCACTATGTACCTATTACCACCGTAAGGCACTATGTACCTATTACCACCGTAAGGCACTATGTACCTATTACCACCGTCAGGCACCATTTATACGTACCTATTACCACCGTCAGGCATGACGTACCTATTACCACCGTCAGGCACCATTTATACGTACCTATTACCACCGTAAGGCACTATGTACCTATTACCACCGTAAGGCACTATGTACCTATTACCACCGTAAGGCACAGGTTATGCATAACACTTAACATCTAATTAGCTCGAGCATTTATCATATTTAGTTTAGATTTCCACCTTTAACCTAAACTAATCCATACTATCATCTTTTCACGTTAGGGCCCTTAAAACGTGCACGTGTCATGGCAACCTAAAAAGGTCTAGTGTTCTAGATGAACAAGCCACATATACATGCACATAGCAACATTACAACATATCATTAACCACCGTTCATCATAACATATCATATCGTAAACATATCATTAACCACCGTTCATCATAACATTTTATATCGTAACCACATGTACGGGGAAACATTTTAGGCATAAACATCGTCATCATTAATCCCCGAGTACCTCCCATATCAACCCAACCACCTATGAGTTATACATTACTGTTATGGAGGTTATAGTTACGAACCATTTTCGTTGCACCCTCAGCGTGACAAAAGTAGTGTATCTTACCTGTTAGTAGTATGTGCGCGCAAACAAAGCTAACAGTGCTTAATAGTAATCCCCCGACACCTGTAATTAACAATGGCCGATCGAAATCAAGCCCAAAAGACACCAACAATCTACGTAAAACTTGAAGAGATGCTTTAGAATTTCAAGAAGGATTGAAAGGTTGTTTAGGTTTGTTCTTTGAAGTGATTATGGCTGCTAAAGGAAGGAGATTAGGCTAATCCTAGCCCTAATCCCGTTTTTCAACTTTCACTTTTGTCAAATTTAGTCCATGGACTTCATATTAGCTTTATTACACCTTTAAACACCTAATGGGGATATACATAACACATGGAAGCACTTTCGCACACTACATAGACCTTTTACACATCATTAAGTCTACTTTATTGTCACTCATTAAAGATAATTAAATCTCACATATAGGGCACATAAACACATATTTCCACATAAACATATCACGGACTTAGAATTTGACCTAACGACGTTAGTCAACATATACGTTTAAGTTTTGGGATGTTACACTTGACTCAGGTAATTCTTCGAAATCGGTTGATTATTTAAGTGATGATCAAGTTGAAGCTGAAACTGAACGATTAAAGCGTGAAGTTAAGGCAAAATTTGGACATGACTGTAATACCGAAGAAAATGCTTTTCATTCTGTATTTGATAACTTATTAGATAAACAGCAAGAAGCAGAAACTGAAAGAGGAAAAGAATTTCAGATTCAAAGGCAAACAGCCTTGGAATCTGATTCTGATTCTGATTCTGATTCAACTTATGATTTTGATAAAGATTGATAAAGTGTATATTAGGTTGCATGTAATAAGTTTACGACATGTGAATGTAATCTATCTTATTTCAATGCAATTATATTTCATTTCTATTATTATTATTATCATGATTATTCATTTTATTCTGGTATTCATTTTGTGTAATCTTAATAGATGATACAGATGATACAGAATTACTCTTCGATGGTGATGAACTTGAGGAGGGTGAGTTTGTTCCTGAACCGGATATAAATATATTCAAGAAACCTTATGGGTTTGATGATGTTTGGGATTCAACTCCTGAAGACCCATCTTTGGAAGAAAGAAAAGAGTTGGAGATAAAGAGGAAATAAGTTAAGGAAAGAATGCTTCAAACTTCAATTAGTAGCTCCGCTAAAGTTTTAAACTTCGTGGTATATGCTAGGATTGATGATGCATTGATTCCTTTTCACTGGGAAATTAATTTGACAAGACCTTTTAATCCAAATAATTATCCTGTACCTCTCAGAGAAGATGATCCACTACATGAGATTGATAGACTTGTGCCTGGTCAAAGAATCAATGATTATATAGTCACATGGGATACTATGAAACCCATCATGTATTGGACTCATATCTCAGATAAAGATGCTGCAAGATATAAGACAATAATCTGGAGTTGGTTTTATGATGAAGAACTGAAGCTGTTTGTTCTTAAAGACCAGAAGGTTGTCAATATCTAGCATGGCGTGAGAGACATTTCAGAAGTTTGTGTGAAGAAGACTTACATGAACTAGGAAATAACAGGATTATCAATCCAAGTAGTTATGGTCTTGCAGATGTGATTGGTAAGAATCTTCATGAAGATTTCAAGTTGAGATCGAATATGAAAGACTCTGGAAAACCAAAGTTTCATATTGAACCAAGACGAAAGAAGAAGGTGGTGAAGCCAGATAAAAGTGTTGAGTTTATTCAACGTGATATCAAATGTATGATCAAAGTCCCTGCCAAGAAATGGGCACAAGATGTCTTGGATAAACTGGATAATTGGGAGATTGATCGAAATTCTGGTGAAGCCAAGATGTATGCAGACTCAAAAAAGAAGATATTGTTGAGAAGGATGTATGATCCAATGCAGTTGGTGAACTTCTCAAGAAATGATCAGAGAAAATTATACGACACTGAATGCTCATTTTTACCATTTTGGAAGAATGAAGAAGATCGATATCGTAAGATTCTCCAAGTCTGCTTACATGAAAATATCCATGCAAATAGCAAACGATTGTTATTTGATGGATGATGAAGATTTTTGAAGACTGAAGAAATCGAAGATGCTGCTGTCAAGAGGGAGTTTGTTGATGCATGTTGATGTGACAACAGCAACTTAGATTTGATTATGTCTTATTCATTTATATGTAATTGATAGATTATGGACTTCGTGTTTTAGTAATGATTAATTACATGTTTTGGTGTTATTTATATGTTTATATATGATGTTTGTTATGTATATCATACAAGTACAAACATAATATATGTTAGGTTTCTTGTACATAAAGTACTTGGAAAATAACTAAGCATAGATGTTGATGGTATTTAGTACTAACGAAGATAATCTTCGTTTTATGGGCTGGGCTGCTAAGTTCGTAAGAACAAAGCCCAGCAAGCCCAATATCGATCGTGAACATATATAAACGATTGGAAACCCTAAATTGAGGATTCCAGTTGATATCACACACACCAAAGTCACTAAGTTCGTTTCTAAGCTATAGAAAACGAAGATAGATCACATAAGGCTGATTATATTGAGATAATTAGCAATATATACGATAACTAATCAAACTAGTTATCTCGTGAGGATTCCGCACTCACGACATAATAATAGACGATCTCGAGAGCGATCAGTGGCTATCGAGGGTCTCACAGAGGGGTTTGACCAACCTCCACATACGGATTACTCTTGGATTGGCTTGCCATTCCTTAACGACGAAGTATGACTCGCCTTTTGGTGAAGCATCTAGTCGGGTGTGACTTATGTTACACTTATATGCAGTTAACGAAGATACGTGTGATAATGTGAGAATGAAATGAAGGATAGGCACAATTAGGGGGATTCATCCTAATTGATATGAAGTTGATATGCAGTTATGTGTAAACGTGTGATGTGTGTTGTGCCTAAATAAACTTGTCTAAAAATGAAGGTTGTTTTAATTGGACAAATGCTTTAATAACATAGTGTTATCTTACTTAGCTAATTCGTTAGCTAACACTTGTTTCTTAAATGTGGTTGTTCCCTCAGGTTTAGCATAGCCGAGGAAGACGTAGAATGGAGAGTGAGGAATTGGGTAGAATGCTTGATGAAGACTTTAGCTACCCATAGAAGCTATACCTCATTAGACATCATTTACATTTTGATATTATGCAGATTTTATGAAGTACTATGTAGACGGTTGTTTTGTGTTAGGCAACCGTTGGGTTTTCATTTAGACATTTTGATGGTATGGCATGTAACACCAATAAATGCAGGAACCGAACTGTTTTTATCGGTTTTGAACTTTAAAGTTTTCTTCCGCATCTTTTAACACCGTTAGGTGGAAATTTTTGAAAACCCATGTTTTTAAATGTCGGGTGTTACAAGTATTGGGTCTTAAATTGAATTCGGGGTCTTAAAGTTGAATTATGGGATCTTAAATTGAATTTGGGGTCTCAATTGGGAATTGGGGTCTTAAATTGGAATTTGGGTCTTATCTGAGAGGTTGCAATTAAGAGGCTAAATTGGAATAGTAATCTGTGGTGGTATTTTGACTAAAAGACAAACTGAAATTGGAATAGTAACTGGGTCGCAAATTGAGTCTTAATTGCGAGGTCACAAATGACAGGGTCGTAAATTGAAATAGTGAACGGGGTTGCAAATTGAAATAGTGTCAGGGTCGTAAATTGAAATAGTGAACGGGGTTGCAAATTGAAATAGTGTACGGGGCCGCAAATTTAGTTGTTCTTCCCCAAAATTTGTTATAGAAAACCTTAATCGTTTATTTCGATCTGAAAGGTGTTTTTAACATCAGATAGTACTTTTAGACCTACTAAGATGATGGAAAAACAATACTTAAGTCGGAAACTCGAAAACGGGCGTAAACTCAAAAACCCATTAGAACAAAGTTTGTAAAAAATGTACAAAACTTCTTAAATCTCAAGATTTTGTTAATGAAATCAAACGAAACTTTAACAAAAGTTGTAGTATATGATTCTAAACATTTTGGACGTAAAAAGTTCAATACTTAGTGTGTTGAGTGTGTGTATTAAAGAAAAATCAAAAATATCAAAAAGAATAGCATATAGTGGGTTTTGATTCTATACCTTGAATATGTAAAATATGTGTCTATAAAGATGTTTGGAAGACAAAATATAATTTTTGAAGCTAAATCTAAACAAATAAGGTTGGATTTCCATAAAATTTGATGTTTATGTGAGGTAGCAAAGTGAGCTAGTATATGGGGTAGTAAGGGAGGTAGTAAAAGGTGTGTGTGTGTGTGTGTGTGTGTGCGCGCGCTTGGAGGCGTAGTTGATGAGAATGTGAGTTTGTGAAAGAGAGAGAATATTTATATGTAAGGAAAAATAAAAGGGTTTCAAGCTATTCTAGGAAACATTTACGATGTCGGGCTTAAATTACAATGCCGAGCGAAATACGATGCTAACCAGATACGATGCTAAATCAAAATACGACATCATCTGACGATTACGAGGTCGCAATCTATTTACGATGACGATTTCAAATTACGATGCCGACTGACAATTACGAGGTCGTTTTTTCAAGTTTAAATTTTTATTTGACTCGAAAGCTTTCATGGTCAACTCATGGGTGTTACAAATTTGCACACTTGTAATGCATCTAGTTCGAAAAAAAATTGAAACCGAAAATAAGTTGAAACCCAAAACCAGTCAAAACCGTGTTTGACCAAAACCGGTTGGATTTTTGAAAAACTGGTGGTTTAAGATCGGTTTGGCTATCCGACCGTTAGAACTGCGAAGAACCCGGGTTGTCCGAAACCGTATGATCAGTTTGAACCTGGTATTTGTTGTTAAAAAGAGTTGTTCGTGAAAATATAAGAAAAGGCTAAATTTGATTTACTTTTAGACGTGATTGCATGAAAAACTTTATGGTGTAACTATATTTAAAGTAAATAAAAAGTGTGTTATGCATATGTGACCAAATCTTAAAGTTTGTTAGGCAACTAGATAAATAAAAAAGTTCATGGTGCAACTCTATAAAGTAAAAAGTGTATTGGTATTTCAAGCTTTTATCCCTTTGGACAACTACATGGAATGGTTACCGAAAAAGTCAGGGAAATGATCAACACGTACATGAGATCGATTTTCTCTAAATAAATAACATTTTCTAAACTAGTAGTAGGGAAGTTGTTAAGTCCCAATGTATTATATAGGTTTGGTGATGATAATTTGATAGGAAACACTTTGTAAATCTTTTGTTTTCTTGTAAACTTATTTGGGTGACTTTTTGACTTAGAAAGGAAGAAAATAAAATGAGGGTTTTGAGGGTTTGGCGCCCTTATATAGAAGGGAAAAGTATGAAATTTAAAAGGGAACGAGAGTTGTCTTGCCTTGTCGTAACGCTTTAATACCCACTAAATGATTTTGATTATTAAAACTTGCTACATAACTCTTTTATATTTTAAATCTTTTATTGTCAACATTTCGTTCATTTAAAGTATATTTTGGCATTTCTAAAGACAATGGGATGTCTAGTCAGTCTGGTGATAACGTGCCGGCGCCAATCAATTTAATTTATTAACAGCCGTCTGTCGAATATGATGTAATAAAGTAATGATCAGTTAAATTCCCTCATTTGATAATAAGTCATCTATCAAAATTTTGCAATGCATGACATATAAAATTTATATATATTTATTTGCGAGTATTCAATCAGTCAACTATTTTATCTCTTTTAATTAATTAAAACTAAAGGAATACGAAACGGGTCGGGTGACAACTGTCACATAACAGGAAGGTAGTTCATTGCTACAGGTTACCCATATTAATGAAATATAAGTTTGACTAGTCAAACCGGTTGAACGCCGGTATGAACGGCCTTGAGGAATTCTTAGGTTCGACTTAAAAACTGATTTTTAAATCATTGCTACAAACCTAAAACTTTTTATTTGCATATAGATAGATTATACAATTCCATCCAAGAATCATTAACTTCTCAAACATGGATAACTAACCTTTTCGGCCCTTTTTATTCATCCGCTTCACCATATAAATCTTCAAACAACTCAATTATCACCTCTCATATTTTTGCTTTTAAACCAACATACAATCCGTTAACACAATTTCGTCAATTACAACCACAAACTTAACAATATCCACCACCATATCCAATTTTGGGTTGTTATCGATCCAAACTTCCAAACCAAGAATACCAGTATAATAGTCCAGAATTTTGGACCATTTCAGCTTGTCATGTAATATTTTTTTTTCCAGCAAATGAGTTGTTCGATCCTTTTTATGCTTATTTTGTGTCATTTATAAGGACTTTGTGGAATACGGGTTTATACGAAAAAGATGAAGGAAATGCCTCGCAAATGACATGAAAAGGTCTAAAACAAGAAGAATTTACGAAAGGTGAAGATTGGTTGTGTTAGAAATATAAATATGGTGTTAAATTGTAAATATTCAATAGTGGAAGGAGTATTAGTTATAATTGTGATTAGAGTATAAATACTTCTTCCTAAGTCATTTGTAACTAAGCCTTGCATAATAAACACACACTTAATTACTTTCTCTCTCCTCCCTATCATCTTCAACCTCCCTTCCACACACAAACACACATTTCACACACTAACCTAAAACCTCCATTAAACCTTCAATTAAGCTCATTTCTGTTTATATCAATTGGTATCAGAGCAAAATCAGCGTATCTGAGCGATCCAAAAGCTTATTACAAGCTTAATTTGTGCTTAATTTTAGAATTTGAGTTGTTTTTCTGAAAGGTTCATTTGCAGAGCTCACTGTTTCAGTGATTCCTGCAAATTAAGTGTGTTTTTGTTTGAATTTTGTTCACCGATCGATTTTATATCTATATATCTTCCTTCGCTATCAATTTCAGAAGCTAATTTCATAATTTGAGTCGTTTTCGTTCGAGCTCTACAAATCGCATGTTCGTGTGGGTTTGAATTTCAGTTGAAATTAGCATCTAATTTGTTCGAGGATTTGTGCGCATTGGATTTCTGATCATTTTGATATAAAATACGACTTTTAATTCTCAAAAATGAAGAAGATATCGAAGATTTATAATCTTCTCTGCAACTAAGGGTTTGGCTGAACGAAGAAGATAACCAGTAACCGACTATTTTGTCGTGTATTGGTTACTCGTATTTGCAGAAGTCGTTGGCTAAAGTGTTGTTCTTACTTGTACTGTTTGCAGAGCAGTTTGCTCGGCAAATACGTGTTTCAAAATTTTTGGCTAAGTACTGGATCTTCGCTTGTTCTATTTGCAGAGCTCTTTGCTCGGCAAATAGGTGGTTCAAGGATTTGTGGTTAAGTGTTGAGACTAATTGTTCTATTTGCAGAGCTTATTGCTCGGCAAATAGTTGTTTTTGAGAAGTCTTGATTCAAGACTGGTGCCACTTGCATTGTTTGCAGAGGTTTAAGCTCGGCAAACAAGTGTTTTTGATTGGTGTGACTAAGTACAAGTTCTATTTGTACTATTTGCAGAGATATTTGCTCGACAAATAGTTGAATTTGATTCTTCGACCAAGTGACTTTCTAAATTGTGCTGTTTGCAGAGGTTTAAGCTCGGCATTCAGTTGTTTTTGATTGTTGATCAGAGTACTTGGGTTGCGACTTGGTCACTTACATCATTTTGCAGAGCTTATTGCTCGGCACTTAATTCAACCAAGACTTAGAAACTTTTTCGACCAATTTTTTTATTTCTTCTATCCGCCGAGTTTTTTGCTCGGCAATCCATACAAACTGAACTTTTCTCATTTCAGCTGTTTGCAGAGCAATAAGCTCGGCAAACAGTACAAATAGAAAACAAATTTCAAATTTTTTTTTCCCAAGTCTTTTTCAAAATCATTTTTGGTACTTACCCTTTGTTGGTGTGGTTTTTGTGAAAATTTTGTTTTGAACACTCCATTTGCAGAGCACTGAGCTCGACATCCAAGGCAAATTTCACTTTTCTTCAAAGTCTTGAACGTTGATTGATTGTTGTGCTTTCTTAATAATCTTTTGGTGAGAACATTTTGTTGTTGAAGTTTTTTTTTTAATAAGAAAGTCAGAGGCAGAATGTAGTGATAACTACAATGAAACATTTTTGTTACATCTCATTCGGCTGAAGGCTACTTAGCTTCTTGGGTTGAAGATTGTGTTGGCCTTAAGTGTTTTAATCTTGGACTGTGTTTTCATTTAGGCCGAAGTATAGTGGTTTATTTGGGCTTAGACTCCAGAGTGGGCTTTCATGTTAAATTTCCTTTTGGACTAGTTTTGTTTGTTGGGCTTAAATTTTTTTTAATTGTTGGGCTGAAATTTTAAATTTCTTTTTGGACTTAATTTTGGGTCTTACATTTTTGGGCTAAATTTTTTTTAATTGTGGGCTGAATTTTAAATTTCTTTTGGACTAGTTTTGTTTGTTGGGCTTAAATTTTTTTTAATTGTTGGGCTGAAATTTTAAATTTCTTTTGGACTAGTTTTGTTTGTTGGGCTTAAATTTTTTTTAATTGTTGGGCTGAAATGTTAAATTTCCTTTTGGACTAGTTTTGTTTGTTGGGCTTAAATTTTTTTTAATTGTTGGGCTGAAATTTTAAATTTCCTTTTGGACTAGTTTTGTTTGTTGGGCTTAAATTTTTTTTAATTGTTGGGCTGAAATTTTAAATTTCTTTTTGGACTTAATTTTGGGTCTTACATTTTTGGGCTAAATTTTTAAGTACTTGTCTTGAATTGTTCTTTTATTGGTTTGTCGTCAAGTTTTGATTCAAAATGTCAACTACAATACCGAATAAGTTTGTTGAGACAGTGTTAGATGCTTTGATGAGTAAAGAGTCACTTTGGGTGAGAATTGAACCAATAATGACACAATACAAAAGTTTTCAACTTGAAATTGACCAACTCAAATCTGAAAACAAAGAGCTCAAATCTGTAAATGATCTCATTTTATCCAACATGGAAAGTCTTCAAAAAGAAAATGATCATTTGCAATCAAAGATTTTCAAATTAACAAATGAGTTGGACAATTCTTCCAAAGAGTTCAATAAAATTATTTTGGACAATCAATCAAACGAACTTGTTTGGCAACAAAAGATTTCTGAGCTAAACGATGAGTTGCGAAACAAGTTCACCATTTTTGAGACCACACTTGAAAAAGAAAGATCCACTTTTTGTGCTAAAATCAAGTGTTTGCAATTTCAGTCAAAAGAAACAACTTTGACAAAGAAAATTTTCAACCTTAAGATTGAATTGCACACACAAACCAAATCTGTGAATTCTGACCTTCCCAAAGTCATGATTGATGTTTGTACTCAAACTAATTGTCCTATATTTGTGAATTCTTCTGTGCAGACTGGTTGTGATATGGTTGAGACAGTTGAAACTTCTATTCAGACTGATCCTGATGTTCCAAAGAAGGTTTACACGGGTAAATCTTCAAAACCAATTGAAAGAAAAGTCTCTCAGTTTACTAATTACTCCTTACAAAAGGATAAGAAGTACACTAAGACACCAAATTTTGATGGAACAACTACTTATGTGTCTTTTCTATCCTTCGAGGATAATTCTAAACATCTTTCTCAAGCAAAATCTCAGTTGACAAAATCAAAATGGAAACCGATTTCAAAAGATAAGTCAACTGAGTCAAAATCATTCACATATTCTTTTTCGGAACTTTTTGATCTTGCACCAAAACCTGTGAAAGCAGTTGTGCAAAAAGTGAATGATTTTGCTTCGAAAAATCATTTTCCAAATCAATCTCCCAAGATTGGAAGTTTTTCAAAGAAATCAAATGATTTTTCACCGTTGCTTCCACGAAAACTCTTTTCAACTAAACCACCGGGTTTTAGTTCTCCGTGGAATGCAACTTCGATTCATCAAATCGATGAGACTTATATTTGGACTTTCAAGAATTCAAAAACAATTGGACCCAATCTCAAATGGGTTCCAAAAGTACTTTCCAAATGATTTGATGAAAAGTGGCTTATGCACACTTCAGTGTATAACCCGTTCTAAAACCGTTTTCGTAATTTCTTCATTTTTAGAAAAATACAAAAAGATTTTCATTTTCTTATTTTTGAAAAATCCAAAAAGATTTTCACTTCTCATCATTTTTTTTACTGTCTTTTAGTTACTCACAATGTATTAGCATGAGATGCAAGACATCGAACGCCTTTGTGTACTGCCTTTGTTGTCTCATTTTTAATGTTTGTGAGCAACTTTCAAACCTTTTTAACTCACCCTTGATATGCAAAAACTTTGTTTATATCATGCATATATTTAGGGGGAGTTTGTTTATAAAACCAAAACTTCCAAGTGTTTAAACTCATTTTCCATTTTAAAACACTTTGGAAGATTTTCAAACCATTTTCGATCAAATTTAAAGAAGTTAGATTTGCACATGAGAGTTTAGGCCACTCATAAAAACTCCATGATCTTGTCATCGCCGATGAGATCTAACCCCGGAGTTCTATTCTCAATTTTAGATTGTGAGGGTTTATGAGCGTGGTGATGATGTTTGTGCAAATAGGACATGAGAGAGTAGTCGAAAAGTGAGAGGTTAAGGTGAAAAAGATGATGTGAGAAAGGGCTAAAAGAAATGATCGCCCTCCCCAAAATTCTTAAAAAACCGGGTCAACACGTTTCTATCGAATTTCATTTGTTGATTTCTCGATATTGAAGAAGACTTCATGGACCCAGTGAAGCAATGCACATCTTTACCTAACCACTCAAGTATTTCTTAACAAATGCTTGTTTTATTCTCACGGAGATTTTCACATTTCTATCGAATCTTCATTTGGAAGATGTTGATATTGAAAAAGGGAGACACTCTGCTCCGGTCCCCGACTTCATTTGATCACTATTGAGTCTAGAGCGTACTTGATATATCTTTTATTTGCCTAGGACACATAGAGTCTTTATATGTCTTTGTGACATTGCATATCTTTGTGATATTGCCGGAACATTCGTAGTGATATCATATTTTTGATATTCCACGATGATCGAATGGAAATCCTACCAATGCTAACATCTTTTCCAACGTTGAACGTAGGTCTCACATTTTCATTTTCTTATTTTTGAAAAATCCAAAAAGATTTTCACTTCTCATCATTTTTTTTTACTGTCTTTTAGTTACTCACAATGTATTAGCATGAGATGCAAGACATCGAACGCCTTTGTGACACTGACCATGAATTACATTCTTTAAAGCAATCTATCGGTTGAAAAGCCATAGACCGAACCATTTAGAGATAAGCTTTGTGCATTTCTCGATGATAATGGGAAGTCCTAAAAATAGTAATCATATTTTTAGGCCACACCATTAATCCTTTTGATTTTTGGTTGTGTCAACGGATCATTATTATCCGGTTTTCATTTCTCTTCACACAAACACAAAGAACACAAACACCATTATAAATTCTTTTTCCAAAAAACGCAATCTTACATTCTAGTTCACCAATAGGTTCATTGGGAATTGGGAATTGGGTTGGGTTAATTTGGTTGAATATTGTTTGTTGTGATCTACCGTTTATGCTATCAATCATTATTGTATGATGAACACGTTTCACATATTCATCATAAGGGGGAGAAATGATTAAATGATTGATAGATAGAGTTCAAGGCTTTAGGTAGAATTTGATTGATAGATATTGATTGAGGATAATTCATAGTGTTTGGTTGTTCAAAGGATCGTTAGTTTAGGTGAAGAGAGTGAATAATTATCGTGCCAAGTTGAGAGATTGTTTCGGGAAAGTTAAAGGATTGATTAGAGATCGAGTATATTCAAGATGATGTACATGGTCGATGTTTGAAAGATTTATTGAATAATTGACCATTTGTTTGATTATTAGAAAAGTTTGAGATTGAATGAAGATTGTTCTTTTGATAGATACTTGGATTGTTAAGATCCAAAGATTGTTCATTTGAGGGGGAGCAAAGTTAAAGGATTGATTAGAGATCGAGTATATTCAAGATGATGTACATGGTCGATGTTTGAAAGATTTATTGAATAATTGACCATTTGTTTGATTATTAGAAAAGTTTGAGATTGAATGAAGATTGTTCTTTTGATAGATACTTGGATTGTTAAGATCCAAAGATTGTTCATTTGAGGGGGAGCAAATGTTAAATGATCAAAGAATCAAGTGCTCCAAGATGCTTATTGATTCAGAGACAAGTTAGACCAAGAGTTGAAGTTTTAAAGACAAAATCAAATTTCCACATTCCAAAACCAAGCTTCCACAATGCCAAGAGATTTCAAAGATTATCAAGCTTCCGCATCCAAAAGAATTCAAAGAATTCAAAGTCAAAACCAAGCTTCCGCATGCTACTCAAAGTTCAAATTACTTCTCAAAGCAACATCAAGTTGAAATCAACACTCAAAAGTTCAAGTTGTGAAAGCTCAAAAGCTACAAAGATTTCAAAGATGCTTGGAAAGTATTCTAAGTTGCAAGGGAAGATCAAGTTGTAAGAAGTCATCGTCAAGAATATTTGTTTGTTGAGAAGATTCAAAGTCAAAGTTGATACAAGACGTTGAAGACAATGAGAAAGCTTCAAAGTCCAATGATTTTCAACAAATGGGCTCATCATGTTATTTAAAGACCGAAGAAGATGCAACATTTACAATTCAACACCAAGGGGGAGATTGTTAGAAATATAAATATGGTGTTAAATTGTAAATATTCAACAGTGGAAGGAGTATTAGTTATAATTGTGATTAGAGTATAAATACTCCTTCCTAAGTCATTTGTAACTAAGCCTTGCATAATAAACACACACTTAATTACTTTCTCTCTCCTCCCTATCATCTTCAACCTCCCTTCCACACACAAACACACATTTCACACACTAACCTAAAACCTCCATTAAACCTTCAATTAAGCTCATTTCTGTTTATATCAGGTTGTCTGAAGAGTTGGTTAAAAAAACAAAATGAAGAAGGCGTCGTACTTTTTACACGACCGCCACATTAATTTGTCAAGGACCCAATGCTACACATTGAGTAGGTGGGCGACACATTCATACATTGAATTAGTTAAGGCTACGCTATAGCTACGTTTCATGATGGTGGCGTTGGAGATTACATAATGGCCAAGGGTTATAACGAAGAAGTAGGTACATATAAAGATTTAAAAAAATAGGGGAGTGATTAATCTTCCTAATACATTAGCCTAAAAATCCTCCTAATTTATGTGACATCTGGAAATTCAAAGGGGAAGATTAGGAATGAGATTAAGTAGAATCCACTTGTCACATTTGATAGGTCCCCAAAGAATTAACAGGATGGTTTAAGATGTCTCAAAGAGTTATAGAGAGGGGGGGGGGGGTGAATACAACTTTTAACCTTAATTAGCTCAAAATACTTTTTATTGCGGAATGTAAGTTATCTTAAAGTATTTTTCATATTCAGCTTGAGATACTTAATTTTAATGAAACAGTAAAGATAAATAACAGAATATAAAGACAGAAAAGTAAAGTGCAGTCCAAGAACAAAGTGCAAGCTGATTTCAACTAATTCTTTTATTGATGAATAAAAAGAATTACAAGTAGTTATGGAACAGATTACCCTACAAATCTAACTACTTGGTTGAATAGCAAGTTACAACTCTGTATATTAACTCTACTAGCCTAAGCTGAGTACAACACGGATCCAAGCTGATAGCTTTAATCGTTGTGAGAGTTAATGTAATGGATGCACACATTCTTGAGACTCTAAGGTTGGTTTATATAGGCATCAACCATGCCCTGGATGCCGTCCATTTTCTTCCACGCGTCTTGATCTGATGGTCTCTGCTTGATCAGTACCTGGTGATAGTGACATTGTCCTTTTTATTCCCTATTTACTCACCAAAAATAATCATGCAACAACAATACAATGGACACCTCATAGAATGTTTACAATCAACAACTGGCACTTCTAGAATGTCCTTTCTGATACTTATCCAGTTGATTGATGAATATATAAAGATATAACAACTCTGGAGCACTTGCAATACTCCAGGCTGAACATGTTCCAAGCTGACTGCAAGAACCAAGCTGACTTACACCCATCAGCTTGGCCTTCTATCCTTGTTCTTCATCTTCGATTTAGACCAAGTGCTTGTTCTTCTTTTGATGCAGCTTGAAGGATACCATCTTCTATTGAAGATGTTCAGGCTGACTCTGCTTTGATCAGTCCAAGCTGACTCAGCTCCTGAACCAAAGACTTAAGTATTTCTTGAACTATTTGTCATATTCAAATCTTGTAATGTATGAGCAACTTGACTCCAACAATCTCCCCCTATTTGATGATGATAAAACCTTTGCAGCTTCTTCTGATCAGACTGGAAATACTTAAACAGATTGAAAGGGTTATCAAGTTGATAACATTATACATTTGACCCTTTCAATCTTTTCTTTGGGTTCTTTTGATCTTTTTCATCTAATACAATACTCGGTTGAGCATTTAGCCCGAAAACCCGTGACCCGTACTCAACCCGCCTGTGCCCGACCCGAACCGACCCGCCCGGACACCCAACGGGTCGGTCTTCGGTTCTGCAAATCGATGGTTTGCCGGTTTCGGTCCGGGCCGGGCCAAAACCCGTAAAATCCCGGTTTGACCCGTTAAAACCCGAAACATACATATATTCTCTTCTCTTTTAATATGGGTCTTGTAATATGGGGTCTTGCAAACCTTGTTCAACCTAACATACACTTATTCCAGCAATCCAACCTGCTTTTTCTCCTTGTATTTGTATTTCAAGAATCTGGTAAGCTTCTTCTCTTGTTTTCATATGTTATAATAGTGGGTTTTATTTTTATTCTACTGAAGGAAAGTGGAGGAATGGTGTGTGTGGTTTTTAAGAGTGTGTTAAAATGTAGTTGTTGAGGGATAAAGAAAAATGACAAGCTAGATTGAATAAGAAGATGGTTTCTTTATTTTGAGATCTGTGAAAGTAGAAATATGGTACAGTGAATCTGTACTTTTATACTCTTCATGGCCCAGAATTTGTTGAAAACAGAGAGAGAGAAACCTTGAAAAGGGGATACACACACCCCTGGAGCCCTTTAGTTTTTGTACTAGGCTTCTATACAAAATATCTGCAAAGTCCACTCTCAATCCGTTCCACAAGTAGTAAGCCATCTCTGCTTGCGAGGAGTTAATCTGGTCAAGTCCACCAGAACTCCCACCCATGCTCTCCACCAGGTGGATGAAAAAGTACCTCCATAAAGGTGTAAGGCCCTTCATGGTCATCGCACCTTTTGTCTTCAACACCCCATTCTCCAAACACTCCCTGTGTCCCATTTCAAGGAGTACTTGGCGAAAGTTTATATTTGGGGGTAAGACGACTGGAGATTCACCCTCTCTCCAGTAATTGAGGTGTAAGGCATCCCTCAATGTATCAGCTGACAAGGTACACTGGATTGTTCCATCCTTTAATGTGAAACTGATGGAGGAACAATCGGAAGAAAGAACGGCAGTGTACCAAAACTCACATAAGTAGTTGTGAAACATCTTACGTGGGTTTAGAGAGAATGAGGGTCCTATTGGAGAATTCTTCAAAAACTTTTGAATTCTGCCAATAAGGGTATCGGACCCTTGAGATCCTCGTAGGCTGGCCATAGGATTATTTGGATTTAGTTTTATGACCGAAGCACTACTAGGGGCACCAGGTGCCTGTGTGACATCTGGTGAGGGATTGTATGGAACAGTCAAGAGATTTACATCTCTTGAACGAGATGATCTAGGAGCCATAGAAGAATGAAAATGAAATTTGGGATTTAGGGTTTTTGATTTGTGAAGCAAAGAGAAAAATGAAGCAATTTTGATGATTGGAAAGTAAATGAAAGAATGTAAGAAAAAGAAGTAAATGAGTTCGAAGTAAATAAGGGTATTTATAAGGATTCAAGATCCCAATGTAACACCAAAATTATATTTTAATAAACAAAATCCCTTTTTGAAGATATTTTCACAAAAGTTGGTTTGAATTTTGAAATAAAATAATAATTTGCCATGTAAACATTAAATGCTTCCATGTCAGCATTAAATGCTACGACGGCTTATCTTACCCACGCGCCCACTCACTTTTGTTTTCCCAATACAAACAGTTGTCAAGTACTAAAATGGTTTCAAACACGTCAGATCACGATATCAAGTGGTTTAAAACACTCGAGTATCATCACGTGTCACACATATTGACCAAGTATTTGTAACGTTATAACAAAAAAGACAAGACTGAACCTGGTAACTGGAGGATCAGTCCAGCGCCAGTTTCCAACTGAAGAGTTCTCCAGTTGCATTTTCAAACAAAAACGAATTTTAGTCAGAAAATTATTTTGAGTCTTTCCCCCTAAAATGATGATCCAGAAATCAATTAGTGCCAAGATAGTATCACAAAGGCGTTCGATAGCCTGGCGAGCAAAGATTATCTGGACCTCCTCAACTGGAGAACTTCATCAGTGTCACTGACGCGTTCAATAACAAAGAAAGCTCCAGTTAAGGGTTTAACATTCCCAGTTCGCTGATGAGATGTTTAAAGGTTTTCTCATCGAGAGGTTTAGTAAAAACATCAGCTAACTGTTTGTCAGTGGGGATGAAATGAATTTCAATATCTCCTTTCATAACATGATCTCGAATGAAATGATACCTGATGTCAATATGCTTTGTTTTGGAGTGCATCACTGGGTTGTGAGATATAGCAATTGCACTGGTGTTGTCACAAAAGATTGGGGTCTTAGTAAACTTCTGACCATAATCTAGTAACTGGTTCTTGATCCAGAGAATCTGGGCACAGCAACTGGCCGCAGAAATGTACTCTGCCTCAGCAGTGGACATAGAGACTGAAGTCTGCTTCTTGCTGGTCCAACTTACCAGTTTTCCTCCAAGGAAATGACAACCACCAGTTGTTGATTTTCTATCTATCTTACAACCTGCATGATCAGAATCTGAATAACCCATTAGATCTAATCCTGAGCCTTTGGGGTACCAAAGACCAAGATTATGACACCCTTTCAGGTATCTAAAGATACGCTTTACAGCGTGCAAATGTGATTCTTTAGGGTTAGCCTGAAACCTGGCACATAAACATGTTGCAAACATTATATCTGGTCGACTGGCAGTTAAGTACATCAGTGAACCAACCATACCTCTATAGTCAGTTATGTTAACTGGTTTGCCAGTTGGGTCAGAGTCCAAATTCAATGGTGCTGCAATAGGTGTGTTTTTTGATGGGATTGAATCATATTTGTATTTTCTTAACAAATTTCTGACATATTTTCCTTGGTTTATGAAAATTCCATTTTCAGTTTGCTTAATCTGAAGACCTAAGAAAAATGTTAATTCACCCATTAAACTCATCTCATACTCAGATGACATGATTTTAGAAAACTTTTTACACATTGCATCATCAGTTGAACCAAAAATAATGTCATCAACAAAAATTTGTACCAATAAGATATTACCTCTTTCTTTCAAGATAAACAAGGTATTATCTATTGCACCTCTTTGAAAGCCATTTTTAAGAAGATGTTTAGTTAAAGTATCATACCAGGCTCTTGGGGCTTGTCTTAGACCATACAATGCTTTGTTCAGTCTATAAACCCAATGAGGATGCTTCTCATCGATGAAACCTGGAGTCTGCTTAACATAAACTTCTTCTTCCAATGTTCCATTAAGGAACGCACTTTTGACATCCATCTGGAAGACCTTGAACTGCAGATGGGCTGCATAAGCCAAGAATATTCTTATGGCTTCAAGTCTTGCAACTGGAGCAAAAGTTTCATCAAAGTCAACGCCCTCTGCTTGACAATAACCCTGGGCAACTAGTCTGGCCTTGTTTCTTATAACATGGCCATCTTCATCCATTTTGTTTCGGTAGACCCATCTGGTACCAATAGGTTCTTTCTTTAACCCTGGTGGACAAGGAACAAGCTCCCAAACATTGTTCCTTTCAAACTGGAGGAGCTCTTCTTGCATAGCTTCCACCCAGCTTGGGTCTGCCATAGCCTAGTCAATCTTCTTTGGTTCAATTAAAGATAAGAAGGTGACGTTTAAGCATTGCTCACTGGTGGCTCTTCTAGTCTGAACCCCACTAGTTGGATTACCCACAATCTGTTCAATTGGGTGGGCTTTAGTCCATCTAGTGTATTGACTAGGCTGGTGTACTACAATATCAGTGCAAGTCACCTGGCGATCTTCTTCAGTTGCAACAGCGTCTGGAGAAGGATCAGTCCAAACAACTTCTACATCCTCATCAAAGTCAATGAGGTCTCGATTAGCATCATGAATTTCCTCAGTTGAAGGTATTTCATGAGTAACTGGAGAAGTAGGTGTTTGAACTGGTGCTGATATTGGAATGGCACGAACATCAGATCCAATCACCAATTCTTGTGGTAAGTTGAAATTGATAGAAGGATAAAATGATGTGTCACTGGAGGTGTTCTTCTTCTTAACTGGTTCAAGTTTGTTGTAACTGGAAGCATTTTCTGGTGAAACAACTGACCGATGAACTTGGTCAGTTTCACCAAAATTGATTGGAATGACTGGAGAAATATCAAGGCTTGGTCTCTTGTTGATTGCTTCAGTTGATTCATCGAATGTGACATGAATTGTCTCATGCACCTTTTTGAGTCTATAATTATAAACTCTAAAGGCTTTTCGAATATCTGAATAGCCTAAAAATACCCCTTCATCAGCTTTGGTATAGAAACATTGCTCTTTTGGAGCTGGTTCCATATCCATGATGTACACATTTCCTTTTCTTGGTGCAATCATCACCACTTTCCAATCCTTGTTAAATATGGTGCCTTGTGCAATATCGAACAATACTCTGAAGCCATCATCGCAAAGTTGGCTGACACTGATCAGGTTGTATTTCAAACCATTCACAAATGCAACTCTTTTGAATTCGACTTGTCCATTATTGAGCACACCATATCCTTCAGTCTTTCCAGATTGATCGTTACCAAACGTCACTGTCGGTCCATCTTGGACAGTGAACTCTTCCAGTAGGGGCTTACATCCGGTCATAGTCCGGCCAGCAGCGCTGTCCAGATACCAGATATTTTTCTTTCGATCGCCCTACACACATACAAAAATCATTAGTTCTTTTTGTGAACCCATCTTTTCTTGATGGGTCCACTGGACTTCTCTACAGAAGCCACAGTTGATTGTTGAGGTGTTCAACTGGAGGAGCTCTTCTTGCATAGCTTCCACCCAGCTTGGGTCTGCCATAGCCTAGTCAATCTTCTTTGGTTCAATTAAAGATAAGAAGGTGACGTTTAAGCATTGCTCACTGGTGGCTCTTCTAGTCTGAACCCCACTAGTTGGATTACCCACAATCTGTTCAATTGGGTGGGCTTTAGTCCATCTAGTGTATTGACTAGGCTGGTGTACTACAATATCAGTGCAAGTCACCTGGCGATCTTCTTCAGTTGCAACAGCGTCTGGAGAAGGATCAGTCCAAACAACTTCTACATCCTCATCAAAGTCAATGAGGTCTCGATTAGCATCATGAATTTCCTCAGTTGAAGGTATTTCATGAGTAACTGGAGAAGTAGGTGTTTGAACTGGTGCTGATATTGGAATGGCACGAACATCAGATCCAATCACCAATTCTTGTGGTAAGTTGAAATTGATAGAAGGATAAAATGATGTGTCACTGGAGGTGTTCTTCTTCTTAACTGGTTCAAGTTTGTTGTAACTGGAAGCATTTTCTGGTGAAACAACTGACCGATGAACTTGGTCAGTTTCACCAAAATTGATTGGAATGACTGGAGAAATATCAAGGCTTGGTCTCTTGTTGATTGCTTCAGTTGATTCATCGAATGTGACATGAATTGTCTCATGCACCTTTTTGAGTCTATAATTATAAACTCTAAAGGCTTTTCGAATATCTGAATAGCCTAAAAATACCCCTTCATCAGCTTTGGTATAGAAACATTGCTCTTTTGGAGCTGGTTCCATATCCATGATGTACACATTTCCTTTTCTTGGTGCAATCATCACCACTTTCCAATCCTTGTTAAATATGGTGCCTTGTGCAATATCGAACAATACTCTGAAGCCATCATCGCAAAGTTGGCTGACACTGATCAGGTTGTATTTCAAACCATTCACAAATGCAACTCTTTTGAATTCGACTTGTCCATTATTGAGCACACCATATCCTTCAGTCTTTCCAGATTGATCGTTACCAAACGTCACTGTCGGTCCATCTTGGACAGTGAACTCTTCCAGTAGGGGCTTACATCCGGTCATAGTCCGGCCAGCAGCGCTGTCCAGATACCAGATATTTTTCTTTCGATCGCCCTACACACATACAAAAATCATTAGTTCTTTTTGTGAACCCATCTTTTCTTGATGGGTCCACTGGACTTCTCTACAGAAGCCACAGTTGATTGTTGAGGTGTTCAACTGGAGGCTGCATCTGGAGCATTATCACCAGCTCCAGGTGCAGGAGTAAAAGCAATTGGTATTTGATACTTACTCCCTTTAATTTTACCAGATTTTGTTCCTGAAGGAACATTCTTTTGTTTAGGTATTAAAGAGAGTGGATTAATATTTTGTTTGAAAACTGGAGGTAATAAACCTCCTTCCAGATTGTTAATCCGGGCAGTACAACTCTGAACCTGCCGAGACAAAAGTTGGAGTTGTCTTTCCAGATTAACCAAAATATTAATTTCTTCAGGCAGTTGAACCTTGGACCTAGGTTCAACTGGTGCTTTAGTCTGTCGGGTCTTGGGCACCTTAGACTTTTGAGGTAAAGGCTTGTTACCAGTGGCCTTTTTGACTGGAGCTTTAGCCTGTTCGGCTCCAGTTTTAACCTCAAAGGGGGTGGTCTCAAAGGTTTCAGTTTCAACAGCTTCAGGTTGATCATAAGGTGTTTCAACCTTGAGAGCTGGAGGCAATGCATGAAGATCTGGTATGAGAGCTGCCATCTCCAGATCTCCAGATTTCCATGCATTCTTCTGGGCATCTATAGTTGTTGAAAATGCATCATAGTTTTTGCCAGATGCTTTTACCCATGACTTGATAATCTTTTGTTCTTTTTCAAGATCAGAAAATAGTTTTTGATTATCAAGTTCTAAAGCCTCAATCTTTAAAACTGACTCCTTGAGAGCCAACTGGACACTTTGCAAATCATTTAGTTGTGGTTTAACATTGTTCAGTTCAATTAGGATAGTGTCAAGATATCTTTCACTATCAGCTCTTACAGTTTCAACAAATGCCAAATCACCACTTAATGATTCAGCCAGGTCCAGTTTTAGTTCAGGGTCAACCTGGTTATCATAGTCACATACCTTCTTCAGTATGATGTCCACCCATCTTCCAGAGATGACATCTTCTTTCACCACGTGTTGCTGTTGTTGATCTTCCAAGGCCATGAAGCACATGTCCCTTTCCTCTTCTTCATCATCAGATGAGTCATCAGAGTACTCCCATTTTCCCTCAGTTTGTGCCATTAAGCACTGATCCTTTTTCTTTTCCATGGACAGGAGGGCAATCTGGGCCTTAAGCTTCTTGTATTTAGCTTTGTAGCTATCATCAGGCCGATTGAAATTAGGGACAGAGGGGCCAGTTTGGTTGTTCAACTGACTAGATCTGCATTCCTTCATAAAATGACCTTTCTTTCCACACTTATAGCATGTAAGATTGGTCTTATCCAGAGAGCTGGAGCTGGAAGCATTGTTGGGGCCATTAAATCTTTTGGATTTATGCTTAAACCTATTAAAGGTTTTAGTAATCATGGCGACCAGATCATCATCGTCAGTTTCATTACAACCATCACTGTTTTCAGTGGTCAGTCCAGAGTTTAAGAAACTGTTCAACATCTCCTTCATCGAGTGTACCTGGACACTCTCAGCAGACATTAAAGCAGCACAAGGTCGCTCAGTTGCACTAGCAACCTTGGGACTCTGGGCATGGTTCATGGCATCTTGCTCAGCCACAAGTCTTGCAGCATTATTATCTTCAGTGAATCTGAAGGCTCCATAGAGCGATGCAAGAGTATGAGTGTGCAAGGTTTTACCTTGTCTTAAGACAAGAACCATGTTTTCCCATTTGGAAGGAAGAATATCACAAAACTTTTCAAGAAGAATATCCTTATCCTTCTCTACACCCAAACCTCTCAACTGATTGATGAGGCTAGAAAATCTGGTGTATGTACCAGTTAGACTTTCATTGGGCAAGGCAAAGAAGGATTCATACTTCTTGTTCAAAGCAACTTTTCTGGTGACAATAGTGTCATCACCTCCTTCAAATTGAATCACTAATTCATCCCACATAGACTTGGCACTGGGAAACAACACAAGTGTTGGAATTAGGTCTTCAGGGACAGCCCCAAGGATCATGTTTTTCAGTCTGGTGTCCAAGTCCACCAGTCTGCGATCCTCATCAGACCAATGGTCTTCTGGCTTTTCCCTTGAACCTCTTCTTCCAGTTGGATCAAGAAGAGGACTAACCCCAAGGGACATGGGTATATATGGTCCATCCTTAAGGATTTTCAACATATACCTTTCAATCCCACCAAAATGCAAAAGCATTCTAGCCTTCCATGTACCGAATGTCTCACTGTTTCCATCAAATTTTGGAACAGGAGTGTTAGAGTAGTGTACATGGACATGGTTTGGGGCAGTAGGAGGAGGAGGGTTGGTGTTAACATTTTGAAAAGGTTGTGCATTAGTATTCGAGGGGTTTTCACCTGAACCAGAACCATCTCCACCTTCAGTAGTGTTCATCTTAGCAGATCTAGGCAAGTTTATTAGCCTTCTGCTCTGATACCACTTGTAAGTCCCAACTCGTTAGATGGTACTACTGAAGACACCTCTATGTCGATGGTGGAGTTACTTTGCAATATATGCACTGAACTGGAGACGACCAGTTGCAGTATGTATATACCAAGTTCTAGATAGATTACTTATATAAAAGACATTAAGTAAAAAACAATGCAATAATACAAATAACTTGAAAGATAACTTGATGAGACAATATGTATTTTTCAATGTGTAATTTATTTATTGATATTAAACAAATTACAAGGTTGATGCGAAACCAAGATAATACACGAATGTAAATATCCTAACAACCTATGAAATACAATTGATCTATACTCGGAATTTCTCAAGACAATCGAAACACTTAAAGTTGTGAAATGTTCCTTTTAGCGATTGAGAGAAGATTGCACAAGTTCACCAAGAATATTGCAGGTTTGCAAAGTGTGAATTCTATCGAAGTTTATTCGAAGAAGTAATATTCTTGGTTGTGCAATGACTTGTATTTATAGGCAAAGTTAACATTGGGATGTTAACTTTAGCCGTACAAATGTGGTTGGGAGCATTTAAGGAATAGCATTTAATTCCTTAAAAGGCAGTGTAAAGTCGCATGTTAAAGTGACTTTACATAACCACCTTTATGTACCTTTTAATACTTAAATAATAAGATAAGGCTTATTATCCGGGTAAAGGTACATAAAGCATACAAGTCAATTCCTCGTAATCAGTGTAAAGCTTTGTAAGGGCTTTCCACTGATGGTCTCCAGTTTGTAACTGACTAGAATGCCAACTGGGCTTCGCTGCCATTGCCATTCTCTATCTTCCATTTGTTGTCTTCGACTTCAACTGGAATGCTTCTTCAACTTGGTCAGTTCTCAACTGGAGGAAGTCTTCAGTTGCGTTGACTGTACGGTGCAACTGGACTTCAATATATTTCTTCGACAAATCATCTTGGTCACCAGTTTATTGGGTCACCAGATGCAACTAGTGACTGGTCAGTGTGAACTGGTGACTGGCCAGTTCCAGGTGAACTGGTCCTAACACCATCAGTACATGCTTCACTGGACTAATCCACCAGTGATACTGGAGTGTCCAGTCAACCTCCAGATGTACTGAATTGGGTCATGGTATGTCAGTCATAATATGATTAATACTTGGTCTTTGTGCGTGCCACGTATGCAAACTCTTTGAAAAGATATTTATCTTATTATCCTACGTGGCATGTAATTTTTCAAACCTAATGATGGAACTTTTTACCTTGGGAAGACAAAAGGAACTAGTGGGTAATGTTTGTGGCTGTAAACCGTCACACATTTATGTGTGATGTGATGTATTTAATGCGGATTTCAAAATCCAATCAAAATTACATTTGATAAATTCAAAAATAACTGTTTGAGTTCCACACTCTCTCTCTTATATAAATACCCTCATTCCCTTTCATTTTCATTTACTTCGAAAATCATTTACTCCCAAATTCTTCAAATTCCTTCATTTACTCCTTTTTCATTAAATTTCCAATCATCAATCTCTCTCATATTCAATTCATCAAATCTTCATAAATCCCTAATTTCACCTTCCTTTTCATTTTAATATCATATTCAATGGCTCCTCTACAAACAACTTCTGTAAAAAATCTTCTCGTTGCTGAATATGCTCCCGTTGCTACCATAGTAAAAGCACCTCATATTACTTTAGTGGCAAAGGCGATCAGAATAAATATGAACAATTTGATGGCTAGACCAACTAGCATCACTCATTGGATGACTGAATGTCATTTTCCTCAGTTGTCTACTCTACGGTGCTCTTACTCTCAATCCCGGAAAAATGTATCACGATTACTTATGTGAATTTTGGTACACTGCTGTGTATGTTGAAAACACTCAATCCATCAGCTACACATTGCAACAAGGCACCCGGGACTTAACTCTTACTGTTGACTCTCTTAGAGATATTCTTCAGTTGAATTATTTGGCTGAAAATGAGATGACCATTACTCTCCCTACTGGATTAAATTACAGGGATGTGTGTAGACTGATGGGACATACTGATATACAAGATGATCATGGCCAGTTATCAAGAAAAGGCACCATTTACATGAGCAGGCTTTCAGACTCATGGAGATACTTCTTCACTCATCTTGTTGAGTGTTTGGGTGGCAGCTCTGGAGGGTTGGACCAGATAAATCAAATGCAACTCCAGATTGCTTACTGCCTATGGTTTGGATACATGGTCGACTTTGCTCAGATTTTCTTCGATGACCTTGTTGAGCGTCTAAAAGTGAAAGGTAGAAAACCTCATATTCCATATATTCGTTTTCTGTCACTTGTTTTTCAAAGAGCTCTAGGTGATCACTATGATTACAATACAAACCATTTTTCTGTGTGTGACTATATGAGGGAGCTGACTTCATTAAAATCACAAACTGGTGAGGTTGAAATTCCTGTAAATATGCTAAACCATTTTAGAAATGATGCAACCGACGCATCATCATCAGATGAGCCAGAAGAGGCTCCAGGTGGGAACCAAATTGGTGAAGGACCCTCTGGAGTCCTCAATGCTGAAATAGTGCAACCAGTAACCCAGGTGGCTCCAGGTGGGAACCAAATTGTTGTACCTCAAGAACTCCCCACTCGACCAAGAACTTCCAGACGTCTTAGGAAGGATGGAGTTCAGGTCAATCCTAATAGAGCCGAATCGAGCCATCCAGATTCCTCCCAACAGGAGTCTGGAGATGTCTTAAGAGAGAACATACAAGTAGCCTCTCTTGAACAAACTGGCGTTACTGGAGCCTCACCTCTAGTAATTCCAGTCTTTCGTTCCTCTGCTGGTGACATCATGAATGCAGATGGGTCTCTTATTGTTGAGCAAGTACAAAATGTTGAGCAGGAAGAAAATATTGTACAGGTTGATGAGCAGGTAACTAGTGAGCAAGATGCTCAGTTGGATTTAAATAGAGAAGTGTATGATCAGACAGTTAGGACGGCTCCAGATTGGGATGAGGTAGATTCCCCAATGTCTGAAGGTAATATGTTTGATATTAATATGAATTTTTTGGGTGATGAAGTAGAAAATGTTGTTACTTCTGTTATTGCTTCAGTCACCCCACCACCTGTCTCTACAGAAATGCCACCACCACCAGAATCCATTATTGCACCGCCACCACCACCACTTTCTATACCACAAAACACTCCTTATTTCAATCCACCCTCACTTCAAATTTCACAAAATCAACCCCCACCACTTGAAGCTCCACTTGATTTTCCTGAACACCGTGTGCTGGACTCCACTATTGTAACATCTGAAACTTCCACTGAAGGGGTCCAGGCACAAGTACCTTTGGTGACCAGGATGGCTTCTGAATTGACACCTCCCAGTGGTCCTCCCCCTCTTCTTCATCCGAGGTCCAAGGCCTTTTGACTAAGGTTGCGGACCTGGAGAGATCACTCCAGTCATCTTCTCAGGTTGTTTCTGATTTTAAATCTCTTCTATCAAATAATCTTGCATCAGAAATGAACCTCTGTGCTGGTAATGAGAAGCTGGTGTTTGAGAAAATGAATGAACTGGTACTGGCCACAAATAAAAATTCTGCAAATATTAAAGTGGCAGTTCAGGGATTAGAGGCAAAGCTGGTGAATTCTGTTCAGACTGCAGTGAAAGCTGAAGTTGTTCAACCACTGGCAGGTCTGACAGATGAGGTTCAGAAGTTGACCACCATGATTAGTAATCTGGAAAGCAGGCCAACCCTTGACCAGAATTCTGTTGTAAGCACCCTCAGTGATGAAGTTGTACGCAAATTTAGAGGTGATATGCTGAAAGAAATTACTTCGGAAATTTCTGAGTCAGTTCTTAGAACCATTCAAGATGGGTTGTTGCCTCAGGTGGTACATATAATTGAAAATGAAATGCAAAAGCACTTGACTTCAGAAATTCAAATTATCTAGAAGGAAGTGACTGAGCTAAGGAAGACTGTGAATATCACAACTCCAGTGGCAGGAAGAACATTTGGTGCTTCAGACAGACACATGCTTGAACAGTTATGGAATGCCCACATGTCTCAAACTGGTGGACATTCCAAGGGGGAAAAGTCTGCTGCCACTGAGTCCGTTCCAGAAGGATTGGTGATGAAAAAGAAAGAAGTGATGGCTAGTGCAATTGAAAAGGCCTTTGGCACTGAAGCCGTCGTGCAACAAGAAAAAGTGACTGGTACTGATGCTAGTGCACAAGAAGCACTTGGCACTGAAGCCATTGTGCAGGAAAAAGAGGCTGCTGGTACTGATGCCAGTGAGCCCCAGTTTGAAGCATTCCCAGATATCACAACCTCTCTGAAGTCAGTAAAAAGAAAGCAACATGTGGTATCTGGAGGAGAGATTGAAACCACTGGGAGTTCATCAGAATTTCCTACTGCTGATGATGACACTTCAAAGAGACTGGAGCAGGAGTGCATAATGATTGAAATATTTAAGAAAACGCAAAAGGATGAACTGCAGGCTCACAAATTGGAAATGACAAAAATGGGGACTCTTGATTCTTATAATGCTGGCAGGTTGGGCATACATGTTGATGTATATAAAAGAATGAAGGAAGACCCCAGAGTTCATCAATGTTTGGATGCAATGGATGATGTCTATGTTCGCTCCAGATACTCTTTAGAAGAACAAACGTATGATGCAGTGACTTATGGTGTCAGCATAGTTGAACTGATCAGACAAAGAACAGAGGAACTGGTGAACCTTCAGAAGAAGGTCAGACAAAATGCTACAGCTCTGGAGATTGAATATCGAAAGAAAATAAAGGGTTTACCCAAACTTACTGCCAAACAGATGAAGGCAGCCAGAGATGCAAACCTCAGTACCTTCATTCCCTTGGATACTTCACTAAGAATAAATCGTGAAGAAATCCAGTCTGCCTTTGAACAAGAAAAGGTATCCAGGGAAACTGAAGCATTGATTCAGGATGCCAAATTGAAAGATAAGTATAATGAACTGATGACGTTCAGGGCTGATGCCATAAAGATCATAAGTGCTGAGATTAAGCTTGCAGAAAATCATGAACAGATGACCAGGTTTCAAGTGAAGTTGACCAGAGAAGGTAACTTCGTTGATGAAAGGAAGAATGCTTCAGTCCAGTCGTTTGGATGGACTGAACTGAAGGAGATAGGCTTGACTTTCAAGGGGAAAACTGATTTAACTTCTGATGTCAATGCATTTATGAAGAGGATTGAGAAGGTCTGGAAGAGATTACAACAGATGGAAGCTGCTCTGGGTATGCGACCACCAGGTTCTGTACCATCCTCACAATCTCCAAAGAGAAAGGCCACTGAAGATGCTCCAGGACAGACTTCAAAGAGAAGGGCCTGACTTTTCATCATTTACTTGTATTAAAATTTTCTTTGATCAAAATTGTAACTGTTTATCAGTTGATGTATGTAAATATAGTTGCAATTTTTGATTCACAAATACGTGATCAGATTAAGTCTAAGTTAGAACTAAAAGATTAAAACTGGAACACTGATGATCTATAAGGTGTTTTCCAGTAACTTAAATTTTTAGACTTAGTCAAAATCAAGTGTTTTTCAAGCATACAATTGTATAGATAGAAGCTTGAAAAACCTTGCATTATTTCTGAACAAATAGGGGGAATTTGTTAGGTCCATATTTACTGGACTCGCTCCAGACTTGAAGACTGGAGCGACACTGAAGATTTGTCCAGAAATAATAGAAGACCAGTGAGCTATTTACTTGTACAGGAAATCTGGAATCCTCCTGATTAGCTCACTGGACTTCACTCGAGTCAAGATCGTTTCTACTGAAGACATTCTCACTGAAGTCTGAAGAAAGAAGACTGACAAGCAGTGGAGCCCACTGACAGTCTTATCAGATCTCCCGACTGAAGAAAGAACACTGGTTACGAGGAATTGACTTTATGCCTTTACACACTTTTACACGGACAACCCATTTGTCTATTGATAAAAGTACAATACGTGTGTAATGGTGGTTGGTTAAAAGGATGACAAGTCACATTAACATGACTTTATCCTTGCACTTTAACCAATGCATTTAAGGAATTAAAGTAGTTGCCTTAAATGCATGCAACCATATTTGTACGGCATAATAAATTCACTGTTGAATTTATTTGCCTATAAATACAAAGTCATATACCTCGTACAAATCACTTTTGGCAATTTGGTGAACTTGCTAAAATACTCTCGATCAAAATAGTTAAAATTCACAACTTTAAGTATATCGATCCAAGGAGATTATTTAGCAAGTATAGATCACTTGTAATTCAAAGATTGTTTAGATAGTTGCATACTTGTAATATCTAGGTTCCGCAACAATCTTGTATTTTGTTTATCATCAATAAATAAAATACACTTGAAAATTACATTTGTGTTCCACCATTTATTTACTTGTTAAAATATTGCTTTAAGTCATTATTACTTTATTTATATTCTTGCATTTGTATTTAAAGTAATACTAGTCCAATCTAGTTCATACTTGACTTGTTATTTTACACTCGTGGGTTAAACCATCGTGTGAGAGACTTTACATTATATAGTCATTAAATCTCTTAGAGACTTAACGGACACGGAGTGTTGACTTAACAACTCATGTCAACCGTTAATTAAAAGTTTGGGATGTTACAATTCTAGCATCTTTTGCCTCTTGTCTTCTTCTCCTTTCAGCTTCATTATTCCTAACAGTCTCTTCTTCAATCTCAAGCTGACTTCTTTGTCTTGAAGCACTATCAGTCTGAGTGCCTTCAGTCTGAATATTCTGGTCAGCTTGTTCTTTAATTGGTTGTGTGGAAGTTGGGCTGGATCCAAATCCTCTCCTTTCTATAAAATAAGGCCCAATGGGCACCCTGTCACTGTCTGAGGAGGTTTCATCTTCAAATTCAATTAGATCTGCATCAGCCTGGAGACCTAAGACAACCTT
>CM067174.1:64979166-65040963 GCA_034093135.1 Erigeron breviscapus | reverse complement strand
CTCCTACACAAACACAAAGAACACCAACACCAAATGAAATTCCATCAACCTCAACAAATTTACCTACAAAAGACGCTGCTTGTGAAGGTTTATTGAATATTTTAAGGTCTGAGGGTGATTTGTTGACGGTAACTGAAAGAGGGGTGTTGAATGCTCTTGAGGTGCGAGAAAGAGAAATAGCCACTGAAAGAAGAGTGAAAGAGTTACAAGATCAAGTTGAACGTCAAAAGGCTGAATATGATGCAAAGCTTGCTGCTTTTGAATTGAGATTGTTGGCGTTAGAGTCTTGCCGACTGGCCTCGGTTCCTTCTCGTCGGGATGATCCTGATTCTGATGATCACCCTGAGGGGGAGAACCAAGGAGAAGGTCAAACAAACATTGATAGTACTTCGGCAAGAGTTGAAGGAATTGTTGGAGATGTGGTGATGGAAGAAGAAAATGTGGAGAATGTTGAAAATGTTGAGAATGTTGAGAACGATTCTTTGAATGATGAGATTAAAAGAAGACTAGTTGAAGTTTTTGGTGATAGTTCTGATGATGATGATGAAGAGAATGAAAATGTTGTTGAAAATGAAGATGAAGGGTATGTGATTGAAGATGAGGTAATTGAATATGCTGAGAGAGATGCAGATATTGAAGCCTTAAAAGATAATGTAACTTTGGATGAGCCGGAGATTGTTGAGAATCCAGTAAATGTAGAAGCAGTTGAGGAACCTGTGTTTGAAGACTTCCCAATCTTGATTATTTTGAAACAGGTTCATCAAGCAGAAAAGATGCTGGAGAATCCTCTACTCAGGGTTTCACAACTCCCCAACACTATACTTTTGAAGACTTTAATAGCTTTGATGAATTGAGAAAGACTCCTGAGACTGCAACTCAGAACTTCAAGAAATCAACTTATAAGCAAGTGTTGAAAGAAGCTATAGTATCCGAGGAAGTTCTCCCTGATTATTTTCCAACTGAATTGACTGATGAACAAAGGAGGTTCATTAATCGGGGATACTTCTTGAGGGATAAAGAAAGAATGGTTTCGCTGGGGGTTAAGCCAAAGGAGGCAGCTAAAAAGTCTAGATTCTTGGAAGAAAGAGCTTTTCCAATCTTTTGTGGTGCTACCAAGGTTACTAAGACTAAAAGACCTGAGTTGGAATCAATGTACAAGTTTAAGGAAGCAAGACAAATTGAAGAATACAAAGAGCTTCTTAAACTCACTAAGCAATACAATCCAAAGCTTCTCGAAGAACAGAGAAATCACAAGATTTTGGTGCTTGTCAGAGTAATCTTGGTGAAAAGGATTTCTATCTCTGTTCCTTGTTTTCATGTGAAAAGAGATAACAATAAAATGTACAGATTCACAGAAGCTCAGTTCAAGCTGCTGCCAGTTGACGACATTATCTTTCTCTACAACCATTTCTTGAATGCAATACAAAGATACCAAGAAGATGTTATCGCCTTTGAAGCTGTGAAAAGATACATGTCAAGCTGCATTCAATACGCTTCATTGGAAGACTTTCAAATTGGCTTTGAAGTTGTTAAGAGAAAGATTAATGTACCATATCCAGATCAAAGTCTTTACACCAGAGACATTGAACAGCTCAGTATTGGTCAAGTCTTAGAAGAACCATCTTTTGGGGTTGTCTTTCTAAATAGCCGAAAGAAGAAGATTTTCATTCGTATGGATGAACTTGCTTCTTATTCTGATGGAACATTGGAGTTTTGTAAAAATGTGTTGCTATGTTTGAAGGAAGATGAGCAAGATGAAAAGAAAAAGGAAGTGCTTGATAAAGTGATCTCCAAAATCAATCAAAGGCTTGAATACCGAGACAGCATTCGAATGATGAGAGAAGCAAAGAATGTTCAGAAGTCGAAGTATGTTGTTCGTCGAAAAGGAGGTTGCTGGATCAAGTACGAGCCTAATCATCTTCCAGGGCCACATAACATTCCTCCAAGAAATTTTGAAGCAAATATGATTGTTCCAGATGACAGACCCGAAGGAGAAAACTGGTTCTGGCATCCAGATAAAGATAGACCAAATACAAGAGCTTGAAGAATGACAAGGACTGGATATTTTTCACAAATCACTACTAAGGGGGAGATTGTTAGAAATATAATATGTAGTAGTTGATTTGTGTACTTTATGTTTTGTACTTAGAATGTAAACATGTTAGAATGGAAGGGGGCATAGTGTAAATAGATCATATGTATATAAACCCCCTCCATAAGTGAATATGTAACCTTTTCACCCATAATACTATCCAAACTTTCCCTGACTCTCTCTACTCTCTCTCTACTTTCTCTCTCTAAAACCGCCATTGACACACACTAAAACACACACTAAAGCTCAAATTATACAAATAACAGAATCATTATTCAAACGTTATACAGTAACCATCACGTGTCCACATAAGTGACCAAGTATCCAAAGGATATTAAAAGGGACTGATTGATCTCAGAGATGACTCAACAAAGTCTGAACATAATCAGTTATTGAAAAACTGAACCATTTCAGTTTAACACAAAAACTTATCTGAAACCAATCAGTGAACTGAAGCATTTCAGTCAAAATATTAAACGCCCTTGTGTACTATCTCTGCATTAATAGATTTCTGGATCAACATTCCAGGGGGAAGACTGAAAGATATATTTTTGTCCTTAAAATTTGTTTTAATTTCAGGGGGAATTTATTAATTTATTTTCTCACTGGATAAAATTTTCTGAAATATATCACTGGTACTTTGTAAATGTGTCCCTCTCACTGGTAATTAGATGGGTTGACGTGCATGTTTGAGGTAACCTTTGTCTCCTTGTAAATGTGTCCCTCTCACTTGTCTGTATTAGTTGATGTGCATGTTTGAGGTTGCCAGTCTCACTCAAATGGTTTTCGTTGGTACATTACTGGAGTGTCCCTCCAGTGTACCATCAGTGCATACTTCACTGGCATAATCCACCAGTGATTCTGGAGTGTCCAGTCAACCTCCAGATGCATTGAATTAAGTCATGGTATGTCAGTTATAATATTTTAATACTTGGTCATTATGCTTGCCACGTAAGCAAACCATTTGAAAGGACAGTTACTGTTTGTCCCACGTGGCAATGATATTTTTCAAAGAAATGATGGTATTTTTTACCTTGGGAAGACAAAAAATGCAAGTTGGTTACTGTTTGTGGGCTGTAAACCATCACACATTTATGTGTGATGTGATGTATTTAATGCGGATTTCAAAACCCGATCAAAATTACATTTTATAAAATTCAAATTAACTGTTTTGAATTCCGTTTCTCTCTCCTATAAATACCCTTTCACTTTCATTTGCATTTACTTCGAACATATTTACTCCCAAAACTCTCTAAATTCCTTCATTTACTTTCTTGTTCATTCAATTTCCAATCATCAATCTCTCTCATATTTAATTCATCATATCTTTATCAAAACCCTAAATTCAGTTTCATTTTCATATCTTTACCAAAAATACAATGGAACCAAGACAATCAAACTCACCGAAAAATCTTCTTGCTGCTGAGTATGCTCCTGTCGCCGCCGTAAAAAGGGCGGATCACATCTCTCTTGCAGCAGCAGCCATTCGTATTAACATGAATAACTGGATGGCCAAACTCTCACTCTCCAGTGTTCATGATGCCCAATCCATTATTGGGAGATTAAATACCTTCTTTCTCTCCTGTCCTCTTTATGGTGCATTGACCCTAAATCCTGGGAAGATGTACCACGACTATCTCTGTGAATTTTGGTACTCTGCAGAATATGTAGATACAACTTCCTCAATTTCTTATACACTTAAGCAAGGTACCAGACCCTTGGTCTTTACTGTTGATACTCTCAGATCTGCTCTACAATTAAACTATTTTGAACAGAATGAGATGCCCATTGAACTTCCCTCTGGCATAAATACAAGGGAAGTGTGCAGATTGATGGGGCACACAGACATTCTGGATGAGCATGGCAGCTATCCAGAAAGGGAACAATCTACATGAGCAGGCTGTCAGACTCATGGAGATTCTTTTTCACTCACATAGTTGAATGTTTGGGAGGCAGTTCTGGAGGACTTGACCAGATAAATCAAACACATCTCCAGATTGCTTACTGCCTCTAGTTCGGATACAGAGTAGATTTTGCTCAGATTTTCTTTGATGATCTGGTAGAGCATCTTAAGGTGAAAGGTAGAAAAGCATTTGTACCTTATATCCGTTTCCTTTCACTAATTTTTAAAAGAGCTCTAGGTGACCAGTATGATTTCAAAACCACTCACTTTTCTGTATGTGAGTATATGCGTGATCTGACCAACCTTAAATCTTCAACAAATGAGGTAAATATTCCTCAGGCCATGCTTAGTTTTCAAAGGGAAGAAAATGACGCATCATCATCAGATGAGCCAGAAGAGGCTCCAGGTGGGGGTCAAATTATTGTAGGACCCACTGGAGTCCTCGATGCTGAAATTGTGCCACCAATAAGCCAGGTGGCCCCTGACCAACAGCAACAAGAAAATGTTGACCCTCCAAGACAACCAAGAAACACCAGACGTATTAGGAAAGGAGGTGTACCAGTTGGTTCCAGTAGAACCGAAACTAGTCATCCAGATTCATCTCAACAATAATCTGGAGATGTCATCAGGGATACGACTGGGTTACTGGAGCCACACCTCTTATCATTCCAGTCTCAACTTCCACTGCTGGTGATATTATGAATGAAGATGGGTCTTTAATAGTTGAGCAGGAAAATGTTGAGCAGGTTGGTCAACTGGATTTGAATGTAGAAGTTGGTGATCAGACAGGTGATCACACAGTTGGTGAAACATTTGTTTGGGATGAGGCTGATTCACCTATGTCAGAAGGTAATAATTTTGATACTGACATGAGTTTTCTTGGTGATGATGTAGTGGAAGTAGAACACTTACCAGAAATGCCACCTCCTCCACCAGAATCAAATATCCCACCACCAGAATCCGAAATGCCACCACCTCCACCAGAATCATTGATTGCACCACCACCACCACCACCTCTTTCAATTCCACAAAATTCTCCTTATTTCAATCCACCCTCACTTCAAATTTCACAAAATCAACCACCACCACTTGAAGCTCCACTTGATTTTCATGAACACCGTGTGCTGGACTCCACTATTGTAACATCTGAAACTTCCACTGAAGGGGTCCAGGCACAAGTACCTTTGGTGACCAGGATGGCTTCTGAACTGACACCTCCCAGTGGTCTCTCCACCTCTTCTTCAGCCAAGGTCCAAGGCCTTTTAAGTAAGGTGGCGGACCTGGAGAGATCACTTCAGTCTTCATCCCAGGTTGTTTCTGATTTTAAGTCCTTATTATCAAATAATCTTGCATCAGAAATGAATGTTTTTGCTGGGAATGAGAAGCTAGTATTTGAGAAGCTTGATGAACTGGTACTGGCCACCAATCAAAACACTGAAAATATCAAAGTGGCAGTCCAGGGCTTGGAGGCAAGGCTGGTGAATTCTTGTTAAGACCTTTTTTTTTTTTTTGTTTTGTGAAACGATCTTGGTGAAACGATCTTGGTGAAAATCGTTTTAGGGAACGGTCTTCAAAGGAACTGGGACGATCTTGACAAGATCGTCTTAAGTTTAGTAGAAATGGGACGATCTTGGTGAGGATCGTCCTAAGTTAGTAGGCTGGGACGATCTAGAAATGAACTGGGACGATCTTGGTCAGGATCGTCCTAATGTCACAATGCTGAGACGATCTGGTCAGGATCGTCTTATCCTTCAATGTGCTGGGACGATCTTGGTAAGATCGTCCTAGGTTCAGTAGAAATGGGACGATCTTGGTGAAGATCGTCTTAAGTTAGTAGAAATGGGACGATCTTGGTGAAGATCGTCTTAAGTTTCAGTAGAAATGGGACGATCTTGGTGAAGATCGTCTTAAGTTTCAGTAGAAATGGGACGATCTTGGTGAAGATCGTCTTAAGTTTCAGTAGAAATGGGACGATCTTGGTGAAGATCGTCTTAAGTTTCAGTAGAAATGGGACGATCTTGGTGAAGATCGTCTTACAAGCCAAATGCACAAGTATGAAAAATGAATTTTCAAAGACTAAGACGATCTTGGGAAGATCGTCCTAGTGAAGATCGTCTTTGGGTCATCTTCTTCATTACATCAGTTTTCCATAAAAACTCCATTAACAACTTCAAAAAGCTTCAATATCTTTTGAAATACTGGGAGTTAGATCATGAAATCACTTGCAAACTGATTGTATTCACGTCCGCAACAGATTTATGAACAAAATTCAACACAAAACACAACAGATTCAAATCCCTCAAAATTCGCGCCAAAAACTCAAAATTCAATCTCGAGATATAGATTGAATTGGAACTTGAAACTTGACAGGATTATGTTATCAATAACCACGAATCTATTGGTGAACAAATAACTGTGATTTTATGTGATTTGAATTGTGAATTTTGATGAACCAGTAGGTAAAAAAATACGAACAGAATTGTAAATAATTTTGATTTTGTTGAATTTGTGATTGAATTCAGTTATGGATCGTCATCAGATTGATGTTTTGCTCTGATACCAATTGTTAAGTAGAAATTTAAGCTCGATTTGAAGGTTTAATGGAGGATTTAGGTTAGTGTGTGAAAAGTGTGTTTGTGTGTGAAATGGAGGTTGAAGATCAGTTTAGAGAGAGAAAGTAATAGTTTAGAGAGAAGTAACTATGGAATTATGTTAAAGGCTTCCAAATAATGTGTGGAAGGGGGCTATTTATATCATAAATCTAAGTTTCACTAATGCCCCTTCCACCTCTAAAACATTTACATTTTAACACCATTTTAGATTTCTAACAGGTGAATTTTGACTTTGAAGAGCTTGTTGTTCCTGACTGTGATCCTCCTACTGATCCTATTATTGAAGAAAATGATGCACCTGTTGAGGGGAGATTCCTATTTTCCATGATCTTGATGAAGAGCTGAATCAGCCTCATGTTTCTACTCAACCTTAGAAAATAAATAAAACTATTTTACCTATCTGTGAGCAAGCTCAAGCTGATAATCCTATCAGCCCAGCCAACTCAGTTGTTCAAGATCTCAACAGTGATCAAGCTGAGTCCGTACCTCAAGCTGATTTTCAATCTATTGAAGAGGAAGCTGACCAGGAAGTACAGAATGTTCCAGTTCATGCTACCAAGTGGACAAGAAGTCATCCAATTGATCAGATTATTGGTGATCCCACTTCAAAAGTTCAGACAAGAAGAAATGCCACTGGAAATTTCTGCATGTTTGTGAATTTTGTTAGCAAGACTGAGCCAACTGAAGTTGAAGAAGCTCTAAGTGATCTATCTTGGGTGAGTGCAATGCAAGAAGAACTCACTCAGTTTGAAAGGAGCAAGGTGTAGAAACTAGTTCCTAGACCAACTGATAAGACCATTATTGGCACAAGGTGGGTCTTTAGAAACAAGATGGATGAAAGAGGTATTGTGACAAGAAACAAGGCAAGATTGGTAGCTCAAGGCTACAGTCAACAAGATGGAATAGATTATGATGAGACCTTTACTCCTGTTGCTAGGCTTGAAGCAATAAGAATGTTTCTAGCATACTCAGCCTACAAAGGATTCAAGGTATATCAGATGGATGTGAAAAGTGCCTTTCTGAATGGCAAACTTGATGAAGAAGTTTTTGTACATCAGCCTCCTGGTTTTGAAAGTTCTAAGTATCCACACCATGTCTACAAGTTGGACAAAGCTCTCTATGGATTCAAGCAAGCTCCAAGAGCATGGTATCATACACTGTCCAAATTCTTACTTAAGAATAAGTTTGAAAGAGGTAATGTTGATAAAACTTTGTTTGTGAGAAAGTTAGGAAAAGATATCTTATTGGTACAAATTTATGTGGATGACATTATTTTTGGTTCTACTAATGATAAGTTATGCAAAATGTTTTCTGAGCTGATGTCATAAAAATTATGAAATGAGTATGATGGGTGAGTTAACCTATTTTCTTGGTCTTCAAATTAAACAATCCAATTCTGGAATTTTTATTAATCAAGGAAAATATGTTAACGATTTACTCAAGAAATTTGGTTTTGACAATTGCTCTCCAATGAAAACACCTATGGGTGCTGCCACCAAGCTAAGTGAAGATATCAGTGGGAAACCAGTTGATATTACAGCTTATAGGGGCATGATAGGTTCTTTATTGTACTTAACTGCTAGTAGACCAGATATTATGTTTGCCACATGTCTTTGTGCTAGATATCAAGCTTGTCCCAAAGAATCTCATCTTCAAGCTGTGAAACGAATTTTTAGGTACCTTAAAGGTACACCCAATCTGGGTCTTTGTTATCCCAAAGACTCAGGGTTTGATCTAATTGGGTATTCAGATTCAGACTTTGCAGGTTGTAAGATTGACAGGAAAAGCACAACAGGAAGTTGTCAATTACTTGGTAATAGGTTAGTCAGTTGGGCTAGCAAGAAGCAACACTCAGTCTCAACTTCTACTGCTGAAGCTGAATATGTTGCTGCTGGAAGCTGTTGTTCTCAAATCCTATGGATGCAGCATCAGCTTGCTGACTATGATATCATTGTGTCCAAAACTCCTATTTTCTGTGACAACACAAGTGCCATTGCAATTACCAACAATCCGGTTAATCATTCAAGGACTAAGCATATTGATGTCAGATATCATTTCATTAGAGATCATGTCATGAAGGAAGATATTGAACTCCATTTTATTTCAACAGACAATCAGCTTGCAGACTTGTTCACCAAGCCTCTTGATGAAGCAAGGTTTAATACCTTGTTGAGCAAGCTGGGAATGTTAAATATGGAATAATCTATTAAGAAAGACTCAAGCTGATTGACCTTAGTTTTGACCTAAGGATGACCAAGCTGAGTCAGCTCAGCTTGGAGTCAGCTTGGATTTTACTTAGTAAGTTATTTTATATTTTTCATTCCTTGTTGTTGTAAATAAAATATTGTTTTACTCAGTTTGTCTCTCTTTCCTCTGTACAAACCACAACCGTTACTCCCTCCATGGTAAAAAGTAACCGTTGGGGTAAGTGTACTTTCTCTCTCCAATCACAAAACGACACACTTTTGGTCGGAAGGCCATATAAAAGCCAACTCGTTTGATCAAATCACTATTCCATTGCATTCTCATCTTTCTAATCTCATTCTCATCTCTATTTTTCTAAAAATCTTTCATACTCTGTTTTCAGTATCTCGTATATTATTGTTTTTAGTTTAATTTCTCAATCAGTTTATCATCAAATGGCTTCACCTTCTCAAGTTGATTATCCTGAACCAAAACAAGTCGATAAGATCGGTACATATTTGAAGGGAGATAGGGTTCCTGAGATTGAAGGTGCTAAATGGGTATCTACACAGATCAAGGTTATACCTCCTCAGTTTGCCAATCTCCATCCACCTTCAAACAAGTCTGAATATTCTGATATGGCAAGGTATATCTTTTATCATCTAATGGGTAAGATTCTGCACCTTTCTCCTGGTTTTATAAATTATAATCAGCTTTGTGAGTTTTGGCTCACAAGCAGGGTAACAACCACCACCAAGGGCAAGCAGTGCATTGTTGGCACTTTGGACAATGCATCTCGTCGACTTGTACTTACTCTTGATAGCTTTAAACGAATTTTTGAATTAGAGTACAAGTCTGACCTTGCCTCTGAGTCAGCCCCACCCCTGGATGTGGCTAAAACTGTTTTAAATGATATTGTTTATACAGGGAGGGTTGGTGGTTCGGTTAAAATATCTCACTTTTTTGGTATTTACAAATACTTGATCTCAACCATTGTGAGATCATTGCAAACTAAAGTTGGTGGTTTTGATACACCAAATAAACTTGAAATGCAAATACTTTATTGCATGGTTCACAATCGGTTGATTGATTTTGGTAAATTAATTTTTGATGATCTTGTAACCAAGGTTTCTGCAAAATCTGAAAACATTTATGTGAGTCCCTTAATTAACGAGATGGTTAACCAATAGAAAGTGTAAAATACAACAAGTCTAATAATCACTAGATTTGGACTAGTATTACTTGTAAATAAAGATGCAAGATATATAAACAAAGTAATACAAGACTTAAAGCAATAAACAAATAAAGTGGACCATTATGTATGTTTCATTGGTATTTCATTTATTGATGTTTAAATAAAATACAAGGTTGTTGCGGAATCAAGATAACACAATTAAGTGAGTATCCTAACAACCTATGAGTTACAATATGATCTATATTTGTCAAATAGCTCTTTAGGATCGAGATACTTAAAGTTGTGAAGTATCCCTGTTTAAGATCGAGAGTATTTGGACAAATTCACTTAAATGCAAAAGGAATGCTTAAAAGTATTTTTGTCAAGGAAATGACTTTGTATTTATAGGCAACAAATTCACCAGTGAATTTGTGCCGTACAAATATGGTTGGCATACATTTAATGATCCGACAAGAACATTAAATGTATTGGATAAGGAATAAGGATAAAGTCACATCAAGTTCAAGTGTATCCTTTTATCCAACCACCTTAACACACGTATACTTTGTTAAAGAACAAGTGGATTGTTCTTTGGAAAGTGTGTTAAGGCAAAAGTCAATCCTCGATATTAGTGTTCAGACTTGCAGGATCTAGAACACTAACAATCCTCCAGTGTGCAGATCTGGTAAGACTTTCCAGTGGACTCCGCCATTTGTTAAGTCTTCTTCCTTCAGACTTCAGTCTTTGACTTCAGTCAGAATGTCTTCAGTAGAGTAGATCTGGACTGGGGTGAAGTCTTCAGTGAGCTAATCTGGAGAATGCTCCAGATTACCTGTACAAGTAAATGCTCACTAGTCTTCAATTATTTCTGGACAAATCTTTAGAGGGACTCCAGATTCCAAGTCTAGAGTAGGTCCAGTAGAATATGTTTTCTGGTCAGATCTTCAGTGAGGCTCCAGTAGTCGGGTCTGGAGCGAGACTAGCAAAACAAGTTTCTTAACAAACCTAAATAAGGTTCCAGTAGTCCAGTCTGGAGCCAGTCCAGTAAGTCTGGACTAAATCTGGACCTAACAATTTATAAAAGCCTTCACATCTGGAGAGAGATCAGTCTTACCTTTGAATGTCAATCCAATCTCCTTTAGTTCAGTCCACCCAAAAGCTTGGACTGACGTATCCTTCCTTTCATCAGTAAAGTTACCTTCTCTGGTCAACTTTACATTAAACCTGGTCATACCTTGATGATGTTCAGCCAGTGTGATTTCAGCATTTATTATTCTTCTTGCATTGGCCCTAAACGTCATCATTTCTTCAAACTTAGCCTTTTGCTTAGCCAACTGAACCATATCTTCAGTTTCCCTGGATACACCACTCTGTTGTCCTTCAGTGGACTGGTGTTCTTGTCTATTGATCTTCAGATTTGTATCCAGAGGAATAAAGGTGCTAACATCACCATCTTTAATTGCCTTCAGTTGCTTGGCAGTAAGCTTGGGTAGACCAGTCATTCTCTTCCTGTATTCCAGTTCCAGAGCACCAGCATTTCTTCTTATTTTCTTCTGGAGGCTTACCAGCTCCTCCTTTCTTTGTCTGATAAGCTCTGGAATGGTTACACCATAAATCAAGGAATCATATACCTGTTCTTCCTCTGCATAGAACGAGCGTATATGTACATCATTCAGTGCATCAAGACATTGTTGAACTCTGGGATTTTAAACACTTCAATATTTATGCCAAGTCTTCCAGCATTGTAGGAATCCAGAGTACCCATTGTAGCCATATCCCTATGATGGGCCAGCAGTTCATTTTTCTGTTTGTCTTGAAAATTTCTATCATGATACACTGTTGTTCCATTTTTTTGATGCTTCACTGTCAACATCTTCAAACTGTTCTTCCTCTTCACCAGACACCATCTTTTCTTTCCCTTTAACTGCCTTCAGTGTGGTAGGGTTGTCTGGGAAGGATTCAAACTGGGGCTCGGCTTCAGTACCAGCAGCCTCTTCTTCAGTCTGCACATTGGCTTCAGTGCCAAGTGCTCTCTGGGCGATACGTGCACTGGCATCAGTACCAGTCACTTGTTTACTTTGAATAACGCTTTCAGTAGCGACCGCCCTTACAACCTCTTTCTTTTTCCTTATCAAACTTTCTTGGATACCAGATGATGGAATAGACAATTTTTCCCCTTTGGAATGATCTCTAGTCCTGGACTTTAGATCATTCCACAATTCTTCCATCATTAGCCTATCCAGTGAGCCAAATGTTCTGCCTTGTTCTGGCAAGGAAGCAGTCATACCTTTCTTTAATTCCAGCACTTCCTTCTTCATATTTTCAATTTGTTCAGGCAAGTGCTTAGGCAGCTTCTCATCCAGTAGCTTCTCAAATTGTGGTAAAACCTCATCATAAATACTACGAAGGACAGTCCCAGAAACCTCTTCACATAATTCTTTCAACATGTGGTTTCTGAACTTCCTTGTACATTCATCACTTAAAACACTTATAACTTCTCCTTGATCCAGTACGGGCCTACTCTCCAGAGAGCTTACCCTAAACACCAAGTTCTTAACCTCTTCTTTCAGCCCTGCCAGTTCGCCAGTGACTGCAGTCTGAACAGAAGACACCATTTTGGATTCCAACCCCTGGACTGCCACTTTAATGTTTTCAGAATTTTGATTGGTGGCCAGTACCAGTTCATCCAACTTCTTGAACACTAACTTCTCATTCCCAGCAAACAAGTTCATTTCTGAAGAAAGATTATTTGATAACAAAGACTTGAAGTCAGAAATAACCTGGGAAGATGAGTGCAGTGATCTCTCCAGGTCCGCCACCTTACTAAGAAGGCCTTGGACCTCGGTTGAGGAAGAAGTGGAGAGACCAGTGGGTGGTTCCAGATGAGAAGTCAATCTGGTCATTACTGGGATTTGTGCCCAGACCTCTTCAGATTCAACATTTGAGTCTGGCACACTTTGTTCGGTTGGGTTCACTGGAGGTTGAGTTGTAGGAATGAAAGGAGTGAAATATGGAGTTGATTGAGGAATTGAAGGTGGTGGAGGTGGTGGCATTGATTCTGGTGGGGGTTGAGTTGATTCTGGTGGTGGTATTTCTGGTGTAGGGGTAGGTATTTCTGGTGAAGGTGTTGGTATTTCAGGTAGAGTTTCTTCTTCTTGTACATCTTCACCCAGAAAGTTTAAACTTGCATCAAATCCCTCAGACATGGGGGAGTCAACATCATCCCATTCTGGAATATTCCCAACAAATTGTTCACCAGACTGTTCACCAGTCTCTACTTGTTCACCAATCTCAACATTCAAATCTAGTGGAGCCTCTTGCTCACCAGATGCTTCAACCTGCTCAACAATTTCAGCAATATCTTCTTGTACCACAGCCTGGACTTCAGTGTCCACTCTCTGTTCAGTTTGTACAAGAGATTCAATATTTTCTTCAAAGATAGGAGATCCATCAATATTAATTGTATCACCAGGATGGGTTGATGGATTTACCTGGACTCCTCCCCTCATTAGACGCCTATGTGATCTTGGTCGTCTGGAAAGCTCAACAGTGGGTTGCAAGCCTTCTTCAGGAGCCACTTGACTTATTGGTTGTATAAGTTCTACAACCTGGACATCTTGGTCACCAGAATGCTCTTCAACAACTTGAACACTTCCTGGTGCCACAATCTCTTCTGCCCTTTGAAATGAGAGCATGGACTGAGGAATATCTACCTCACCATCTCTTGACTGTAGGTTGTTCAGATCCCTTAAAAACTCACTCATAGAAAAATGAGTAGTATTATTATCATATTGGTCTCCTAGACCATTTCTGAACATCAGGGAAAGAAAACGTATAAATGGAACGTGTGGTTTTCTCCCTTTTGCCTTCAATCGATCCACCAAATCATTAAACAGGATCTGAGCAAAATCCACCCTTATCCCAAACCACAAACAATAGGCAATCTGGAGTTGCGTTTGATTTATTTGATCTAGACCTCCAGAACTACCTCCTAGACACTCTACCAAATGAGTGAAGAAAAATCTCCACGAATCTGTCAGCCTACTCATATAAATGGTTCCTTTTCTCAACAACTGTCCTTGATCATCTACTATTTCTGTGTGCCCCATCAACCTGCACACTTCCCTGAAATTTATGCCAGTAGGGAGTTCGATTGGCAGCTCATTCTGGTCATGATAGTTCAATTGTAAAACAGACCTGAGCAAATTCACCGAAAAACTCAAAGATCTGGTACCTCCATTGAGAGTGTAAGAAATTGATGAAGTTTCTTCATTGTAGAAAGCGGAGTACCAGAACTCACATAAGTAGTCATGGTACATTTTCCCTGGATTTAGGGTTAATGCACCATACAGAGGGCATGAGAGAAAGAACGTATTCAATCTCCCAATGATAGAACGAGCAGGATGAACACTGGAAAGTTTGGCCATCCAGTTATTCATATTGATGCGTATGGATTTCGCCTCAAGAGAAATATGTCTCGGTTTAACTACATCACCAACCGGAGCATATTCAGCAGATAAGAGATTTTTAGGTGCCATTTTTGATAGATAGATGAAGATGAAATTGAAAATATAAGGTTATGAAGAATTTAATGAATTGCAGTTAAGAGTTATATGATTGGAAAATGAATGAAGAATTTAAGGAATTGAATGAAGGAATTTTAGATTTGGGAGTAAATGTTCGAAGTAAATGAAATTGAAAGTGAAAGTGGGTATATATAGGATTGAGAATGTGGAACTCAAACGATTAATTTGAAATTATCAAATACAATTTTTGATCGTGTTCTGAGATCCGCATTAATTACATCACATCACACATAAATGCATGACGGTTTATAGCCCACAAAACAGTAACAACTTGTACTTTTTGTTTTCCCAAAGTAAAAAGACCATCATTGTTTTGAAAAACTTACATGCCACGTAGGATTTATAAGATAAATATCTTTGAAAAAGTTTGCTTACGTGGCACATACAAAGATCAAGTATTTTGAAAATATTATGACATATTTCAGTGCATCTGGAGGTTGACAAGGACCGTCCAGTATCACTGGTGGATTAGTCCAGTGAACATGTACTGATGGTACACTGGAGGGACACTCTAGTAAAGTACCAGTGAAAACCAATTTTGAAAGACTGGAAACCTTAAACTTGCACGTTAACTAATACAGACAAATGAGAGGGACACATTTACAAGGAGACATAAGTCAACTCAAACACGCACTTCAACTTGTCCAGTTACCAGTGAGAGGGACATATTTACAAAGCACCAGTAATATTTTCTGAAGAATTTGTCCAGTGAGAAAATTAATTCCCCCTGAACTTAAACATTTTTAAGAGAAAATATTTTTCAAGTCTTCCCTGAATGTTGATCCAGAAATAAATTTTTGAATCTTTAAATCAAAGATCCTTAGTAGTACACAATGGCGTTCAATACCAAAGTTCCAGATTTAAGGGTTTAACATTCCCAACTCACCAACAAGATATTCAAAAGTTTTTACATCCAGTGGTTTAGTAAAAATGTCAGCGAGTTGTTTGTCAGTGGGAATAAAATGGAGTTCAATGTTGTTTTTCATAATATGATCGCGAATGAAATGGTACCTTAGATCAATGTGTTTGGTTCTGGAGTGCATGACTGGATTGTTGGAGATAGCGATGGCACTGGTATTATCATAAAAGATTGGAGTTTTTGAATATTTAATACCATAATCAAGCAACTGGTTCTTCATCCAGAGTATCTGAGCACAACAACTGGCTGCAGACACGTATTCAGCTTCAGCAGTGGATAATGAAACTGAAGTTTGCTTCTTACTGGTCCAGCTGACCAGTTTTGCCACCTAGGAAATGACATCCACCAGTTGTGGATTTCCTATCTATCTTACAACCTGCATGATCTGAATCTGAATAACCCATTAGATCCATGCCTGAGCCTTTGGGGTACCAAAGACCTAGACTGGGGACACCTTTAAGGTACTTCAGTATGCGCTTTATAGCAAGCTTCAAGTCTAGCCACTGGAGCAAAAGATTCATCAAAGTCGACATCTGACTGGCAGTAGCCTTGTGCTACCAGTCTGGCCTTGTTTCTTATTACGTGGCCATCTTCATCTACTTTGTTTCTGAAGACCCATCTTGTTCCAATTGGTTCTTTCTTTCCAACTGGGAAAGGAACCAGATACCATACCTTGTTCCTTTCAAACTGGTGAAGCTCTTCTTGCATAGCAATCACCCAGTTTGGATCTTCCAGAGCCTCGTCAATCTTCTTAGGTTCTATCAAAGATAGAAAACTGACGTATAAGCATTGATTACTGGAGGCTCTTCTGGTCTGAACTCTACGACTGGAGTCACCTATGATCTGATCAATAGGGTGAGCTTTTGTCCATCTGGAGTACTGACCAGGATTGTTACTGACAACAATATCAGTGCAAGAATTTAGTTGAGTCTCCTCTGGAGTTGATTCTGGAGGAGGGTCTTACCAAATTACTTCAGTATCTTCATCTGAGTCATTTAAATCACGATTTGCATCATGAAATTCTTCATTTGAAGGCATTTCCTGAAGTACTGGTTCAGTATGAAATTCTTCACCAGAAGACATTTCTGGTAAATTCTCAACTGACACTGATACTGGGGGAGTAGTACGCACATCTGAACCAATATTAATTTCAGAGGGTAGTTTGAAAATAATAGAGGGATAGAATGGAGTACTACTGGAGAGTTTCTTTTTCTGAACAGGTTCCAGATCAGGATGACTGGAAACTGTGTCTGGTGAATCTTCAAATTTGTCGTTTATAGGATCAGATTCACAAAAGACAATTGGAGTTACTGGGGGAGTGTCAGGGACTGGCTTCTTGTTGATTGAGGCATTTGATTCATCAAATGTTACATGAATTGACTCATGGACCTTTTCCAGTCTCTTGTTATAGACTCTGAAGGCCTTGCGAATGGCTGAATAGCCTAAGAAATACCCTTCATCAGCTTTGGCATCAAATTTGCCTAATTGACTGGAGTCGTTCAGGATGTAAACTGGACATCCAAAAACGTGAAAATAACCAATGTTTGGTTTTCTATTTCTTAAGACTTCATAGGCTATCTTTTTGTGTCTCTTGATGTACACTGATCGATTATGGGTGTGGCAAGCAGTTGCAATTGCTTCCGCCCAGAAACTGGTAGACAGTCCAGATTCAGCAAGCATACTCCTGGCAGCTTCTATCAGTGTTCTATTTTTCCTTTCCACAACTCCATTTTGCTCTGGAGAGCGGGCTGAAGAGAAGTTCTGGGAGATGCCAGTGTCAGTACAGAATGACTCCCAGAGTTGCATTCTGGAATTCTGTTCCATTGTCACTTCTTAACTGACACACTTTTCGACTGTACTTGAGCTCAATTTGCTTGATAAGACTGATGATTTCAGCAGCAGCTTCACTTTTGGACCTCAGAAAGATCACCCAACAAAATCTGGAGAACTCATCTATGATCACCAGGGTGTATCTTTTACCAGCACGAGTCTGAACGTTCACTGGACCAAAAAGGTCCATATGAAGCATGTGAAGAGGTTCAGTAATGCTGAAATTTTGTCTGGTCTTGAAACTGGTACGCTTTTGCTTACCCATCTCACATCCTGGACATGGTCTTTCCTTTTTGAAGGAGACTGAAGGTATCCCATCTGCAAGTTGTTTTCAGGACAACTTGTTAATGTTTTTGAAGTTTAAATGGGATAACCTTTTATGCCATAACCAGTTTGTGTCTTCATCAGCTTGAGTATAGAAACACTGCTCTGAAGGAGAGCTTTCCAAATCCATCACGTACACATTCCCTTTTCTGGGAGCAATCAACACTACCTTCCAGTCCTTGTTGAATACGATGCCCTGAGCAACATTGAATAAGACTTGATAGCCATCGTCACATAGTTGACTTACACTGATCAAGTTATATTTCAAACCATTCACAAATGCAACTCGTCTGAACTTGACTTGCCCATTGTTCAGAACACCATATCCCTCAGTCTTCCCACAACCATCATTTCCAAATGTGATGGAGGGTCCATCAGAAATGGTGAACTCCTCCAGTAGGGTCTTACATCCGGTCATCGTCCTACCAGCTGCACTGTCAAGATACCAGATAAGCTTCTTTCGATCGCCCTATACATACACCAGATATTTATCAGTTAGATTTGGGAACCCATCGACTGATGGGTTCACTGGACCCTCCCTTATAGGTCCCTGGGGCAATCTGGTCTAGTTCACTTTGTTTAATAGTGGTCTTAGAAGAGAAGACCACTGGGGTTGATGGTTTTAAAACCTTTTCATTTTTCTCAACTGGAGAAATAAATTTGTCTTTCTTTGAAAAAGGTTTTGTATTTTGTCTAGGGCCAGATGAAGTACCCTCAAGAAAGTTTAATCTTGCATTAAAACTTTGTGATTGGCGAGTCAGAATTTGAATCTGGCTCTCTATCCTGGACAAAATATTTTCTTCAGATGATACCTTAGCCTTTCCAGTCAAAGGCTTTGGTAAGGGATTGGTCTGAGGTAAAGGTATATTCTGCTTCACCTTTTTAACTGGAGCAGTCATCTGGACAGCTCCAGTCTTAACCTCTGGGGATTGAACTGGGTCTAAATTGGTCTTGGGTGTTACAGGCATATCATAAACAGTTGTGGGCCTTAACACCTCTGGTAACCGATCGATTACTGGTATTAATGATGCAACATTAGTATTTCCATCTAAATATGCACGTTTTTGAGCAGGAAATTGTTTAACTGAAGCATCATATGGCTTTTTGGTTTCTAGCCATGACTTTATTACCAGTTTTTTCTTTCTCTAAAATGATCTCAAGATCTTGCTTTTCTTGAATCAATTGTTCAGTTACCAGAACCTGGGCTTGAAATGCCAGTTCAATGTCTTGAAGCTCTTTTAATTTTGATTTTAAAGCATTTATTTCAGAAGAATCTGTTTCTAGACCATTTACACAATCAGATCTAACAGTTTCTATAAAAATCAAATCAGAATTTAAAGCTTCAGCAATGTCCAATTTTAGTTCTTGGTCAGTTGCATTATCATAATCACTAACCTTTTTAATAACTATGTCCACCCATCGTCCAGATGTGACATCTTCCTTCACCAGGTGCTCATCAACTTCCAGAGCCATGTAACAGCAATCTCTTTCTTCTTCTTCATCAACAGATGAGTCATCAGAAGGAACCCACTTCTCTTCAGTTGTAGCAATCATGCACTTATTATTTGTTTCCATTTGTTGTGCCATGAGAGCAATTTGGGCCTTAAGCTTTTTATATTTCAATTTATAGCTATCATCAGGCTTATTATTTGAAGAGAAAGGACCAGGCTTGGATACAAACTGGTTGGACCTGCACTCTTTCATGAAATGACCCTTTTTGCCACACTTAAAGCATGTCAAATTGGTCTTGTCAGTGGAAGAACTGGATGCAAATTGTCCAGATGGCTTATTTGCTCTTGCTTTGAAACGGTTAAACGTTTAGCAATCATTGCAATAAGGTCATCATCTTCAGTTTCATCACAACAGTCTGGAGAGACTTGACTGGACTCTCCAGAATCCATAAGTTCAGACACCATCTTCTTCATAGAAAATACATTCTCAAAAGATATCAGTGCTGTACTTTGTGGTTCAGAATAACTAACCACTTTAGGAGTACTGGAGGCATGGTTAAAAGCATCTTGTTCTGCAACCACTCTCTGAGCTTGATTTTCTTCAGTGTACCTGAAGGCTCCATATAGAGTTGAGAGAGTGTGTGTGTGCAGAGTTTTACCTTGTCGTAAAACAAGTATCATGTGAGACCATTTGGTGGGTAGAATGTCACAAAATTTCTCCAGAAGTATATCCTTGTCCTTCTCAACCCCAAGACCTCTCAATTGGTTTATGATACTCATAAATCTGGTGTAAGTACCAGTGAGAGACTCGTTAGGTTGAGCAAAAAATGACTCATACCTCTTGTTTAAGGAGACCTTTCTGGTGACAATGGTGTCATCTCCTCCTTCATGTTGGTTAAGAAGCTCATCCCACATGGTTTTGGCACTAGGAAAAAGAACTAGTGTGGGAATTAGGGTTTCTGGAACGGCCCCGAGGATCATGTTTTTAAGGAGGGTGTCAAGATTCACCAATCTCCTCTCCTCTTCTGACCAATGTTCCTCCCTCTTTTCCCTTCCCCTTCTAGATCCAGAAGGATCAAGAAGTGGATTGAGAGGTGATGTAGGTACATAAGGACCTTCGTTTAAAATCTTCATCATGTCCTCTCAATACCAGTGACATGCAAAACCATCCTAGCCTTCCACATACCAAATTCATCACTGTTCCCACTGAATTTAGGAACAAGATTATTCGAGTAGTGCACATGCACGTGTGGAGAAGCAGGAGTAGGAGGAGGAGGTGGAGGATTAGTGTTATTAACGTTTTGTGGTTCATTTTGATCATGAATATTTACATTAGGATCGGGACCAAGACTAAAACCTTGTGTATTTTCTTGGTTAGCTATCAAGAACAGATCTAGGCAATGATTAGCCTTCTGCTCTGATACCAAATGTGAGTCCCTTAATTAACGAGATGGTTAACCAATAGAAAGTGTAAAATACAACAAGTCTAATAATCACTAGATTTGGACTAGTATTACTTGTAAATAAAGATGCAAGATATATAAACAAAGTAATACAAGACTTAAAGCAATAAACAAATAAAGTGGACCATTATGTATGTTTCATGGGTATTTCATTTATTGATGTTTAAATAAAATACAAGGTTGTTGCGGAATCAAGATAACACAATTAAGTGAGTATCCTAACAACCTATGAGTTACAATATGATCTATATTTGTCAAATAGCTCTTTAGGATCGAGATACTTAAAGTTGTGAAGTATCCCTGTTTAAGATCGAGAATATTTGGACAAATTCACTTAAATGCAAAAGGAATGCTTAAAAGTATTTTTGTCAAGGAAATGACTTTGTATTTATAGGCAACAAATTCACCAGTGAATTTGTGCCGTACAAATATGGTTGGCATACATTTAATGATCCGACAAGAACATTAAATGTATTGGATAAGGAATAAGGATAAAGTCACATCAAGTGCAAGTGTATCCTTTTATCCAACCACCTTAACACACGTATACTTTGTTAAAGAACAAGTGGATTGTTCTTTGGAAAGTGTGTTAAAGGCAAAAGTCAATCCTCGATATTAGTGTTCAGACTTGCAGGATCTAGAACACTAACAATCCTCCAGTGTGCAGATCTGGTAAGACTTTCCAGTGGACTCCGCCATTTGTTAAGTCTTCTTCCTTCAGACTTCAGTCTTTGACTTCAGTCAGAATGTCTTCAGTAGAGTAGATCTGGACTGGGGTGAAGTCTTCAGTGAGCTAATCTGGAGAATGCTCCAGATTACCTGTACAAGTAAATGCTCACTAGTCTTCAATTATTTCTGGACAAATCTTTAGAGGGACTCCAGATTCCAAGTCTGGAGTAGGTCCAGTAGAATATGTTTTCTGGTCAGATCTTCAGTGAGGCTCCAGTAGTCGGGTCTGGAGCGAGACCAGCAAAACAAGTTTCTTAACAAACCTAAATAAGGTTCCAGTAGTCCAGTCTGGAGCCAGTCCAGTATGTCTGGACTAAATCTGAAAACATTTATTATGGTAGAATCTTGGGTTACATTATTGAAAAATTTTTGAAAGGTGATTTCCAAAGGGCAACATGGGACTATATAAAAATTTCTTCCCTGGCCTCAAATATTTTTGGACCCATAGAAGTCCATCAGAAATTATCCCCTGCAATGCAGGACTATTTGGATTTTTGTGTGAACAGGGAGCTGGAGAACCTTGAGGATCAGTCTGATTCTCAAGAAGGAGCTGAGGCTGACTACCCTTCGACGCAAGCTGATCAGCCTGAAGCTGAATCAGACTTAGCCATTCAGGGTAGTGTTCAAGGTACAACTTCTAATATCCCTGAAACTCCTTCTCCATCTCATCGTTCTTCATTTTTTGAGGGTAGGGAAGTGGACCCACAAAATCCCTTCCTAGCCGATCCCTCACAAAAATCCCCTGTTTTGCAAAATGAGCCAAACTACCAAACTCCCAAATCCACAAAAAGAAAAGATCTCTGAAGACAAAGAAAGCATCAGTTGAGGGGGAGCATGCTGCTAAAGTCTCTTCATCTCAAAGGAGACTACCCCTTGAGGCTGAATCTGCAAGGGAACGTTCCCAAGCTGACTCAGCTTCACCTGCTGCTAAGCCGATTCGCCCATCTGCATCCTCTAAAAAGGGTGCAGGTAAGATAAAAGGGAAAACTGTTACTGCTGCATCCTCCCAAAAGGATGTACGCATTGAAAGACAGACCTCCGCCAAGGTCAGACTGAGTCTATAATTATATCGCCTTCATCACTCTCCAAACAGAGTGGTGAAATCACTAAAGGGACACCCCTGGACTCAACCCAAGTCCATAAAGAGTCGAGTCTACCACAGTTGCAAAATCTTGAGCATGTGTACAAAAGATCTCCAAGAAAAGGTACACAAGCTGACTCTTCTCTTTTACACTCTGGGTCTGCACAGGCTGCCAATGCTCCACCTAGATCACAAGGTGGAGTACAGGCCTCAAAATTCTGTCCCGATGAGGCTGTGGTGCAACAAAACATCACAGAAGAGGGACCATCCAATTCTACCCTTAACATTACACCAACTGCAGTCGTCTCTGCACTTGTGGAAACACAAGGGACTGCTTTTGGTCAAGAGGGCTTGATTCATCAAGACCTCAATCCGTCTCTTGCAGGTGAGACAGCTACCGATGGTCCTCACGATGTTGGTAGTCAAAGACTCATCACCACCACAAGGGGTGATCAGTCACTTGGTCAGTCTGGAGTTCACCCATCCTCAAGGGATGTTCTGGTGACTGCCAATGCTGAAGCTGATCAATCTATTCAGCTTCATAAAGGAGGCAATGTACAGCTTGAATTACAAGTTAATTCTCCTCAAGCTGATACCAGACTGACAGATTCTGCTCCACCTCTTGAGACTCACTCTCATGAGGCAAATCGCCCAACAACTCCTCCAGCTCCACAATCTCTAAATTCGCCTAATATACCGATCATTGGGGCCACCAGTGAGCCCTCTGAAAGGGTTCAGGCTGCAAAGCCAACTGTTGGTCCTCCCATTATGGCCAGATCCATATTAAAGGATGTGGTAGCCAAGCTCACTAAGATGAACGACGCCCACAAGGCTGAGTGGCACAATCAAGGGTTGGAGTCAAGGGATGGCAAAATTAAATAAACAAAACAGAAATTACTTAGCTGCACTTGCCACCTCCCAAAACAAGTTGAAGAAGTCAATGAGGACCAGATTCAAAGCTAACAGGCTGAGAATAAAGAAGCAAAACAAGAAGGTCCTCAATGACATCCAAGGCATCCAAACCAAGCTTCAAGAAGTTGTGAATGTGCCTTCCAAAGTAGAGAAGTCTGAAGCTGAGCTGAAGAACAAAGTTGCAGCACTCAGCTCCACGGTTGATGAACTGAAGGCTTCTAGCTCATCCAACACTACTAAACTGACTGAGCTTGACTCTTATCTAAGAAATGATCTCACATTGCTGATCAAGTCAGTCAGCTCCACCACCTCTACCCCCATTGATGATGACAAAAAGGGGGAGAATGAAGAATAAGGGGAGAAAGTAGTTAAAGAAGAAGATGTTGCTGCTATGGAGGAAGATACTGAGGTGAATGATGAAGATGTTGAAGCTGTAGTTGCTATGTTGAATATTGGAGCTGATCAGTCTGAACCTCAAGCAGAAACTCAAATTCAGACTGAGCTAGCTTCAACACAAGAAGAAGAAGTTGTTGTGGTGGACTCTGATGATGAAGAGGAAGAAGGAGCAGATGTGAAGGTTGTCTTAGCTCTTCAGGCTGATGCAGATCTCATAGAGTTTGAAGATGAATCCTCCTCAGATAACAGTGACTGGTTCCCCATTGGGCCTTACTTTACAGAGAGGAGAGGATCTGGATCAGGCCCAGCTTCCATACAGCCAATAGAAGAACAAGCTGACCAAAACATTCAGACTGAAGGCACTCAGACTGAAGAAACTTCAAGACAAAGAAGTCAGCTTGAGATTGAAGAAGAGGCTGTCAGAAACAATGAAACTGATAGGAGGAGAAGACAAGTGGCAAAAGATGCCAGAATGGCAAGAAGACTGATTTTGGATGACAAAGAAAAGGAAAGATACACCAGACTCCAGGATCAGCTCAATGAAAAAGAAAAGAGGCAGAGAATAAGAGAAGAAGAAGAGAAATCTCTCAAGGCTCTCCAAGAACTTGAAGAAGAACACTTAGATGATTCTCCAAAGAAGAAAAAGTCAGCTCAAGTAAAGAAGAAGCCAATAGTCATCTCCAAAAGGTCATCAATGTCTGAAAAAGAAAAATTGGAGAGGTTCAAGCTGGCTAGGGCTATTCAAGAAGAGATTGTTGGGGTCAAGCTGACTAAAGTCATGACAAGTAAATACCCCATAATCCACTTGAGAAGATAAGGTGATTCCTCTGCAAGTGAAGTATTGGAGCTGTCTGAGCTGTATACTCTTGGATATGCAGAGTGTATGGAATTGCATAATATTTTGGTTCTGAACAAGCCAAGCAACTATGGAGTGGTGGTTGGTGACTTGTCCAAGAGATTTGCAAAAATGAGGAGCTATAATATTGACACATTTGGACTGCCACACCCACTCACTTCTGAAGATGATAATTCAGAAGATGAGACTGTGCCTGGTCTCAAGAAAAGAAAGAAGAAGAAGGTGACCATTGAAGACTTCCTAAAAAGAAGAGACTTGCATGTTAAAATCAAGAAGTCTGGTTATGGTGAAAAGATGGATATGCTTAATTTTAGTCTGACGCCTGAAATTACCAATCCACTGGAAGGCCAAATCATTGATGCCCCTGAACTTGGTCTGATCATAAGAACTCACAAGGAAGAAATTGGGCTACAAAGAGCTTCTGAGCTGAACATTGTGCCAAATGTACACTTATATGCTCAAGCTGGTCTGCAATCAGGTTGGTGACAACAAAAGCATATTTCATGAAGCCTTAATCATGGATAGATATGTTGGACAAGCCTTATGATTTTGATAATGTCTTTGGAGATATTTTGACAGAACCAAGAGGTGAAGAGGAACATTTCAGACTTAATCCAAGAATCAGAGACAGTCCAGATGAACCTGTAAATGTTGCAAAGTTAAATTTCACAGTGTTTGCAAAGATAGTTGATGGTGAACATGAAAGTATAGTTGATTTTGGCTGGATAATTGATGCTACGCGAGAGTTTGATATAAGAGAATATAATCTACCTCCGGCGGAGCAAGATCCTAACTTTTGTATTGATCGTTGGGTTCCAGCATACAGAAGTCGTACTGATTTACCTATGGGTAACTTTTTCAAGCCTTCAGTGCTTTGGGAATTTATCTCAGACATAGATGCACCTACTTATGTCTCAGGGATACAAAGTTGGTTCTATGATAAAAGACTCAACTTATTTGCTATCAAGAGAAAAGAAGGTTGTCAGTACATGTCAGTAAGTTTAAGACATTTCCAAAGCTTGGACGAATCAGATTTGATGGATTTGGGAAAAAGATGGTTTGTTAATCTTCAGAATGACGGAAATGCAGATTATTTTTGGCAGAGATTTCAAAGAGAAAGAAGATGGCATTTCGGTGAAAGAGGTTTGAAACCTGAAGATAGGTTGTTTAAACCTAGACCCAAGAAGAAGATTAAAAAGCCAGATGGCACTATTGATCTTGTTCAGAGACCGATCAAATGTGTTAAAAAGGTTCCTGCTATCAAATGGGATCAAGATATGCTGACAACGATGACTTATTGGCAGATAGATATCAAGTCAGGTGAAGCACAAATGTTTGTTGATAATTCAAAGAGCAAGATGCTGCTTCGCATGTATGATCCTATGCAAGTTGTCAATTTGTCAAGAGGTGATCAAAGAAGATTGATTGAAACACCTTGTACAACCGCTATGTTTTGGAAGACTGAAGTTGAACGCTATCGTAAGATTCTAGGAGTTTGTCTAGCTCAGAGAATTCATGCGAATAGTACAACACTACTTTTTGATGATCAAGCTTGAAGTTCATTGTTAAAGAAATCTAGTCGCTAATGTCAAGGGGGAGTCTGTAGATGCAGATTTGTGTGACAGTAGCAACGTAGATTTGGTTAACTATTTTGTTCTTAGGAATATATATGTAATCGTTGAATAATAAGTCGTTAGGACATATGTTTGTGTTTAATGATTACGTTTGAACTTCAATGTGAGATGTGTTTATGTTTATTGTTATGTTTGTGTGTCATATTTATTGTTTTGCAGGTACAAGGATGTAGAGCCAAGGTTATAAGTGTCGTAGAACACTTAAACGATGGTTGAACGTTATGTAATATGCAAAATAAAGGGTCCAAGATACGCTCCTCGTGCTGACGTCAGCACGCAGACAAGGGTTTTGGTGGATCGAGCTCAATGGACTTCTTGTAAGGTCCAAGCCCACACGAACTAAACTAGTACAAGTATAAATACAAACCTAATTCACGTATAATGTAACGAATTGGTAATAATACGTCGAATTGTTGCTAGTAAATCCTCCTACACGAATTAACACTTCGTGTATATCCTTAGGTTGATTAATTACTCATTAATTGACAAAAGGCAATAGCAATCTAGTTATCTCAAGAGGATTCCACACTCTTGACATAACGAATTACGTCTTGTTAACGATCTATACGCAATAGGCACTCTTGATCTATACTTGGAAATTCTCTTGTCAATCGAAACACTTAAAGTTGTATTTCATAGGTTGTTAGGATATTTACATTATTGTATTATCTTGGTTCCGCAACAACCTTGTAATTTATTTAACATTAATAAATAAATTACACTTGAAAATTACATATTGTCTCACCAATTTACTTTACAAGTATTTACATTATTGTATTATCTTGGTTCCGCAACAACCTTGTAATTTATTTAACATTAATAAATAAATTACACTTGAAAATTACATATTGTCTCACCAATTTACTTTACAAGTATTTACTTATTGCATTGTATTTACTTATATATATTGTCACCTTAATAAGTAATCCTCCAGTTAACCTGGTATGTCGTTCATAGCAACTGGCAGTTGTCTAGTTCTTTGAACATATTGCAAAGACTCTCACCATTGACATAGAGGTGACTTCAGTAGTACCATCTCTTGAGTTGGGACTTATAGTATACAATCAAATTTATTTTGCACGTCCCTCCCTGACGATAACAAGTTCTAGCGTTTAGGGTTTGAAGGCCCCGTTGTCATGATTCCCCCTCCGAATCAAATTTATTTTGCACGTCCCTCCCTGACGATAACAAGTTCTAGCGTTTAGGGTTTGAAGGCCCCGTTGTCATGATTCCCCCTCCGAATCAAATTTATTTTGCACGTCCCTCCCTGACGATAACAAGTTCTAGCGTTTAGGGTTTGAAGGCCCCGTTGTCATGATTCCCCCTCCGAATCAAATTTATTTTGCACGTCCCTCCCTGACGATAACAAGCTCTAGGGTTTAGGGTTTGAAGGTCGAGGGTTAGCCGATAGCTAACCCTCGGCATTCAAACCCTAAACCCTAGAGCGGTGGCCGAAAGCCCCGTTGTCATGATTCCCCTCCGAATCAAATTGATTTTGCACGTCCCTCCCCCCGAAAGGGTGCCCTTTTTAAGGTTTTAGAATGCGTCCTTCCTCCCGAAAGGATGCCCTTTTTACGGTTTTAGAATGTATCCCTCCCCGATGATAACAAGCTCTAGGGTTTAGGGTTTGAAGGTCGACGGTTAGCCGATAGACTAACCCTCGGCATTCAAACCCTAAACCCTAGAGCGGTGGCCGAAGGCCCCGTTGCCATGATTCCCCCTCCGAATCAAATTTGATTTTGCACGTCCCTCCCTGACGATAACAAGTTCTAGCGTTTAGGGTTTGAAGGCCCCGTTGTCATGATTCCCCCTCCGAATCAAATTTATTTTGCACGTCCCTCCCTGACGATAACAAGTTCTAGCGTTTAGGGTTTGAAGGCCCCGTTGTCATGATTCCCCCTCCGAATCAAATTTATTTTGCACGTCCCTCCCTGACGATAACAAGTTCTAGCGTTTAGGGTTTGAAGGCCCCGTTGTCATGATTCCCCCTCCGAATCAAATTTATTTTGCACGTCCCTCCCTGACGATAACAAGCTCTAGGGTTTAGGGTTTGAAGGTCGAGGTTAGCCGTAGACTAACCCTCGGCATTCAAACCCTAAACCCTAGAGCGGTGGCCGAAAGCCCCGTTGTCATGATTCCCCTCCGAATCAAATTGATTTTGCACGTCCCTCCCCCCGAAAGGGTGCCCTTTTTAAGGTTTTAGAATGCGTCCTTCCTCCCGAAAGGATGCCCTTTTTACGGTTTTAGAATGTATCCCTCCCCGATGATAACAAGCTCTAGGGTTTAGGGTTTGAAGGTCGACGGTTAGCCGATAGACTAACCCTCGGCATTCAAACCCTAAACCCTAGAGCGGTGGCCGAAGGCCCCGTTGCCATGATTCCCCCTCCGAATCAAATTTGATTTTGCACGTCCCTCCCTGACGATAACAAGTTCTAGCGTTTAGGGTTTGAAGGCCCCGTTGTCATGATTCCCCCTCCGAATCAAATTTATTTTGCACGTCCCTCCCTGACGATAACAAGCTCTAGCGTTTAGGGTTTGAAGGCCCCGTTGTCATGATTCCCCTCCGAAACAAACACATACACAATCAAATTTGATTGTATACGTACAGTTTGAAAATGCTATACAAAATCAAATTTGATTTTATTCATACATTACACAAACAAATGGAGTTTATATCAACGAAGTTATACACAATCAAATTTGATTGTATACGTATATTTTCAAAAAGCTATACAAAATCAAATTTGATTTTATTTATACATCTACACAAACAAACGGTGTTTATATGAACAAACACATACACAATCAAATTTGATTGTATACGTACAGTTTGAAAATGCTATACAAAATCAAATTTGATTTTATTCATACATTACACAAACAAATTGAGTTTATATCAACAAACATATACACAATCAAATTTGATTGTATACGTATATTTTCAAAAAGCTATACAAAATCAAATTTGATTTTATTCATACATTTACACAAACAAACGGTGTTTATATCAACAAACACATACACAATCAAATTTGATTGTATACGTACAGTTTGAAAAAGAAATGCAAAATCAAATTTGATTTTATTAATACATTTAAACAAACAAATGGTGTTTATATCAATAAACTCATACACAATCAAATTTGATTCAGAATCATAAAGATGATTAAATCATATTATCAAACTTTGGTTTAGACATTTCATCAAACACCTTGTATGCAATACTCAATCAAATGTGATTTGATACTAAATCATATACTCCCTCCGTCCCATTAAAAGTGTCCAATTTTATTTTGTCAAAGTCTTTCTTTTGTATCTTTGACCATAAATATTTTTTTATTGTATTATATAATATTTGATGAAAGTTATACTCAATGAAAACTTATCAAAACCTCTATCAACTCATATAATTTTCATTAAATATTATACATTATAAATAAAAATATTTAAGGTCAAAGTTGCGAGACAAAGACTTTGAAAATTCAAAAGTGGACACTTTTGATGGGACGGAGGGAGTATAGAAAACTTTGGTTTAGACATTTCATCAAACACCTTGTAGGCAATATTGTACCAAACAACAAAATCAATTAAATAACCAATAAAAATTTACAAATTCAAATGTTAAAATAGATCTAATCACATGTTATCTAATTACATTTGATTATCACATGACAATTTTGAATTTACACAACAAAAAGCCATATATTCGTATTCAATAGATCCTCCATTGTTATTAACATCTTCAAGATCAATTGATGATGAATGATGGAGATGATGACGACGACGGAGGCAACGTGGCTGTGCCATTGGTGGTGGTGGTGGTGGTCACCGGACGCCGAAGGAGAGAGAGAAAAAGTCGATATGTGTGTGTATGTTTTACTGTGTATTTGTGTGTGTGTGTGTGTGTGTGTATGTTTTACTGTGCATTTGTGTGTGTTTTACTATGTGTGTGTGTATTTTTTGGATCTGGGAAGAAGAAGTGTGAGAGGGAGGGTGGTTTTCTTTTTGTGTGCAATTTTACTAAAATATCAATCCCTATGTATTTTTTCATAATAAATTTGATCATAAATGATGTTGATATGTGACCCTTGGATTTCACCAATTTTTAAGGATTCTAAGGAATAGAACTCCACATTATCTAAATATATAAATAGTTTTTGAAAAATATTATATAAAAATCAAAAAATATTTTATTTAAAAGAAATAAAAAAACAAATGTTGGTAAAAAATTTCAAGAACACTTCAATCATTTTTAGTATATTTATTATTATTAGTCTTATCTATCTATACTCCTTTATAAAACAAACTACCCCTCCCCCATTTTTAACTTTCTACCTTTAAAATACCTAAAATACCCTTAACTTTCAACACATTCTTAACTCACACACCACATCTACCCAAAATATCCCTAAAATATTTTCCAACCTTATCAATCCAAACTATTTCTCTTCTTTTTTCACTAATTTAAATATTTTCACCTAATATATTTAATTAATTATAATACTCTTAATGAGATTATTTAAAATATTTTCACCTAATATATAATTTTTAACCCTTAAAATAACTACACTATCCTTTTTACATCAATTACTTTCACATTAATAACCACACCGTTACCGCCACCATCGTCACCACCGCCACCACCACTCAACGCCGTGACCGCCGCTGCATTGCGCGGGTACCCCTCTCGTTATTATTAAGCCATCCATAAATTTATTTTGAATGTACTTATTACAATTTTAATGGCGTATACACGAGTTAATTAGGAGCGTGACAAAAATGGCAACACAATATATATCGACACAAAGAACGTTCAAAACGGCCGCCAATTAAACAAAGCTAAATGCGTGAACTTCGAATTTCTCTATTACACATTCAATGCAAATTAATGGAAGATTAATTAAACTCAACACTCATTAATTCCAACATTCACTTCACTTATTTCTTTCACACATTCATTCTTTCACTTATAATATTTCAACAGCTCACAACTGTTAATTCATTCACAAAACATATAGTATAGTATATATTCTTAGATTTTACTTCTTATATATATATATGGATTTTGTTTTGAGTCTGATATTGATGATATTGTATTGTTGCATCTTCATCGACCTTGTAACTCCAACATGTAAGCATCCTTTCAAACTAATTTAACTCTTTTTTCTTTTGTATAAAATCGTATTGCAGTTGCATTGTCATTTGCTTGAGATTTGTTGTTATTTTGTGCTTTATAACTTATATCTATATATATTTATGTGAAAGAATTAGTCAATGTAGATGGATATGATCCGTTGGATCCGAATGGAAATATAACCATTAAATGGGATCTCAAGCAGCAAAACGATGGAGGAAGACAAGATGTAAGTTCTGTGTATTTGAAGATTAATGTGTATTTGTTGTATGTTAGATATATGACATGTGACGGCCGGATAATTGATGGGGTTGTATTTTTTGCATGGTGTCTTCTGTAGCTCCTATACTAACTCAAATCCTTGGAGCTTCGAAAGGAAAAGATTATTTATATATAGAGAGAGAATATATTATATATAGGGGTGGGTTATTTGTAGTACAAGGGGGAAAAAAAGTACAAAAAGTACATGTGTAAGTTAACTTACACACTTCTTCTTCCTTCTTCCTTCCATCTCCGACCACCACCATGATCATCTCCGACCACCACCATGATCCTCCAGCGACGGCGACCATCTCCTGCGAGACTTACACATGTGTAAGTTAACTTACACATGTGTAAGTTAACTTTCCAGGGAGAATCAGGTTCATTTTCGGGTGGATACGGTACGGGCCAGAGGCCCTTATCCGTTCTAAACTGACCGTCAAGGGACGCATATGGGAATCGTATGGATTTGATGGGCGGCGATCCAAGAGATGGTGACGGTTTGCTACGGTACGGGCGAAACCCTTGCTGCCGGCGCTGGCGCCGTGGTTGGGGTGGTCGGAGATGATGGTGGAAGGTGGTGGTTGTCTCGTGAAGGAAAAAACCTAGAAATTTTAAATCCTAAAATGCTAAAAAAGTTGTACTTACACATGTGTAAGTCTCGCCGGATATGGTCGCCGTCGTCGGAGGATCATGGTGGTGGTCGGAGATGATCATGGTGGTGGTGGTGGTGGTCGGAGATGGAAGGAAAGAAGGAAGAAAAAGTGTGTAAGTTAACTTACACATGTAATATAAAAAGTACATGTACTACAAATAACGTTTCTCTATACACGATTACATATCTATATTAAAAGATATACACATGATCTAAATCTAAATGAAATTATAAATTACACAATGTTTGCTTTTAGAAGATACCACAACGAACTTAATTATTCAACATATAATAGAAGGGGTGAGTTATTTTGAGAACCACTAAAAAAAGAACGCGAGAACCAATCTCAGGCCTCCATTCATCAAGATCAGGAAGAGCATGTTTGTCATTATGAAAAATTTGTCTAGCTCTCTCTCTTTCTCTCTCCTCTTATTAAATTACTAAAAATATCTAATTCATTAAAAAACTTTTATCTCACAAACCGTACATCGTTAGACGGAAAAAAAAGCATGGGTAGTCTTGAAATTTCGTCCTCTTTCATTAGAGATGCAATTCGATATACTTTTGAAGACTTTTTAAATTCGTTTTTTTCCCATCACGTTCATCCTACACATGTGTAAGTACAACCTACACATGTGTAGGAAAGACCTACACATGTGAGGAAACCACTAAAAGGTTCATCCTACACATGTGTAGGACAAGTGGAAACCACTAAAAGGTTCATCCTACACATGTGTAGGACAAGTAGAAACCACTAAAAGGTTCATCCTACACATGTGTAGGACAAGTGAAAACCACAAAAAGGTTCATCCTACAAATGTGTAGGACAAGTGGAAACCACTAAAAGTTCATTTAATATTTTGTCCTCTTTCATTAGAGTGGTCATCATATATACTTTCGACGACTTTTTAATTCAGAGGGCGGATGGATACGGTACGGGCGGTAGCCCTTAGTCGAACGGGCGTTGCCCGTTCAGGGGGGCTTCGCCCTTCTCGGTAGGCTACCTCGAGGCATTTATAAAGGGGTTGGAAGCCGGACGCATTTGGGAATGGTTTGGATTTGATGGGCGACGATCCATGAGATGGTGGTGGTTGGATACGGTACGGGCTCCGCCCGTGTAGGACAAGTGGAAACCACTAAAAGGTTCATCCTACACATGTGTAGGACAAGTGGAAACCACTAAAAGGTTCATCCTACACATGTGTAGGACATCAAAGAATAATAACTTACACATGTGTAAGATGAACGTGATGGAAAAAAAACGAAATTTAAAAAGTCGTCAAAAGTATATCGAATTGCATCTCTAATGAAAGAGGACGAAATTCTAAGACTACTCATGCTTTTCTTTTCGTCTAACGATTTACGGTTTGTGAGATAAAAGTTTTTTAGTAAATTAGATAGAATTCTATTAATTTAATAAAGTAAGAGAGAGAAAAAAAAAGAAGCTGACGAAAATACCCCTCTAGTGTTGAGAGGGTTTTTTATTTTTAATCTGATCCATCCAGTTTTTTTTATCCAAGGGTAAGAGGAGTTCTTGAGTTTTTTTTTTAGGGGTTCTCAAATAACCCCTCCTCTATTAACATATAACGTTTTGTGTTATTTAAGATTACAACAAATATACTTTTGGGTACGGAAACCTTTGGTGACGACACAAGATGTGTCGTCGCTAAAGAATCGGTAAACAACAAATTAAACTCTCCTTTTTACTTTTGAAAGTTAGATTTACGTTTGGCGTAGCCAAAATTGATTTATTTGTTGTAGTGATATAGACTGATTCTTCCTATCTATCATTTTTGGGTCCGATCGATAAAGTTCATAGACTGAAAAAGAAGTTCTATCGAGTATAGATTGTTTGTTTCGAAGACATTTCACTAACAAAATCTAAACTACAATAGTTAGGGGTCATTTGATCGAAGTGTAATTACCCATTAACTAATAAAGAGCTTGTGGGTGCTAATCTTAATTACTTATCATCAACCAATTAATGTATTAAGTAACAAACCGGCACATGAGATATTGTTTTGTTGCTATGATAAAGTTGCATATATGGTTTTAATTTTTTCAACTTCTTTTATTGTATTTTTCGTAAAAACATTAAATATGATTGTAGGTTGTTGTTTCAATCTATAACCATCAACTTTATCGGCACGTAGAAGCCCCTGGGTGGAAGTTAAGCTGGAAATGGAAGGCCAAAGAAGTAATCTGGGACATGAGGGGAGCCGAGGCCGCCGAGCAGGGAAACTGTTCCGACTACTTAGGGAGGCCACAACTCCCACATTGTTGTGAGAGGGAGCCTGTAATTGTAGACCTTTTGCCTGGAACACCTTACAATATGCAAGTCCAAAATTGTTGCAAGTCAGGAGAATTGTCATCTTTTGCTCAAGACCCCAGTAAATCCATGGCCTCTTTCCATATGAACATTGATGCGGTTGCAATGATGCCTTACGACTTTGATATCGGCCTCCTGGGGTACACATGTGGGAATGCCACAAAGGTTCCAGCGACAAAGTATGTGTTTGATAACGGACGAAGAAAAACACAAGCACTTGGTGAGTATGCTTTCTGAAAGCAAATTAATCTTCTTGACTCGTGTTCTCTTGTTCTGTTTATTTCCTTTGATTGTGTCTGATATTTTTGAATTTCTGTAGAAACATGGAATGTTACATGTACTTATTCGCCTTTTCTTGCTTCATCGGCTCCAAAGTGTTGTGTTTCTCTGTCATCGTTCTATAGCAAAACGATTGTGCCATGTCCAATTTGCAGTTGTGGGTGTCAAGGAGAACCAGGATCGAATTGCATTAGGTATGTTTAAAATACTTATAAAGGGCAGGGGGTATTAATTAATTGCCGGCTAGCTAAACCTCTTCTTGCCATTCAAAAAACTTGCCATCCAATATGCAGTTTTTTTAACTTATTTTTTTTTAAATTTCAGGCATGGTCGCCAGTCTCAAATGCTGCAACTACCTCCCAATGAAGAACCATCACAAATAGTACAATGCTCACCCCATATGTGCCCGATCAGGGTCCATTGGCATGTGAAAACTAGTTATAAAGAGTATTGGCGCTTTAAAATCACTATAAATAACTTGAACGTTGTTAAGAACTACAGTCAATGGAATTTAGTCGTGTTACATCCAAATTTCCAAAGTTTGACACAAGTTTTTAGCTTCTACTACAAACCACTCAATCAATACGGAAGTATTAGTAAGTTGTTTGCCATCTTTATCTTTGTTATAAGCCAAATTACATATGCTAAGCCAATTTACATATATATTATAATGCCTTTTTGTATGATTGGCCATTTCAAATGACACTTTGACATTAAATTTCAGATGATTCGGGGGTGTTTTATGGAATCGAGCATTACAATGACATGTTACTACATTCGGGTGAAGTAGGAAACGTACAAACTGAGATGTTATTCCACAAAGACCCTGGCACTTTTACGTTTAAAGAAGGATGGGCGTTTCCGAGGAAGGTAATTTTCAATGGCGACGAATGTGTGATGCCACCACCATATGAGTACCCGTCACTTCCAAATAGAGGCAGGGTTATTAGACCTTCAACATTATGTTTTGTGATCGTATTGATTCTACTCACTCTCATATTATGAAGTATTGTTTGTTCATTTACTTGTTTTGGGTACGGTAGTTGTGGCCAAGGATATCTAATGTTTGTTTTTTAGGATGTTTTTTAATGATTATTGTTTGGATTAGGCGCTTCTTAGTTTTGAAGTAGAACATACACAATGTTTTGTTTCATTTGAATTGTAAGTTATTTGTTATTCATATTTGTTACACTCAAAAGTTTTGTTTTTCTGATTGCTTTTGGTCATCAAAGATATGTGAATTAGATTAGCTTTCCATTATGTCTAAGGAAAGCCAATGTCACCTTCTGAGTGCAATTGACTTTACTGATAGATTTTTACAGTCTGAAAAAAATATAACCGAAAGACATACTTTAAAAACCATATTAAAGATATAATTTGCTAAGAGCCATACGGTGTCTGAGAGACTCACACCATCAGCAACACACCGTTGCCAATAGTTTGTAAAATGGATAGCGGATGAGTTTTACTCTCTAAAAGTTATGCAAGAAAGGCGATTCTTTTTAAGTATTAATACATAGGAATGAGAACAGGTAAATAATCACAGTTTATTTGCATATTGAAACAATTTCGTGCACAATTTCTCCGATTGTAGCAACTATAGGCTTCTTATAACTTGGTTTCGCTATTTTGGGTCAATCTATTAGGAACTGGGAGTCTAAAATTATGTAACTAAGTAAATACCGCATGTAGGCCTCATCATTGAACCTTTTAGAGTCAGTGATTTCCCTCACTCCCATGTGCATGGTACACGACTGGCCGACTGAAAGCATCACTTGGGTAATGGGGCGGACCAAGTTGCCACCGCATATCGCGCATGTCATGCTCGGTCTTGTCCTACATAACCGGATGCTAGACATAAGAGAAGAATATCGTCTCTTTCTAACTTGAGCTTGGGCAAGTGACCAGTTAAGATGTAGTTTGTTTGGGGCCAATACTCTAAACCTGTCGAGACTCCTTTTCCTAGTTCAATTCGGTTAACTTTGGTCTGTTAATTGTTGCACATACAATGTAGTTTCTGAATTCTAATGGTGAGTATTTTGCAACAAACCTAGTACGCAATTTCAAATCCTGAAATTGTCTTCATCCTTAACGGACGATTGACTAAGCACAACCAAATGTACAGAGTAACAGAAATCGAAATCGAAAAAACAAAAAACAACAGTCAAGGTATTTGATTAAGGGCTTATTACTTTAAAAGGTATCGTACTTGTCCATTTTTACTTTTGCAAGGGCCATTCTAAAATTTCCTATAATGTGAGGTGTATCGCGGAAAAGTTCACATATTGAAGGACCAAAACAGCCTCCCGGTTTTGTAGAAGTGGTTTTGTGTGTGTGGGCCCATTATTTGCATACAAAATAAAACAAACCTGTACCAATATATTATGAGAGATAGTGCCCGCGCGTTGCGGCGGTGAGATGGTGGGGTGATAGGTCAAGTCATAGAGTATGATAGCCAAATGGCTTAGCCGTACGGGCTCCGTCCTCGGATTTAAAAATTCGTCGAAAGTATATCGAATGACATCTCTAATGAAAGAGCATGGAATTTTAAGAACACCCATACAATTTTTATAATTTATCGATATACGGTTTTTGAGATAAAAGATTTTGAATGAATTAGAGGAATAAAATGATTTATGGATGAGAGAAAAAAATGAGTGGTTGAGATTTGAGGAGAGAGAAAATAATGAGTGGTTGAGATTTAAGGTTATTATAGGTATATTAGGTAGAGATGTTTAAATTAATGAATAAAGAATAGAGGTATTTTAGGTAGTTCAAATCATCTTTTCTTAAAAAAAAAAGACAAAATGCTTTATAAGATAGTATTAGATATTATATTTTCTATATTATATATTATATATTGTAGATGTATATAGTACATAATTATCTCTCTCTCTCTCTCTCTCTACTCTCTTTCTCTCTCAATTCTAACGGCTTTTTTTCTCCGATCTAAGATCTGAGATTGAAAATCTTTTATTCTTGAGATCGAGATGAGAACGTGAGATCGAGAGTTGAGATTGAGAACTGGTTTAGACCTCCAATCCGGTGGATCTAACCCTATTTTTTACTTTCGGGCCGGAGGTCCCTTCCACTTCGGTGGATCTGGAAGCAGCCTCCCTACCTTTGAGTAGGGGTAAGGTCTGTCTACATCATACCTCCCCCATAGCCCGGCTTATGCTGGGATTGGGTACCCTTGTTGTTGTTGTTGTTGTATATTATATATATGTATGTATAAAAATCCATATCTGGAAAAGAAGAAGAGATACAAAATCAATAATATCAAATCTTATTTAATATCTTATATACATCTAAAACAAAATCTGAAAATTCTTACAATTAACTATCTCTTTATATAAATCAGTACAATGAAACCCCAATACCCCACAAATAAATCACCACCATCCATCGCCTTCATCTCCGGCCACCCACATCTCCGCCTATGGGTGGTCATCGGAATCTTCGCCGGAGTAATATTATTATTGGTCATGTCGTTTTCTTTCCGTCTGCATAGCCATAGCTTCAAGCCGGCGCCACCACCTTTAAGAAAAACAAAACCAAGTGTATGAACAAGGTTATGGATCTAAAACAAAATCTGAAAATTCTTACAATTAACTATCTCTTTATATAAATCAGTACAATGAAACCCCAATACCCCACAAATAAATCACCACCATCCATCGCCTTCATCTCCGGCCACCCACATCTCCGCCTATGGGTGGTCATCGGAATCTTCGCCGGAGTAATATTATTATTGGTCATGTCGTTTTCTTTCCGTCTGCATAGCCATAGCTTCAAGCCGGCGCCACCACCTTTAAGAAAAACAAAACTCCAACAAAAGAGACACAAGAAATCGTGTATCAACACCATATAGATATAGGCAAAGCTGAACACCGTGTATCACGTGAGAGGTTGTGGATTGGTGGACTATCATATTCAGCAGCGATAGAATAGGGTGGTTCATCTAAAACCATTGTTTTATTGGGAATGAATGAAACCCTAATTGAGATGAAAGGAGTGTTGGGTGGAGGAATGGAGGAGTCTGGTGAGAAAAGAGGGATTTGGGAAAGTGGAAAGGGTTGGTTAATTAGAATAGAATGAAATGAGAAAATAAAAATAAAGGGGCTGTCATGTTTCTATATTGTCAGATAAAACCACTCCAAGATATGTTCAGAAAAATAAAAAACCACTCCAAGTAAGTAAATACCACTATCTAATAATTTTAGTCCCTATATAAACGGTGTTTTTTACGATATACCCCACATTATAGGAAATTTTAGAATGACCCTTACAAAAGTAAAAATGGACAAGTACGATACCTTTTAAAGTAATAAGCCTTTTGATTAATCCAGTAATCGGTACGAACATTCCAGGTATTTGATCAACCAACAATTTGGTTTCTTAGAAACAACTCTTGCTCAACCCTATTTTCATTTATAATTGCGAGGTTGCACATATGTGTAATTTAGGAGTAGGATTAGAATAGATTGCCGTTAAAAAAAAAAAAAAAAAAGTCCCATAAGCCGTCGAGAGAATGTCTTCAAATAACAAAGTCACATAGTCTCTCATGGTACAATTCCAGTTGGAGTATTGAACAAATAAATTTTTAAACGACTCAATTTAGATACACTGAAATCATAAAGCAAACCAATTCCTTGGTGTTAATTGGCCTCGGACTCACCTTAAAGGCTTTAACAGAATTCAAAGGATTGACATCACATGCAAAATCTTCTTTCATGCTTGTGAGTTGTAAAGGAATTCGAATTTTTTGTACAACTTACATATATAAAACCATGCATAAAATTCTGATATGTCCGTTTCTTAATCAAATGAATCACATACCATGCTCAACATAAATCTATGAAATAAGAAAAAACTTACCAACAAATATCCTTGTAGAATTTAGAAATATATGTAAAGCAATGATAAACAAAATCCATAGCATGGTCACTCTCACCATCCAGTTTGTTACAAGGGGTGTGGTCTAACCACTTCTCAAATTCTAACTATCCCATAATCCTATACTTTTTCAATCTCACCATTAAAACAAAAAGAACATATCAATCCCAAATGAACCCCTTTCATAAGAGACAAGAAATACCCAAAAAATCCGCTATTCATATTGGATGAATCACTTGCTGTCAGTAAAATCTGCATCAATCACGTCTCCTTCGGGACCCTGTCCCGATGATGACGAAGATGATGGGTCTGAAGGGTCAGCTCCAGGCGTTGGGCCAGCTCCTGGTGCACCGGGCTGATTATAGAGTGACTGACCAAGTTGCATGACCTCTTGGTTAAGAGCAGCCATGGCATCCTTAATTGTTTGGGTTGAACCGCCAGTGATAGCCTCCTTGAGCTCTCCGAGTTTGGCCTCAACCTTTTCTTTAACAGGTGCTGGAACCTTTTCTCCCAATTCCTTAAGCTGCTTCTCTGTTTGGTAGACAACAGAATCTGCTTGGTTCTTTGTGTCTATGGCATCTCTCTTTTCCTTGTCTTCCTTTGCAAACTTTTCAGCTTCATTAACCATTCTTTGTACCTGTTTAATTGGTGATATATCAGAATGAGTTTTTTTTTTCTTTCCCATTGGCCTCAAATGGAGCCCAAATAAAAATGTACTTGTGTGACACCAAGTAACCCCTTTGGTTATCATCAATGAGTCAGTTTCATTTACGTTTTTATCTAGGCACATATGTATGAAAGATCATTATATATAGTATCTAAAAAAAGAGTCAAATGGGTCATATGTAAGTAATTATAACAGAAACGCAGATTGAACCTCCAATATCATCTAATTGAAAGTCTTTGGTTGTAAACAAACATATATATATCATTTTTTTAATCATACATGACACACTAACCATTTATAATGAAATTAAGAATTTCCAAAAAAAACTTAATGGGTCAACTGAACCAGTCGCAACCCACACCAAAAACTATTAGCATTTTGACCATAATCCCCTTTCAAAACTACCCATCCATATATATAATCCCTTCTATTAAAGATAATTGTCAAGAAAGACATACCTCATCACTTGGTAATGTGCTAGCACCGGTGATGGTGATATCTTGCTTCTTTCCAGTTCCCTTGTCAATGGCGGTAACAGACAGGATACCATTTGCATCAATGTCAAATTTGACCTCGATTTGTGGAACTCCACGTGGGGCGGGTGGGATTCCATCAAGACGGAAGCTACCAAGGGATTTGTTGTCTCTTACAAACTCTCTTTCACCCTGAAGAACATTAATTTCAACACTTGTTTGTCCATCAGCAGCCGTAGAGAAAACCTCAGATTTTGAAGTTGGCAGAGTTGTGTTTCTTGGAATAATCTTTGTCATCACACCACCAAGAGTTTCTAGACCAATAGATAATGGTGTCACGTCTAGAAGAACAATGTCACTCACATCTCCAGCTAAGACACCAGCCTAGAAACAAAAGTATATTTGAAAAACCAGAGTTAAGCTAATAAACATACTAAATAAATAAAAGGTGTAACCCACCACAATCTGTCCCAAAAGATTCAAATTAATGACCATAGAAAAAGCTGGCTGCTTTGACCCATTTACTAATGAACGGGTGAAAAAAACTTACATATAAAAGCAGCTAAAGACGTAAGTTGTTCATCCACACACAACCTATTATATAGCTTTATTAGTTTATTAATATCTCCCCCTCTTCCTTGGCCTTCTAAACAATCTTGATAACACTATCCATTGTGGTTACCCTATTCTTTCCCCTCCCCTTATGTTTCTCCCCATATGATACTTAAGTACATAATGTAAGAATGCCAAGTAATGCATTGAGAAAGTAGGACATATACCTGAACTGCAGCTCCCAAGGCAACAACCTCATCTGGATTGACGGTAACATTTGGTTCCTTCCCAGTAAGGCTCTTAACAACTTCCTGAACAGCTGGTATACGTGTGGAACCACCAACAAGGATCACCTCATCCAAATCTGTGAAGGATAACTTGGCATCTCTCAAAGAATTTTCAACCGGTCTTTTAAGCCTGAAACATTGAAAGACAAAAAAATCCCAACATCAAAACATGTTTCACCTCCCACATAACTTCTTAATTGAAACACAAACTAAATTTACAGAAAGGCATCTACTAATTCAGGATAGTAAAGAACAAACAATTAATTAGAGTAGTGTAAAGCAAAGAAAGTACCTATCCAGGAGGTCTGAGCAGAGTTCCTCAAACTTTGCCCTTGTAAGGGTAGTATCAATGTGTTTGGGACCATCAGCTGTAGCTGTTATAAATGGCAAGCTAGATAGAAGATAGAGATAAATCAGCAAAAGATTGTAACAGAAATATGATGGCACAATCATTAATCCATAAACTGGCTAGTGTACCTAATATTTGCCTGTGTCAGAGTTGACAGTTCCATCTTAGCCTTTTCAGCAGTTTCAGTCAATCGCTGCAGAGCTTGCTTGTCTTTCAATAGATCAATGCCCTCGTCTTTCTTGAAGCTTGCAGCAAGCCAATCAACAATTCTCTGCATTTATAGTATGCAGGATACATAAATTGACTGATCACTAGTTACACGATATTTAAAGTAAATGGACAAAAATGATTGGCCTTTAACGATACCCACCTTGTCAAAATCATCACCACCAAGATGTGTATCTCCAGATGTAGACAGCACCTCAAAGACTCCATCACCAACCTCAAGAACTGCAAAGGAGATATAAATATCAGCACGGAAGTAACTGTACGGCTTAGATACATGTGAAGCTCAATTTTCCAAAATTCTGGTACCTGAAACATCAAAAGTACCACCACCAAGATCAAAAACCAGTATGGTTTCGTTGTTCTTCCTTTCAAAGCCATAAGCTAGCGACGCGGCTGTAGGTTCATTGATAATACGCAGAACTTCAAGACCCGCAATTCTTCCAGCATCTTTGGTTGCTGTTCTTTGAGAATCATTGGAATAACCAGAAACTGCCACAACAGCTTTGGTGACCTTATCATTCAAAAACTTCGAAGCATCATCCACAAGCTTTCTCAAAACCTTGTTGTTCACAAAAAAATGAACGATTAATGTCAAATAAAGGCACCAAATAATTAATCACACGCACACCAGATATATGTAATATTTAGTTGAAAACACACTTAACCTTGCTTACAAGCAAATAACATATCTAGTACATTTCACTTTAACCATCACCCGTATACATTACCCAAAATCATTACACTTAAAACAACAGCAGCATATTAAGACTTCCATATTCACTAATTACATCATTCAGCAATAACTATATATTTACCACCAATAACTACAACGTTGCTGCTAAAACAAAAAGAACGTAATTCTCAAAAGTAGAAACATTTATTAATTTTTATTTATATTAAACCACATGTTACATCAAATAGACCCAACAACCAATTTGTTGTTTTGTTAAAACATACTTATCATTGGTGGCAAATCTTGAGGCCATAATATGCAGACTCATTTTGACCAACAACAGCTTATATACCACTGGTGTCAAATTTTGACTGAATTTGGAAGTATTAGATATAAATAATTCATACTACAGTAGTATTTACAACCTTGAATAATTTAGAGGCTTAATTTGACCAAAAACTACCAGTGAACAGTGAACACTAAACTTTCTATAACACTAAATTTCGACACACCAAATACTTGTAGTCTTAATTTGACCATTATACAATATATATATATATAATATATATATAAAATCAAGTGTAATGTTAAGCGATATCAATAGTGTTAGTAGATAATAACAACAAACCACTGACTGGTATAAAGTATATTACAATTATAGAACCAAATTTGAAAGTAGGTTACTATCTAATAACTTAAACCCAACATATCACCACTACTTATTAGACTAATATTTATGTCATAGCTTCAAAAACACCCTGTGAAACAATTCAAGGTCAAAACGAATACAACAGCAATCCCGACATAAACGAGGAGGTATGAACAAATGAATATGTAATATACAAAGTTAGGAGAGATATACCTGTGCTGAGATTTCTTCAGCAGCGAATTGTTTACCAATAGCAGGACATTCAAGTTTAACATTCCCATTTTCATCACGAACAACAGTATAAGAAACCTGTTTGGATTCCTCGTCAACTTCTGTCATTTTCCGCCCAATAAACCTCTTCACACTAAAGAAAGTATTCTCGGGATTCACAACAGCCTGTCTTTTAGCAATCTGACCAACTAACCTATCACCGGTTTTCGTATACGCCACAACGGACGGTGTGGTCCGCTGTCCTTCCGCATTCGTTACGATGACCGGTTTACCTCCTTCCATGGCTCCAACTGCTGAGTTTGTTGTACCCAAATCGATTCCGACCACTTTCTCGGACACTACTCGGAGGGGTTTCTTGATGAAGGATTTTTGTCGGTGGGTGAAGGATAAGGATTTAGTTCGACCGAAGAAAAGTGTTTTTGATTGGAAAGGAGATTTGGTGGCTCCAAGTGGGTTGATTATCTGAGCAGCAGCAGCTGAAGAAGAAGTAGCCATTTTTATTAGAAAGTTGATTTGAGAATTCTTTTGGTGGGAATTGAGGAAAAATGAATGAATTGGAATTGGAATTGGAATTGGAATTGGAGAAATGGAAATGGGGATATATAAAAAGGTGAAGGGGACGGAGATAGATAGATAGATAGGGAGGAGAGGGTTTGGTGAGTACACGAGATAACCTCTCTAGAATCTTCCTATGGTATAAAATTTGTGTGGTTAGGACTACGATTTGTTTGTTTTTATATCGCGTCTCTTACTTTACTATCACTATTTCAATATTTTTGGACCATTTCCTAAGGCTATCAGGAGTGGGTCATTTCTTCCTCAGTTTTTCGCCCGGAAAGCCGAGAACACCGCCCCCGAGGGCGTTCTTGGCCAAAATGGAATCCTCCATGTCCGATATCCGACGCCCTCCTTCTCCTCTCTTTCTTGTTCTTTTCTGACAGATTATTTTTCCATTTGTGTCCTTTTCTTATATAAATATTTAAAAAGAGCCTACATTTGACGCTTCCAAAGGAAGCTCCACTCCAACAAGATGCCTCTTGGATTACTAGTTGCCATGTGTCACATGATGCCTCAAGGAAGCCCCATTCCTAATAGTCTAATTAAACTCTTCACCCAAGTATGTGGCAATGGTTGAGAAGACTGTCCAGTTTGGAGGAACATTTGGAATTCGATAATTTAAAGAGAACTCTAGCTAGGGTCGCTATTAGCAATAGGCAAGATAAATGGGCTTGGATGGGGGGCAAGGACAATGTAATGTCGGTCAGGAATGTAAAAGAGTTCATGTTGGGAGGCTTGGACGTGAGTAACAGAATGAAGTTCGAATGGTGTAGTTGGATACCGAAGAAGTGCAACGTTTTTATGTGGAGGGCTGCTTTAGATCGAATCCCGACTATGGCTGCTTTACACGCTCGCAATTGTAATGTTGGTAATCAGACTTGTGTGTTTTGTGGGGAGGTAGATGAAACGGTGGAGCATCTATTTTGTGAAATTTGGGTGGCAGCAAAAGTGTGGCATGCAATTAGTAAGTGGTGCAGATCATCTCCATTCTTTATCTTCAATGTTAAAGACCTGCTGGAGTATCACATTTACCAGGGACGCAACAAAACATCAAGATTATTCAAAACATCAAGACGCTTGGATTTTTATGGTATAGTACGAGGTCAAAAAACAAAAGTATATCTTGGGATGATTGATGTAAATTTACTTGTGTGTAAATTCTTGTAAATATTTACCGCTGGTGTTTTGCCGGGGTATGGATTAATAGAAACTTTACTTTTCAAAAAAAAAAAAAAAACTATATTCATGCTTACACAATACAACGGTTTTGACGGCAACGACGGTTGGTAATGATGACGACGGTTGATCACAGAGTCGATGGCAGCGGGGGTAACCACGGTGGTGGATTGATTATTAAGATAATTTTTTGATTTAAAATGAATAATATAGGTATTTTATGGGTTGAGAGATTTTATCGTCTTTTTGAGTTATTTCTTTAAATACAACACCATAAACACAACATCGTAAATATGCTACTCTCATATTAATAATTTCGTAAAACGTCATGTGTAAAAAACTCCCAAAAAAGAAATAAAAATGTTAATATATTTCTTTAAGTGCAATCACACAACAACATTCAAAAGTTATCATTTTATCCAAAAATTAGTTTGTTTAATACTACTACTAGCTTATTAACCCGGGTATACCAGCATTATTATGATAACTTTTTATAAGCTTTTAAAATATAATCGTTACTAACGTTAATTAATTGAAAAAATAATAAATTACATGTTAAAAATTGCAAAAAGAAACGGATATTAGATGATATATAATTAAATTAAGTCTTTTAACAAACGAATCAATCTACCATTACTGTTAAGTTCTCTAAGTTACCCTCATGATTTCATTTTATTTTTTTTTAAGTCACAATTTTTTTATAAATATTAAAATATAAGATCCGACCGAAACAATCTTAAAAATAAGTTGGATTTGAACATTGATTATAAAGTTAGATTTGAAATAGAATATAAAGACACATTAAGATAAAAAAATTTAAAATTTGTAAATATAAATGATGTCATAATATTATTTTTATATGGAAAGAGTCGACTATAGAGAACCATGGTTGTACCACATAAGAAAATTTTTAAAGAAGATTACCTCATAACAATTTTGTTTTATTTATATAAGAGATTTAGTATGTTAGTGTATATCATTTGCAGCCTTTGATAAGATATATGTACTACAAATTTTTAATAAAAATTGGAAAAATAAATGAGTGGAAAAAAAGGTTAAAAAAAACTCCAAAGTCAAATAATTAAAAAGAAAATGCAACAAAAAGAATTAGAAAAAAAAACTAGACAAGATATATATAAAACAAAACTTTACCAAAAACCTTGGTTAAAAAAATATAATATAAAATAAATTATACAAAATAAAATATTACAAAAGGAATATAAAATAAGACAAAATGTTACAAAAAAAACACGAAAATAAAATCTAAATAAAAAGTACAACAAAAAGTGTGACAAATATTGGTTTTGTTTAACTAAAAACATGTTACTTAATTTAATCTACGAATGTATGAAAACCTGATGGGTACGAAACCCTGACTTCAAAAATTACAAGTTTTAATCTACGAATGTTCTCCATGTTAATAACTACAATAATAATTGCTTTTTAACAAATTGCAGAACCAAAGAGGTTTTGATATGTTTGAACTCTAAATTAACGACAACTTTCATAATCTGAATTATACTCACACTTCTTAAAGATGAGTATGTCTCATACTCTCAGTTTTAGATTAACAACACGGGGGAGAATTGTTCGCTAAATGCAGAGAGGAAATTTTGTCATACCCCGAATAAGGCGGAAAACTAGTGCATGATATGCACACGCGCACATGGATGTTACATAGGAACAACAAGATGAGTTCAAAGATTAACCATAAATAATCTAATACATAGTTTCAAATACGCAAAGAGAATTTCCAAACATAGATTCTACAAAGCATTCCAATAAAGCATAAGATAAATTGCTACGCAAGGGAAACGATAAGGCATATTGCCAAGCTAGCACAAAGAAGTAATCATGCAGCACTCCTAGTCCTAAGCCTGAAGTCTGCTACAAGTCACATGCTACCATCCTAGCCGAGATTAGCTTGATTACATAAAAGGAATACTTAAAAGAGTCAACACAAAGGTTGGTGAGTTCGTAGGTTTTCTTTACACGGATGATATGATTATATGAAGCCTCTTACGGTCATAGGTACTGGCTAAAAGAATCTCAATATGAAGCCGCTAAAATGAATCTCAATGTGAAGCCGCTTACGGTCATAGACCTGGCTGAAATGAATACCAATATGAGGCCGCTTCCGGTCACAGACCTGGCTAGATTACATACCAACGAATCCATAATGAATACCAAAGGATCCACATTAACAATAAGTAAGCTAATAGTCATCGAATAATCAATTTGTAAACAATACGACATTCATGTATGAAAGCATATTTTGTATTTCTTTCACCCAAAACATAAGTAAAATTGGGCTACGAAGACTGACCTGAAAGTTGGCATCAATTTTAAACTACACAAGATATCAGAAAGTTAGTAACTGACACGCAATAATCTGTTTCAAGTTATCACAATTAAGTATGCATTAATTATAGGAAAGTGTGCTCATAACGTGCCACCAAGTATTTGACTAAGTTGTCCAAAACCCCACAAGTTTAACTTTGACCAAAATTTACGAGTTTGACTAAAGTTCACCAATTCACGAGTTTGACTAAAGTTGACCAATTTGACTTAAGTTTACCAAAGTCGACCAAATTGACTAAAGTTGACCAAACAGACCAAAGTTGACCAAACAGACCAAAGTTGACCAAATCGAGTAATGTTGACCATGGTTGACCAAATTGACCTTCACGAGGTAGCAATTGAAAATTGGGGTCTTAATTTGAATATTGTAACATCCTTAACTTTTTATTTAACAGTTGACTAATGTCGTTAAGTCAACATAGTGTGTCGTTAAGTCTATATTAGATTTAATGCATATATGTAGTTAAAGTGTGATTGTGTGTAAGGTTTGAAAGCCTAAAATGTATAATGCAGGATATGTGTGTATATAATGTAGTTAAACGCCTATGTAGTGGCATCTAAAGAAGTATTTATGTTATATATGGTCCTAAGGTAGTTTGTGACTAGTAATGAAGGATTAGGAAGCTTAGGGGCTAGTTTTGACATAGGGGCAAAGTCAAAAACGGGTTTAGGGAGTTAGGGGGTGTCATTAGGTTGTCATTTGCAGATTTTCTTCCTCCTAAACAAGCCCTAGCCGCCCCATAGCATTCCTCCATCAAATTGCAAGCCGAAAAGCTTCCTTACGTATGATTCGGGTGTGTATTTGTCAAGAGTTTTGCATCCTATTTGATACCTACAAGTAGAGCAGGTATGATTTCATTGTTTTCAGGTCCTTTTGATATTATGAGTCATTAGGATTAATTATTGGATTATGGGGGAATCGTTTAACGGAGATTAATGGTGGTTTTGATGGATTAAAGTCACATATGGTGTAATTGATGGTTGAAATGCTTTGTAATGGTTTGAATATGAAGGATTTTGATGTATGAAAGTCTTGTATTTGATTTAGAATGATTTGGACCTGGTTTGAGATGAAATCGATCAAACTTGTGCAGAATCGGGGCTGCCGCAACTGGTTTCCAGAAAGATAAGTTGCGGCGCAATTGGACGCGTTGTGGCGCAACGATAGGTGTGAGTTGCGGCGCAACTCTATGTTGCGGAGCAACTCAACTGTTTTCAGAAAATGTATACTTTTGAACCGTAACGACGTTTGACATGTAGATTAGACCTGAAACTAAAGTGAGTCATTAATGTGTGTGGGTCTAGCTATTGACTTTAATGACGTGAGTATGTAGTTGTCTAATGATCGTTTACTAATTATACGTAGACAAGCATAGTTGCTTTACACAGTGACTAGTTGTTGATTGTTGTGGACTACGCCGAGGTAAGATACACTACTTTGACACGCTGGGGGATTCAACGAAAAGCTGGTTTCAAATCATAAATACTTCCATTTGGTATCTTTATATTGCATGTGGACATATGGGGTTACACGGGAGGTATTATGGGTTATGTAGTTGACCATGAGACCTGAAATGCAGTCCCTAATGTAGTGAAATGAAGTATTGCTTAATGTAGTGTATTGTTATGCAGTTTATGTAGTATTACGAAGTATCTCATTATGCATGAAATGTAGAAATGAAGTTGATGTGTGATATATGCATGCTTACATGGCTTGTACACCTAGCTTACTAGACTTATTAGGTTGCCATGTCACTTGCACGTTTAAGGATCCAAACGTAATGAAGATAAAGTGTGTGAATGTCTAGGAATGTGTGTTACCTAGACTATATGTGTGTGACGGTTTAGGAATGTGTGTTACCTAAACCATATGTGTGAAACCGAGCTCATAAATATAATGCAGGGAAAGTGTTAAGCTTAACCCGTACTGGTCTTAGCCGGACGAGTGCGTTAACGTAGTTGTTGCTTGGGTGGCTCCTTGCAACATGGTCATTATAATGCAGGGCGAGTAATACGAGGGGTTTGACCAACCTCCACATACGGATTACTCTTGGATTGGCTTGCCATTCTTTAACGACGAAGTATGACTCGCCTTTTGGTGAAGCATCTAGTCGGGTGTGACTTATGTTACACTTATATGCAGTTAACGAAGATACGTGTGATAATGTGAGAATGAAATGAAAGATAGGCACAATTAGGGGGATTCATCCTAATTGATATGAAGTTGATATGCAGTTATGTGTGAACGTGTGATGTGTGTTGTGCCTAAATAAACTTGTCTAATAATGAAGGTTGTTTTAATTGGACAAATGCTTTAATAACATAGTGTTATCTTACTTAGCTAATTCGTTAGCTAACACTTGTTTCTTAAATGTGATTGTTCCCTCAGGTTTAGCATAGCCGAGCAAGACGTAGAATGGAGAGTGAGGAATTGGGTAGAATGCTTGATGAAGACTTTAGCTACCCATAGAAGCTATACCTCATTAGACATCATTTACATTTTGATATTATGCAGATTTTATGAAGTACTATGTAGACGGTTGTTTTGTGTTGGGCAACCGTTGGGTTTTCATTTAGACATTTTGATGGTATGGCATGTAACACCAATAAATGCAGGAACCGAACTGTTTTTATCTGTTTTGAACTTTTAAAGTTTTCTTCCGCATCTTTTAACACCGTTAGGTGGAAATTTTTGAAAACTCATGTTTTTAAATGTCGGGTGTTACAAGTTGGTATCAGAGCAATGGTTTAAGTGAACCAATGACTATAAGTGTGCCATAGGAATTGGACTTAAACCGATGTAGGGCAAGTTAGGCTTTTGTAGGCGTGCCTAGCTTTGAGATGAAGTACTCTAGGACGGGTTGGGATTGAGTGAGAGTGTAGGATTAAGGCTTTTTGATGTGTGTTTATTGATATGTGGATATGTGTTTAGCCTTTATTCTTCCGTTTCTCGCTCCTCCGTCGCTAGTTAACCTATTGCTACCATAGACGGTACCTGAGATAATGTACCATTTCCCCAACTGAATTTAATAAATGTGTGATATAACTTATTAGTGAAGTATCTGAGGTGAACGAAGTGGAGAGTTAGGTGAAATGGTATCCCATCAACATTGTCTAGCCCGTGGGGTTAGTGACAAGGACCGCAAAGGGTATGAGATGTAGTATGTGTGCTGAGAATTATGTGGATTGGAATGGATGGAAAAAGGAGACGATACACAATGGTGGTAACGAACACGCATGTGAAAGGATACAATTACAATTATGGTCCGGAACATAATTGCAAGCGTATCACGATGCGAGTGTGTTTGTATAGCCATACTTGTGTTGACCGGTGTGCAAAGTAATGAAGTTGGAGAGGTTTCTATGTAGTGAACCTTATGTGCCGAGAGTAAACATCGTGTAGCAACTTTAATGACGTTGATGTCTCGTGTGTGTGGAAATGTGTGAAGATCAATGAAAAGTTATAGCCGGTTAAAGGTGTATGATGATTATCATGCACATGAAGTTAAATGAAGACTAAAGGTACGTGAGGAATGAAGTGAATGGTAGACATTGTTGTTGAGTCTACTAGTTCAAGGGATATGGACTTGAAGTTGACAAGTAGAGTTAATGCAGGATAGTTGAAGAGTGATGAATAGGTGATGCACAGCAGGGTTACCGGGTACACGTATGGAAGGATACATTTACAATTCCGGTCGCGAACGTAATTGTAATTGTATCACGACATGTGTGTGTTTGTGAGACTGTGTCTGTGTTGATCCAAATGAAGAAGAATTGGCTCGAGCAAGGGCCGAAAGTGAGGCTGAAATGAGAAGCTAACTTGCGCCGGGATGAGCAAACCGATGGGAATAACTCTAATCCCTTTAATGAAGTTGAGCCATCTAATGTGAGGTCGTAAGTTGCTCCTGAAAATGTTGTTGCAGGAGTGAATGGTGGAGGTAACGTGGTGGAGCCTTGTGTAGTGGTTGCTCCTCGTACCACTAACTTTCGAATTGCGGAGCTAAGGATTTTGACGATACACAAAATGCAGTTGGTACAATGGAGTGGATAGCGGACATTGAGGTGGTCCTTGCTTCATGTTATTGTCCTGATGACATGAAGGTTTTGTGTGCAACTCGATTGCTGAAGAAGAATGCCCGTAATTGGTGGAGGGCTACTACGGTGTCAATAGCTCCTGTTAGGTCCAGATGTAGTCCAGATTTACTGGACTCGCTCCAGACTCGACTACTGGAGCCTCACTGAAGATCTGACCAGAATCGTGTTCTACTGGACCTACTCCAGAATTGGAATCTGGAGTCCCTCTGAAGATTTGTCCAGAAATAATTGAAGACCAGTGAGCAAATACTTGTATAGGAAATCTGGAGTATTCTCCAGATGAGCTCATTGGACTTCACCCCAGTCCAGATCAACTCTACTGAAGACATTCTGACTGAAGTCAAAGACTGAAGTCTGAAGAAAGAAGACTTAACAAATGGCGGAGTCCACTGGAAAGTCTTACCAGATCTGTACCCTGGAGGATTGTCAGTGTTCTAGATCCTACAAGTCTGAACACTGATATCAAGGATTGACTTTTCCCTTTACACACTTTCCAAAGAACAATCCACTTGTTCTTTACCAAAGTATACGTGTGTTAAGGTGGTTGGATAAAAGGATACACTTGCACTTGATGTGACTTTATCCTTATTCCTTATACAATACATTTAATGTTCTTGTCGGATCATTAAATGTATGCAACCATATTTGTACGGCACAAAATTCACTGGTGAATTTTGTTGCCTATAAATACAAAGTCATTTCCTTGACATAATACTTTTAAGCATTCATTTTGCATTGAAGTGAATTTGTCCAAATACTCTCGATCTTAAACTGGGATACTTCACAACTTTAAGTATCTCGATCCTAAAGAGTTATTTGACAAATATAGATCATTTGTAACTCAGAGGTTGTTAGGATACATACTTAATTGTATTATCTTGATTCCGCAACAACCTTGTGTTTTATTTAACATCATAAATAAATACCCATGAAAAATACATAATGTTCCACTTTATTTGTTTATTGCTTTAAGTCTTGTATTACTTTATTTATATACTTGCATTTATATTAAAGTAATACTTGTTTAGTTAAATAAGAATAGTCCCCGTGGTTTGTCACTTTTTGCAACGACAGTCCCTCTCTTGATTTTTTAGCAACCGTGGTCCCTGATGATATGTTTCAGTTGCAACGGCGGTCCCTCACTAACAGAATCGTTAATTAGTGTCGTTAAGTTTCCCATGTGAGTAGCACATGAGGGGTATTAATGTCCTTCCACCTACACAAACATAAGGGTGTTCAAAAGTATTTGTATCCAAACACGTTATTTAAAAATCTAATCCGATATTATTTGATATGTCGGATATTCAAATTTTGGTTCGGATTTGGATTTAGATTTAGGTAAAGATTTTTGAAAACTTCGGATATTCGAATATCCAAAAGTCGGATATTCGACTTTTGGATATCCTAAATTTCTAGATCAAATTTCGAATATCCAAAAGAGATATTATGCCTATCTTATCTTGAAAATTTTAAATATTTCGGATATCCAAAACCTTTGGATATGTGTTCGGATATTCAAATCCACTATCCGAAATTTTGAATATCCGAAATTCGGATAGCCGAATTTAGGGGGAAAAAATAAGTATCCTCGAAAAAAATATCTCAAGTATCTGAATTTTAGAGAAAAAAAATATCATAAATATTTTCGTATTATTAGATATTGAGACTAACGTTTTGGATACTTTCGGATATTGAAACTAGGATTTTTCAATATCTTTTAAAAAAGTGATATTGAATTTAACCAAAAAAAAATTCTAGATATTTTCAGATATCCAAAATATCTGAAACTTTTCAAAAATCACTATCCGAATTTGAATCCAAAATTTATTGTATCCAACTTTTCAGAGAAAATCGGATCGAATTTTGGGATCATGGTTCAGATACGGATACTTTTGAACACCCTTTTGTTTATGTAGGAGGAAGGACATTAATAACTCTCATGTGCTACTCACATGGGAAACTTAACGACACTAACTAACGGTTCCGTTAGTGAGGGACCACCGTTGCAACTGAAACATATCTTCAGGGACCACGGTTGCTAAAAAATCAAGAGAGGGACTGCCGTTGCAAAAAGTGACAAACCACGGGGACCATTCTTGCATTTAACTCAATTTAACTAGTCCATTCTAGTGCTTATTAGACTTGTTGTATTTTGCACTTTCCTGGTTAACCATCGAACTTACGGGACTCACATTTGGTATCAAAGCAGAAGGCTAAACATTGCCTAGATCTGTTTCTTGATGGCTAACCAAGAAAATACACAAGGTTTTAGTCTTGGTCCCGATCCTAATGCAAATATTAATGATCAAAATGAACCACCAATTGTTAATAACACTAATCCACCTCCTCCTCCTACTCCTGCTTCTCCACACGTGCATGTGCACTAATCAAATAATCCTGTTCCTAAATTCAGTGGGAACAGTGATGAATTTGGTACGTGGAAGGCTAGGATGGTTTTGCATGTCACTGGTATTGAGAGAACATGATGAAAATTTTAAACGAAGGTCCTTATGTACCAACATCACCTCTCAATCCCCTTCTTGATCCTTCTGGATCTAGAAGAGGAAGGGAAAAGAGGGAGGAACATTGGTCAGAAGAGGAGAGGAGATTGGTGAATCTAGACACCCTTCTCAAAAACATGATCCTCGGGGCCGTTCCAGAAACCCTAACTCCCACACTAGTTCTTTTTCCTAGTGCTAAAACCATGTGGGATGAACTTTTAAACCAACATGAAGGAGGAGATGACACCATTGTCACCAGAAAGGTCTCCTTAAAACAAGAGGTATGAGTCATTTTTTGCTCAACCTAACGAGTCTCTCACTGGTACTTACACCAGATTTATGAGTATCATAAACCAATTGAGAGGTCTTGGGGTTGATAAGGACAAGGATATACTTCTGGAGAAATTTTGTGATATTCTCCCACCAAATGGTCTCACATGATCCTGGTCTTACGACAAGGAAAAACTCTGCACACACACACTCTCTCAACTCTTTATGGAGCTTTCAGGTACATTGAAGAAAATCAAGCTCAGAGAGTGGTGGCAGAACAAGATGCCTTTAACCATGCCTCCAGTAGTTCTAATGTTATCAGTCATACTGAACCACAAGGTACAACACTGATATCTTCTGAGAATGTATTTTCTATGAAGAAGATGGTGTCTGAACTCATGGATTCTGGAGAATCCAGTCAAGTCTCTCCAGACTGTTGTGATGAAACTGAAGATGATGACCTCATTGCAATGATTGCTAAAACTTTTAACCGTTTCAAAGCAAGAGCAAATAGGCCATCTGGACAATTTGCATCCAGTTCTTCCACTGACAAGACCAATTTGACATGCTTTAAGTGTGGCAAAAAGGGTCATTTCATGAAAGAGTGCAGGTCCAACCAGTTTGTATCCAAGCCTGGTCCATTCTCTTCAAATAATAAGCCTGATGATAGCTATAAAATGAAATATAAAAAGCTTAAGGCCCAGATTGCTCTCATGGCACAACAAATTGAAACCAATAATAAGTGCATGATTGCAACAACTGAAGAGAAGTGGGTGCCTTCTGATGAATCATCTGCTGATGAAGAAGAAGGAAGAGATTGCTGTTACATGGCTCTGGTAGACGAAGAGCTCCTGGTGAAGGAAGATGTCACATCTGGACGATGGGTGGACATTGTTATCAAGAAGGTTAGTGATTATGATAATGCAACTGACCAAACTAAAACTGGACATTGCTGAAGCTTTAAATTCTGATTTGATTTTTGTAGAAACTGTTAAATCTGATTGTGTAAATGGTCTAGAAACAGATTCTTCTGAAATAAATGCTTTAAAATCAAATTAAAAGAACTTCAAGACATTGAACTGGCATTTCAAGCCCAGGTTCTGGTAACTGAACAATTGATTCAAGAAAACAAGATCTTGAGATCATTTAAGAAAGAAAAACTGGTAATAAAATCATGGCTAGAAACTAAAAAGCCATATGATGCTGTGTAAAACAATTTCCTGCTCAAAAACGTGCATATTTAGATGGAAATACTCATGTAGCATCATTAATACCAGTAATCGATCGATTACCAGAGGAGTTCAGGCCCACCACTGTTTATGATGAGCCTGTAACTCCCAAGACCAATTTTTACCCAGTTCAATCCCCAGAGGTTAAGACTGGAGAGCTCCAGATGACTGCTCCAGTTAAAGAGGTCTGTCGGAATAGACCTTTGCCTCAGACCAATCCTTTACCAAAGCCTAGGACTGGAAAGGCTAAGGTATCATCTGAAGAAAATATTTTGTCCAGGTTAGAGAGCCAGATTCAAATTCTGACTCGTCAATCACAAAGTTTAATGCAAGATTAAACTTTATTGAGGGTACTTCATCTGGCCCTAGACAAAATACAAAACCTTTTGCTAAGAAAGACAAATTTATTTCTCCAGTTGAGAAAAATGAAAAAGGTTTCAAAATCAACCCCAGTGGTCTTTTCAACTAAGACCACTGTTGAAGAAAGTGAACTGAAACCAGATTGCCCCAGGGACCTATAAGGGAGGGTCCAGTGAACCCATCAGTCGATGGGTTCCCTAATCTAACTGATAATATCTGGTGTATGTGTAGGGCGATCGAAAGAAATATATCTGGTATCTTGACAGTGCAGCTGGCAGGACGATGACCGGATGTAAGACCCTACGGGAGGAGTTCACCATTTCTGATGGACCCTCCATCACGTTTGGAAATGATGGTTGTGGAAAGACTGAGGGATATGGTGTTCTGAACAATGGCCAAGTCAAGTTCAGACGTGTTGCATTTGTGAATGGTTTGAAATATAACTTGATCAGTGTAAGCCAACTGTGTGATGATGGCTATCAAGTTCTATTCAATATTGCTCAGGGTATCGTATTCAACATGGACTGGAAGGTAGTGTTGATTGCTCCCAGAAAAGGGAATGTGTACGTGATGGATAGGGAAAGCTCTCCTTCAGAGCAGTGTTTCTATACTCAAGCTGATGAAGACACAAACTGGTTATGGCACAAAAGGTTATCCCATTTAAATTTCAAAAACATTAACAAGTTGTCAGAAAACAACTTGCAGATGGGATACCTTCAGTTTCCTTCAAAAAGGAAAGGCCATGTCCAGGATGTGAGATGGGTAAGCAGAAACATACCAGTTTCAAGACCAGATAGAATTTCAGCATATCTGAACCTCTTCATATGCTTCATATGGACCTCTTTGGTCCAGTGAACGTTCAGACTCGTGCTGGTAAAAGATACACCCTGGTGATCGTAGATGAATTCTCCAGATATTGTTGGGTGATCTTTCTAAGGTCTAAAAGTGAAGCTGCTGCTGACATCATCAGTCTTATCAAGCAAATTGAGCTCAAGTACAGTCGAAAAGTGTGTCAGTTAAGAAGTGACAATGGAACAGAATTCCAGAATGAAACTCTGGAGTCATTCTGTACTGACACTGGCATCTCCCAGAATTTCTCATCAGCCCGCTCTCCAGAACAAAATGGAGTGGTGGAAAGGAATAATCGAACGCTGATAGAAGCTGCCAGGAGTATGCTTGCTGAATCTGGACTGTCTACCAGTTTTTGGGCGGAAGCAATTGCAACTGCTTGCCACACCCAGAATCGATCAGTGTACATCAAAAGACACAAAAAGACAGCCTATGAAGTCTTAAGAAATAGAAAACCAACATTGGTTATTTTCACGTTTTTGGATGTCCAGTTTACATCCTGAACGACTCCAGTCAGCTAGGCAAATTTGATGCCAAAGCTGATGTAGGGTATTTCTTAGGCTATTCAGCCATTCGCAAGGCCTTCAGAGTCTACAACAAGAGACTGGAGAAGGTCCATGAGTCAATTCATGTCACATTTGATGAATCAAATGCTGCAATCAATAAGAAGCCAGCCCTTGACACTCCCCCAGTAACTCCAATTGTCTTTTGTGAATCTGATCCAATAAACGACAAAAATGAAGATTCATAAGACACAGTTTCCAGTCATCCTGATCTGGAACCTGTTCAGAAACTCTCCAGTAGTACTCCATTCTATCCCTCTATTATTTTCAAACTACCCTCTGAAATTAATATGGGTTCAGATGTGCGTACTACTCCCCCAGTATCAGTGTCAGTTGAGAATTACCAGAAATGTCTTCTGGTGAAGAATTTCAACTGAACCAGTACTCCAGGAAATGCCTTCAAATGAAGAATTTCATGATGCAAATCATGATTTAAATGACTCAGATGAAGATACTGAAGTAATCTGGCAAGATCCTTCTCCAGAAGCAACTCCAGAGGAGACTCAACTGAATTCTTGCACTGATATTGTTGTCAGTAACAATCCTGGTCAGTACTCCAGATGGACAAAAGCTCATCCTATTGATCAGATCATGGGTGACTCCAGTAGAGGAGTTCAGACCAGAAGAGCCTCCAGTAATCAATGCTTATACGTTAGTTTTCTATCTTTGATGGAACCAAAGAAGATTGACGAGGCTATGGAAGATCCAAGCTGGGTGACTGCTATGCAAGAAGAGCTTCACCAGTTTGAAAGGAACAAGGTCTGGTATCTGGTTCCTTTCCCAGTTGGAAAGAAAGAACCATTGGAACAAGATGGGTCTTCAGAAACAAAGTAGATGAAGATGGCCACGTAATCAGAAACAATGCCAGACTGGTAGCACAAGGCTACTGCCAGTCAGATATCGACTTTGATGAATCTTTTGCTCCAGTGGCTAGACTTGAAGCGATCAGAATTTTCTTAGCATTCGCTGCTAATCACCAGTTCAAGGTCTACCAGATGGATGTAAAGAGTGCTTTCTTGAATGGAAAGCTTGAAGAAGAAGTTTATGTCAGACAACCTCCAGGTTCGTTGATGAAAAGCATCCACATTGGGTATATCGTCTGGACAAAGCGCTATATGGCCTCAGACAAGCCCCACGAGCCTGGTATGATACTCTGACTAAACATTTGTTGAAAAATGGTTTTAAACGAGGTGCAATTGACAATACCTTATTCATTCTTCATGAGAAAGGTAATCTGTTAATGGTACAAATTTATGTTGATGATATTATTTTTGGGTCTACTGATGAAAACATGTGCAAGAAATTTTCAAAAATCATGTCCACTGAATATGAAATGAGTCTGATGGGTGAATTAACATATTTTCTTGGACTCCAGATTAAACAAAACAGAGATGGCATTTTTATTAATCAGGAGAAATATGTTAGAGATCTTTTAAAGAAATATGATATGAACTCTTCACCATCTAAACCAACTCCAATTTCTGCACCACTGACACTGGACTCTGATCCAGATGGTAAACCAGTGAACACCACTGTCTATAGAGCATGGTTGGTTCACTGATGTATTTAACTGCCAGTAGACCAGATATTATGTTTTCAACATTTTATGTGCCAGATATCAGTCTAATCCAAAGGAATCTCATATGCTTGCTGTAAAGCGCATACTGAAGTACCTTAAAGGTGTCCCCAGTCTAGGTCGTTGGTACCCCAAAGGCTCAGGCATGGATCTAATGGGTTATTCAGATTCAGATCATGCAGGTTGTAAGATAGATAGGAAATCCACAACTGGTGGATGTCATTTCCTAGGTGGCAAACTGGCCAGCTGGACCAGTAAGAAGCAAACTTCAGTTTCATTGTCCACTGCTGAAGCTGAATACGTGTCTGCAACCAGTTGTTGTGCTCAGATACTCTGGATGAAGAACCAGTTGCTTGATTATGGTATTAAATATTCAAAGACTCCAATCTTTTGTGATAATACCAGTGCCATTGCTATCTCAAACAATCCAGTCCTGCACTCCAGAACGAAGCACATTGATATCAGGTATCACTTCATTCGTGATCATATTATGAAAAATTGAACTCCATTTTATTCCCACTGATAAACAACTAGCTGACGTTTTTACAAAACCTTGGATGTCAAAACTTTTAATACATTGTTCGGTGAGTTGGGAATGTTAAATCCTTAAATCTGGTAATTGCTCAGATATTGAACGCCTTTGTGTACTATCTTTGCATTATTAGATTTCTGGAACAACATTCCAGGGAAGACTTGAAAAATATTTTCTATTAAAAATGTTTTAAGTTCAGGGGGAATTTATTTTTTCTCACTGGACAAATTCTTCAGAAAATATTACTGGTGCTTGTAAATATGTCCCTCTCACTGGTAACTGGACAGGTTGAAGTGCGTGTTTGAGTTGACTTATGTCTTCTTGTAAATGTGTCCCTCTCATTTGTCTGTATTAGTTGACGTGCACGTTTGAGGTTACCAGTCTTTCAAAAAAATAAATAAATGGTTTTCACTGGTACTTTACTGGAGTGTCCCTCCAGTGTACCATCAGTACATGTTCACTGGACTAATCCACCAGTGATACTGGAGTGTCCAGTCAACCTCCAGATGCACTGAATTATGTCATAATATTTTCTAAATACTTGGTCTTTGTGTATGCCACGTAAGCAAACCTTTTTGAAGATATTTTAATCCTACGTGGCATGTAAATTTTTCAACGCAATGATGGTCTTTTTACCTTGGGAAAACAAAAAGTACAACTTGTTACTGTTTGTGGGCTGTAAACCGTCATGCATTTATGTATGATGTGATGTAATTAATGGGGATCTCAGAACCCGATCAAAAGTTTTATTTGATAATTTCAAATAAACCGTTTGAGTTCCACATTCCTTCTCCTATATATACCCACTTTCAAATTCAATTGCATTTACTTCGAACATATTTACTCCCAAATCTTTCAAATTCCTTCATTAACTTCCTTCATTCAATTTTCCAATCATATTTATCTCTCTTATTTACTCCATTTTCATTCATTCTTTCATCTTACACCTTACAGTATTTATCTTTAACTTTTGTCTCATATCAAAGTTTTTGTTTCAAACTTTTGACACAAAACTTTTGGGTTCTTATATTTCTATCAAACAATGTTCACACATCTACACTTTAAACATTTGGCTTTGATGAATTTTCTCCTTTCCGCTATATATAATGGTTTTTAATATATAATAATTTTAAGAGTTAATGACATAAATCGTCCCTGTGGTTTACCTAAATAGTCACCTTTCGTCCTTTAAAATTCAAAACCTCAAGGACAGTCCTTTATAGGTGGATAAGGATCATGTTCGGTCCTTTGACTATTTGACCGTCAAGTGGTCTCCGTTAAACCCCCCACGTGACACCCACGTGAGGGTACTCCAGTAATTTGCCACCCATAAAGGACTGTCCTTGAGGTTTTGAATTTTAAAGGACGAAAGGTGACTATTTAGGTAAACCACAGGGACGATTTATGTCATTAACTCATACAAAAATACAAAGAGTACGAATTTTATGAAGAATGCTTTTTTTTTTCTCAAACCATCATCCTTACTACTATATTTTCTTTAAGCTCATCACAAGAACAAGAATCATCTGTGATCCCACTCGAACCCAGAAAATCCTACATATTACCTAATTTAATAGTTCTGGAACAAAACCCACTTACTACAAAAACAATGCCACATAGAAAACAGGGTAAATTTGAAAACCCATTAATAAAAATTGTAACTTGACAAGTAATTAAAGATCACAAATATCGATAAGTGAATATATAATTAAATAATTAACTAACTAATTGATCAAATTAACTTACCAGTACCAATGTAGTAGCAGTTAAATACAGAAAATGAAATCTATAGATATAGAAACAGATAAGCTGCGATTGATGAATATTGTCCCTTGTAGCAGTTAGAGATCCAGATTTCTGGCAATTGAGATTGTATAGATATGTAGATATAGATATATATATATATATATATATATAT
>CM067174.1:64822871-64978166 GCA_034093135.1 Erigeron breviscapus | reverse complement strand
ATTAAAAGGAAACAACTCGGGATAATTCTCCTTCATTACTGCTTCAGTTTCCCAAGTCAAGCTTTCTCCATGATTATACTTCCACTTTATCAAGACAAGATCTATCACTTTCCTGCATAACTTCTTTTGCTTCCTTCCAAGTATTGCCACCGGTTCTTCAACCATTTTCTTCATTGGGTCAATGCTCACATCTTGAATTGGAATCACACTTGACTCCTCGGCTAGACACTTCCTTAGGTAGGATACATGAAAGGTGTTGTGAATTCCATCCAATTCTGGAGGTAATTCCAACTGATATGCTACATCCTTAATGCGTTCCAAGATTTTAAAAGGTCCAATAAATCTTGGACTCAACTTGCCCTTCTTTCCAAATCGGATTACTCCTTTCCATGGTGACACTTTCAGCATCACTAAGTCACCTACATTAAACTCCATTGGTCTCCTTTTCTTATCTGCATAAGTTTTCTGCCTTTTTCTGGCCACACGTAAAGCTTCTTTAGCTACATTAACTTTCTCAGCGGAGATTTCAATAATTTCGGGACCGGTTAACTGCTTTTCACCGGGCTCCATCCAACAACTTGGAGTCCTACATCTCCTTCCATATAATATTTCAAATGGTGGCATTCCAATACTTGCATGGTGACTATTATTATAAGCAAATTCAATCAACTTCAAGTGTTCATCCCATGCCCCACCATAGTCTAGTACACACGTTCTCAACATATCCTCTAAGGTTTGGATGGTTCTCTCACTTTGCCCATCGGTTTAAGGATGATAGGCGGTACTCAAGTTCACTCTAGTACCCAATTCTCGTTGAAGACCCTTCCAAAATTTAGACACAAATCTAGTGTCCCTATCCGAGACAATTGACAATGGAACTCCATGTTTCGAGACAACTTCATCTATATACATCTTTGCCATCTTCTTTAAAGGCACATCTTGTCGGGTAGCTAGAAAATGAGTACTCTTCGTCAATCTATCTACAATCACCCAAATCATATCATTCCTTTCGGCGTTTTCGGTAGCTTCGTTACAAAGTCCATCGTGATATGATCCCATTTCCACTCGGGAACGTCTAATTGATGCAACAAACCATACGGCTTTTTATGGTCCGTTTTTCACACGTGCACATGTCAAACACTTTGCTACAAATGAGCTACTTCACCTTTAATATCCGGCCACCAATAAATCGGCTTCAAATCTGCATACATTTTGGTGACACCGGATGCATCGAATACCTACTTCTATGGACCTCTTCAAGGATCAACTCCCGGTTACCACCAAGCAGTGGCACCCAAATACGACCCTTGTATGTTTTAAACCCACGGCTATTAGTCTCCATCACAAGTCGTTTCTTCTTCCCAATACTCTCTTATCAATATTATCCTTCATTAATGCCATCTCTTGTGCTTCTTTAATTCGATCTAATAGACCCGACTTGCTTGAACTTGCATGCTCATCAACTTACAAGAAGAGCTTTGCACTTTCCTACTTAGTGCATCCGCCACTACATTGGCTTTACCCGGATGGTATTTGATTTCACAATCATAGTCTTTAAGTAATTCCATCCACCTTCTTTGTCTCACATTCATCTCCTTTTGAGTAAACATATATTGTAAACTCTTATGGTCGGTGAAAAGTGTGCATTTAGTACCATATAAGTAATGTCTCCATAATTCAATGCAAACACAACCGCCGCTAGCTCAAGATCATGGGTAGGGGTAATTCTTCTCATGAGGCTTCAACTGACGTGAAGCATAGGCAATCACTTTGTCTCTCTGCATTAAAACACAACCCAAACCTGTAATAGAAGCATCGCTATATACCACTAAATCATCAGTACCTTCAGGCAAGGCAAGGATAGGAGCTTCACACAACTTCTTTTTCAACGTTTGGAATGCATTTTCCTGCTTTTCAGTCCACTCGTACTTCACACCCTTCTTTGTTAATTCCGTCATAGGCTTGGCTATTCGGGAAAAATCCTGAATAAACCTTCTATAATACCAGCCAAACCAAGAAAACTCTTAATCTCGGTAGGAGTCTTTGGCTGCTCCCACTTTGAAACAGCTTCAATCTTTGAAGGATCTACTTTAATACCTTCTGATGAAATAACATGATCAAGAAACTGCACTTCTCGGAGCCAAAACTCACATTTAGAAAACTTTGCGTACAACTTCTTCTCCCTCAACACCTCCAAAACTGCTTTCAAATGCTCACGGTGTTCATCCTCTGACTTAGAATAGATCAAAATATCGTCAATAAACACAATAACAAAATGATCTAGAAAGGGGCGGCATACCCGATTCATTAAGTCCATAAACGCGGCTGGAGCATTGGTCAGCCCAAATGGCATGACCAAGAACTCATAATGACCATATCTAGTCCGGAAAGCTGTCTTTGCTACATCTTCCTTCTTTACCTTCAACTGATGATAACCGGACCGCAAATCAATCTTTGAAAAATACGAAGCACCATGTAGTTGATCAAAAAGATCATCAATTCTCGGGAGAGGATACTTGTTCTTGACCGTTCGTTTGCTCAACTCACGATAGTCAATACACATGCGCATCGATCCATCCTTCTTCTTAACAAAGAGAACCGGAGCTCCCCAAGGCGAGGAACTAGGTTGTATGAACCCCTTGTCAAGTAACTCCTGAAGTTGCGTCATTAATTCCTTCATTTCTGTAGGAGCTAATCGGTAAGGTGCTTTAGCAACGGGTGTAGCACCGGGAATAAGATTTATCTAAAAAGTAACTTCACGATCGGGAGGAATACCGGGTAGATCATCGGGAAACACATCGGGGAAATTGGATACTACATCAACACTAGCGATTGGAGACTTCTCCTTTCTTGCATCAATGACATAAGCCAAGAAATGGCTCTTGTTTTTCCTTATACATTTAATAGCTTTCATCATACTAATAATCTTTATTCCTCCTCTCTTCTTGTCTCCATACACCGCTATCACTTTACCCTCGAATATAGGCAATCGAATTATCTTTTGGGAACATAAAATACTAGCTTCATTTCTAGCCAACCAATCCATACCAATCACTACATCAAAACCACCTAAGGTAGTAGGCAATAGTTGGACTGGAAAAGAACGACCTTCAATCTCAATGTCACAATCGTCATAACCCACACGTATATTATTAACCGTACCATTAGCAATTTCTACCTCTAATGAACAATCTAAGGGAGTAGTGACTCTTTCTAGCTTAGGAGCAAATAATGTGGACACAAACGACCTATTTGCACCTGAATCAAATAAAACAGAGGCAGGCTTTGAGTTAACAAGGAAAGTACCACATACCACTTCATCGTTGTTCCTTGCGTCATCAACCGTCATTTGAAGAGCTCTCACTTTTGTTGCTGTCGTGGCGGTCTTCTTTCCAACATTCTTCATCTGTGGACAATCGGCAATGAGATGACCCGTTTCTTGGCACTTGTAGCAGCGAGTCTTGTCCCTACATTCAGTGGCAAGATGTCCCGACTTCCCACACTTATGGCACCTTCTTGTCTTGTCGGTACAATGCCCTTCATGAATTGTCTTACAAAATGTACACCATGAACCATTCTTCTTTTTATCCTTGTCACAACTCGAACTACCACTTCCACGGAACTTCTTATTATTATTGTTATTGGAAGACCAATTTGACCTTCTTTTAAACCCCGACTTCTTATCATCACTCTTCTCAACCTTCTTGTCCGAAGCGAAATCATCGTCAAGCTTCTTAGACTCCTTGATAGCTTCAGTCAGAGTCTTGTGCTGCCTGCAGATACCTCGATAACTCGGAGGCAAACCATCAACATAGCAAGCAACCTGATCTGCATCAGTACGGAATAAATGACCCACGAACTTCATCTTCTCCATGAAGGAACGAGCATACTCGTTGACCTTTCCGACTTCAGCCGTCAAGGCACGAAACTCCTTTTCCATCTTACGCTGCTCATGAACCCCAATATATTCCTCAATGAATTTCTGCTTAAAGTTAGCCCACGAGATAGCAGATACCATAGCTAGAGTCATCGAAATAGTAATGCTCTTCCACCAATCCCGAGCACCTTCTTTCAACATTCGACTAGCGCACAACACCTTCTTATCCTCGGGACAGTCACAGGCTTCAAAGACCATCTCCGTATCATCGAGCCATTCCATGCAACCCACTGCATTAAGGGTTCCATCAAACTTCTAACCTCCACACTTCTGGAAACTTTCAAACTTAAACCGAGGGGCTTGAACGACATTAGGAGTAACCACAACGGCATTTGCAGGGGGAATAACAACATCATCGACCGGTGGCTCAGAGTGGTGAGAAGGCACTGAATAGTTGCCATCAGTTCCTTCAGCATTTTCAGCAAGAGCGTTGTTCAATTGCTCCTGTGTCTGGGCCAATTGGGTCTGGAGAGTCCGTACAAGATTGTACAACTCAGCCGTGTTAGGGATTTGTTCCACCACTTCCTCGTTAACCCTAGGTGGATTGCCAGGAGGTGGAGGCATAGGACCCAATGAGCCTTGCTGATTGACCTGGCGGGGATTTCCTCGATTTCTATTTGCATTGGCTGCAACAGCAGCAGCAGCATTGGCAGCATTTGCAGCGCCTGCACCTGGATGGACAGGTGGGGTAATGCTAGCAGTAGCTCCATCACGTCGGAAGTTGCGGTTGCGAGTGTTAACCATTTTCCTTTAATAAAAAGGTAGAGTCGATAAGCGCAAATTAAAGCAAAATGCTTGTTAAGATAAGGCTAAAGCATATCATCGTAACGTAAACATCTCATAAGCCCTATCGCACTCGCACTCGTCCCAACCCATCCTATATCATCTTTCATTAAAACTAAGGCATCCTACAAATACCTAGCATGCATATCTTAAGTTTAAGTCCAAATCCTATGGTTAATAGGCCTTGGTTCACTTAAACCACTTCTCTGATACCAACTTGTAACACCCGTCGTTTAAAAATATGGGTTTTCAAAACTTTTCACCTAACGGTGTTAAATTGCGGAAGTAAAGACTGTAAAAGTCAAAACCGACAAAAACATTTCGGTTTCTGCATTTATTTGGTGTTACACGCCATATCAAACAATAGTTCAAATGAAAACCCAACGGTTGCCCAACATAAAACAACCGTTCACAAGTCACAACATAAATTCGACATTAAGTACGAAATGTAAATAAATGTCTAAGCAAAGAATCGTCTTTGGATAACTAAGGCTCCTTCAATGAATCTACCCAAGCTTACACATCCTTCATCTAATTCCATCAAGCTAAACCTGAGGGAACAACCACATTAAAGAAGCAAGTGTTAGCTATAAGAATAGCTAAGTAAGATAACACTTAGTTAAAAGCATTTGTCCAATTAAAACAATCTTCATTATTAGACAAGTTTTATTAGGCACAACACACATCACACGTTCACACATATACTACATTTCGACTTCATATTAATTAGGATAATCATCCTAAATGTGCCTATCCTGCATTAGTTCACACATTGTCACACGTATCTTTGTTAACTGCATATAAGTGTGCCCTGCATCACACCCGACTGGATGATCAGTCAAAAGACTACTCATCTTACGTCGTTAAGGAGTGGCAAGCCAATCCAAGAGTAATCCGTATGTGGAGGTTGGTCAAACCTCTCGTATTACTCGCCCTGCGTTATAAAGACCATGTTGCGAGGAGCCACCCAAGCAACAACTGCATCAACGCACTCATCCGGCTGAGACAAGTACGGGTTAAGCTTAACACTTTCCTGCATTAGTTTTATGAGCTCAATTTCACACATATAGATTGGGTCCCTGCATTCCCAAACATTCACACACATATAGTCTAGGTAATACACATTCCTAGACATTCACACACTTTAACTTCATTACGTTTGGATCCTTAAACGTGCAAGTGACATAGTAACCTAGCAAGTCTAGTGAACTAGGCGTACAAGTCAAGCATGCATATCACACATCAACTTCATTTCTATATATCATGCATATCAAGATACTTCATTAAACTACATCAACTGCATAGCTACATACTACATTAAGCAATACTACATTACACTACAATAGGGATTGCATCTCAGGTCTCATGGTCAACAGCATAACCCATAATACCTCCCAAGTAACCCATATGCCCACATGCAATATAAAGATACCGAATGGAAGTGTTTACGATTTGAAACCAGCTTTTAGTTGATCCCCCAGCGTGTCAAAGTAGTGTATCTTACCTGGTATAGTGTACGCGCGCAAACAAATAGCTAATAGTGCTTATCAGCAATCCCCGACACCTATCGTACATTAACATATGAAATATAAGTCATTTGGGACTCAAACGAACTTAACAAACCTCATGAACTTAGTCTGGAAAATCCTTCTTACGAACTTAGCTACAGTTCTTACGAAGATAGTTTGTTCTTACGAAGATAGTGACTGCGTAGGAAAATAGAAGTCTTACGAAGGTTATCTTCGTTCGAAGTGCAGAAACGTGTTTTTCGACCTTTTTCCAGAAAATGACCCCAAAACTCTTTAAGTACCGATCGAATTGACACAAAAACATTAATCTTTGATCATCAAAACATCTCTTATCAATCCAAATCGTTAAAACATCGTTTACAATCGTTTTAGGCCAAATACTTGATTAAAACACATAAATTAACCAAGAACACAATGAAACCCTAATTCCTTTACAAACCCCTTTTCAATCAGATTTGATTCAACACACACGACTCATGATCTGAAAATACGATCAATGGATTGATTATTACCTGCAAATGACAAATAGAATGCAAATACTCTTGACAATGACCACCAATTCACACACAAAACGACTTTTTGGCTTGAGATTTGATGAGAGAAGACTATGGAATGACTTAGGATCAGTTAGGGCTTGTTTAGAAGAAGTGAGATCTGCAAATAACCTCCTAATGACAGCCTCTAAGCTACTAATCCCGTTTTTGACTTTCCACACATGTCAAAACTAGTCCCTAGGCTTCCTAATCCTTCATTATAGGTCACAAACTTCTTTATTGCCCATATACAACATTAACCCTTCATTAAATGTCACTACATAGACATAATTTCTTCATATTTCACACATTTATACTACATTAACATTTAGGTTTTCAACCTCACACATAACACACATTAACTACGTATATGCATATATTAACACTAGACTTAACGACACACATGAGGTTGACTTAACAGCGTTAGTCAAATCTTAAAGAAAAGTTTGGGATGTTACAGATAGTGATGGGTTATGATAACATCTGTGTGATCTGTTTCTTAGTCGCATTTTAGGGTTTTTTTTCTTGATGGCGGCCGGTGGTGGTTGTGTGGTGCTTGACCCGTTTTTACGGTGTTTTCGCGTTTTTAGATCTGCAACAATGCAATACATATCCATATATCAAATGGTTTCTGCCCACCACCACCGCCGGAGCTACCAACCACCATTATCAACAAAGCAAGAAAAAGAAAAACAAGATGCGGAAGAGGACAGCAGGGAATAAATGAATGATGTTCATAAATCATAACCGAGATGATGATGATGATGATGATGATATTCATAACAAATTTACAGTATATATGGATTTCTTTTTTGGGTGTTGTATAGATATAGATGTATGAGTGTGTGTGTTTATATTATATATAGATAAAGAAAAATATATATAAGAGGTTGATGATAATGATGATTGTTGTGGTTATAATATAAACATGGATCTGAGAAAAAGTAGAAAGAAAAACAAGTTAGGGATATGAAATTATTTTCCCTATATGTATTCTTAATAAAATGAAATAAAAAGGAACGGACAGAAATACCCTTATGTGTAGTGCACGTGAGGGGGGATAACGGAGGGTTACAAACGGCTTAGAGACGGAGGGGTGTCTAATGATACAAAAAGTCACTACAAGGTGATGTAATAATAAAAAAAAGTACGAGGGTGAAATTTGATAAAATGACAAACCACAGGGTGATGTAATGAAATTTTCTCTATTTTTATTTTATAAAAAGTACTACTATTTATTTATAAACAAAATATTTATTAATATTATATATATTTATAGGGATTATGACCTGGGAATGTAACTAACTATGCCAAAATGTTTATGTTATGTAACTAACTACAAAAACGTTTATGTAATGTAACAAACTACCTGTTTTCGTCTATAGTATGTATAGGATTACCGGTTGAACACTTAGCCGGTCACCACGTGAATAATATTCAAAAAAAGCAGCAGATTCCGGCGTTGTTGACTCACTATTCAACCAGATCCAATTCTAACAAAAACACAGATCCAATTAAAAACATCAACAAGTTACAAAATCAAAACACACATTTGTCTCATCTTTCTATTCTTCACCTATTAATGAAGATACAACAGATTATTTCATAAACTCATCTCTCTCTCTCCTTCTCACACACACACGAACAAACAAACACAAGTCTTTCAAATTTGACATCCACCCATATCCATATGCTTCGTGGTGCTATAATTATCTTTCCCCTATATATATATAGGGGAAAGATAATTATCTTTCCCCTATATATATACAGGGGAAAGATAATTATAGTACAAGCATTTAAAAAGTACAAAAAGTACAAGGTTTTTCCTCCTTCTTCCTTCCATCTCCGACCACCACCACCACCACCATGATCATCTCCGACCACCACCATGATCCTCCGGCGACGGCGACCATCTCCGGCGAGACTTACACATGTGTAAGTACAACTTTTTTAGCATTTTAGGGTTTAAAATTTTTAGGTTTTTTCCTTCGCGAGAAAACCACCACCAGCCACCATCGTCTCCGACCACCCCAACCACGGCGCCGACGCCAGCAGCACCACCACCGACCACCACCATATCATCTCCGACCACCACCACCACCACCACCTATCATCTCCGACCACCACCACCACCACCGACCACCACCTATCATCTCCGACCACCACCACCACCACCATGATCATCTCCGACCACCACCACCATGATCCTCCGGCGACGGCGACCATCTCCCGCACCGACGAGACTTACACATGATCATCTCCGACCACCACCACCATATCATCTCCGACCACCACCACCATGATCATCTCCGACCACCACCACCATGATCATCTCCGACCACCACCACCATGATCATCTCCGAACCACCACCATGATCATCTCCGACCACCACCACCATATATTTCCGACCACCACCACCACTGCCATCATCTCCGACCACCACCATTATCATCTCCGACCACCACCACCACCACCACCGATCATCTCCGACCACCACCACCATGATCTCTCCGACCACCACCACCACCACCACCATGATCATCTCCGACCACCACCACGATCCTCCGACGACGGCGACCATCTCCGACGAGACTTACACATGTGTAATCATCTCCGACCACCACCACCATATCATCTCCGACCACCACCACCATCATCTCCGACCACCACCCATCATCATCTCCGACCACCACCACCACCATGATCATCTCCGACCACCATCACCATGATCCTCCGGCGACGGCGACCATCTCCGGCGAGATCATCTCCGACCACCACCACCATCATCTCCGACCACCACCACCATCATCATCTCCGACCACCACCACCACCATGATCATCTCCGACCACCACCACCATGATCCTCCGGCGACCACCTCTCACCATGCCATCATCTCCGGACCACCACCATTATCATCTCCGACCACCACCACCACCACACCACACCATCATCTCCGACCACCACCACCACCACCACCATGATCATCTCCGACCACCACCACGATCCTCCGACGACGGCGACCATCTCCGACGAGACTTACACATCATCATCATCCGACCACCACCACCATCATCTCCGACCACCACCACCATGATCATCTCCGACCACCACCACCATGATCATCTCCGACCACCACCACCATGATCATCTCCGGCGACGGCGACCACCGCCACCACGATCTCTCCTTACCACCACCACCACCAATCATCTCCGACCACCACCTATCATCTCCGACCACCACCACCACCACCATGATCATCTCCGACCACCACCACCACCATGATCATCTCCGACCGACCACCACCATATCACTCCGGCGACCACCATCTTGGATCGCCGCCCATCAAATCCATACGATTCCCATATGCGTCCCTTGACGGTCAGCTTAGAACGGATGAGGGCCTCTGGCCCGTACCGTATCCACCCGAAAACGAACCTGATTCTCGCCGGAAAGTTAACTTACACATGTGTAAGTCTCGCCGGAGATGGTCGCCGGAGGATCATGGTGGTGGTCGGAGATGATCATGGTGGTGGTGGTGGTGGTCGGAGATGGAAGGAAGAAGGAAGAAAAGGAGGAAAAACCTTGTACTTTTTTAAATGCTTGTACTATAAATAACCCACCCCTATATATATATATATATATATAATATATATATATCCAATATATTAATCATATTATATGTCTAGATATATATAGATCTATAAATCTATATAGACGTTGGAAAAAGAAACTAAACTGGGTTCTAGTTATAGATGAATGTAGATCTATATATAGATGGTGACAACAGAGATGGAGAGGGCCGACAGATCGGTGGTGGAGCACCCGGAAATTAAACTGCCATGTTTCGGTCTTGATCTATACAATAAGAGGTAATTACACATGTAACCGTCAAGCATCACCATCCAAAACCATTTCCGGTTGTCAACGGTGGCGGTGGAGATGGCGGAGCAACAATCTGTCCTACACATCTATATATATATATATATATAGTATGTAGCATCATCTTTTTTATATATATCTTCTAAAGAAAATGGATCTGTTCATATTGATATCTAAAGAAATTCAATCGATTCCATATCTATATGGATCCATCAATTTGTCCTACACATCTATACATACATACATACACTATATCTATATCATATCTATCTCGGTATACTTGTAGCATCATCTTTTTTATATATATCTTCTAAAGAAAATGGATCTGTTCATATTGATATCTAAAGAAATTCAATCGATTCCATATCTATATGGATCCATCAATTTGTCCTACACATCTATACATACATACATACACTATATCTATATCATATTTATCTCGGTATACTTGTAGCATCATCTTTTTTCTGTCGGTGGTGTATAGATACAGATTTGTCGGTGGTGGTGATGGTGTATAGATACTGATTTCTGTCGGTGGTTTGGATGGTGTATAGATACAGATTTGTCCGTGGTGGTGATGGTGTATAGATACAGATTTGTCCGTGGTGGTGATGGTGGCCTGATTTTTGTGCATATAGATTTTTGTAGGATATAGAGTAAAATAGATATAGACAAAAAGGGATAGATATAGATATAGATATAGATATTCGTTTTGCTACTTCTTGCCGGAATCTGCTGGTGTCGTCGGAATCTGCTATCTCCATAAGCACAACCGGTTACTTACCAATGGTAACCGGTAATTTACATACGATAGACGAAAACAGGTAGTTTGTTACATTACATAAACGTTTTTGTAGTTAGTTACATAACATAAACATTTTGGCATAGTTAGTTATATTCCCAGGTCATAATCCCTTATTTATATCATGAATTTCATTCCATTCCATTCCATTTAATTCCGGTCAACCAAATAGATGCAAATTATAATTCTTTCAAATTCTAATTCCAACATATTCCAATCCATTCAGTTTCCAATTCCTTCAAATTTAAATTCCAATTCCTTTGACAGATTCCAATTATTTTAAAAACATTTTCCTCTTTTGGAATATAAATAAGAAAAAAGTATCAAATCTACTGATTCGTATCCTATGCGATGATCTCTCTACACTATACACACACAAATACAAATACCTATATACACATATACTTGCACAAACATAGTCCATATATATATAGTTTATATACAGATCATAACATACATACATACACTATATCTATATCATATTTATCTCGGTATACTTGTAGCATCATCTTTTTTCTGTCGGTGGTGTATAGATACAGATTTGTCGGTGGTGGTGATGGTGGGGGGGGGGGGGGGGGGGGGGGGGGGGGGGGGGGGGGGGGGGGGGGGGGGGGGGGGGGGGGGGGGGGGGGGGGGGGGGGGGGGGGGGGGGGGGGGGGGGGGGGGGGGGGGGGGGGGGGGGGGGGGGGGGGGGGGGGGGGGGGGGGGGGGGGGGGGGGGGGGGGGGGGGGGGGGGGGGGGGGGGGGGGGGGGGGGGGGGGGGGGGGGGGGGGGGGGGGGGGGGGGGGGGGGGGGGGGGGGGGGGGGGGGGGGGGGGGGGGGGGGGGGGGGGGGGGGGGGGGGGGGGGGGGGGGGGGGGGGGGGGGGGGGGGGGGGGGGGGGGGGGGGGGGGGGGGGGGGGGGGGGGGGGGGGGGGGGGGGGGGGGGGGGGGGGGGGGGGGGGGGGGGGGGGGGGGGGGGGGGGGGGGGGGGGGGGGGGGGGGGGGGGGGGGGGGGGGGGGGGGGGGGGGGGGGGGGGGGGGGGGGGGGGGGGGGGGGGGGGGGGGGGGGGGGGGGGGGGGGGGGGGGGGGGGGGGGGGGGGGGGGGGGGGGGGGGGGGGGGGGGGGGGGGGGGGGGGGGGGGGGGGGGGGGGGGGGGGGGGGGGGGGGGGGGGGGGGGGGGGGGGGGGGGGGGGGGGGGGGGGGGGGGGGGGGGGGGGGGGGGGGGGGGGGGGGGGGGGGGGGGGGGGGGGGGGGGGGGGGGGGGGGGGGGGGGGGGGGGGGGGGGGGGGGGGGGGGGGGGGGGGGGGGGGGGGGGGGGGGGGGGGGGGGGGGGGGGGGGGGGGGGGGGGGGGGGGGGGGGGGGGGGGGGGGGGGGGGGGGGGGGGGGGGGGGGGGGGGGGGGGGGGGGGGGGGGGGGGGGGGGGGGGGGGGGGGGGGGGGGGGGGGGGGGGGGGGGGGGGGGGGGGGGGGGGGGGGGGGGGGGGGGGGGGGGGGGGGGGGGGGGGGGGGGGGGGGGGGGGGGGGGGGGGGGGGGGGGGGGGGGGGGGGGGGGGGGGGGGGGGGGGGGGGGGGGGGGGGGGGGGGGGGGGGGGGGGGGGGGGGGGGGGGGGGGGGGGTTGACTAATGGAGAATAGAATACCACCAGGAAGTTACTTCCAGTACTCTCCAACTGCTTCACTTCAGAGGTCTTCTTCACCTTCACCCGTCTCCTCAGATCGTGAAAGGTTTTTACTTTTTACAGTCTTGGCTTTTGTGTTATTATTCAAGATTTTACTACCTTTTTGGGGATCTAGTAGTGTAACTCATTACTTGTTTTAATTGTTTTAATTGGCTTTTGTGTTATTATTCAAGGTTTTTGGTTGATGTTTGTTTGCTCTTTTCAATTTTACTTATATACTGACTGGTCACTAGGCTACCCAAAAATATGGATTTGTTGTTTTCGGTTCTTGGTATTTTTGGTGGATTATAGATGCTTATGGAAATGCAAATTTGGGTTAGGATGAATTTTTTTCATATGATGATAAGGAAATCGTCTTTTCATGATGTATAAAAGTCTCCTTATGATGCCATTATTGGTGGATTAAATTTTGCATTTGTCAACATCAATATCTAATTAGCTTCATTAGTATAATCTTTTGATTTAATCAGTGTTATCTTTTTTCATTTATCATATGAGCTTAAATTGACATCATTCCAAATTTACTACTTGGCTAAGAATATTTAGTTTCTAGCATTGTTGCTAATTTTGCATCGATAAACTATTTATTTTAACTTGATTTGGGTCTGTAAGAATCAATGTGAAGAGGTGTAAGTAGGAGAATTCCTTTGACTGTTTAAGGATGTAGATAAGTTTGAATTCGTAGTAAAGCTAACACACTTAACTCAAAAATCAAAAAAAAAGAAGAGTGCTTTCCACATGATAAGAACAAAATTTAGTGTATCTTGTCTTGAAAAACACAGGTTATAAACTAGTTAGATCTTCAAGATTCTATCAATGAAGTTGATTTCATCTTATATTTTCTTCGTACTTTTCATTCCTCGCATAACAAGATGCACCATAGTTCCTGTACAACTTCCTTTGATTGTAAGCATATGCATATTTATGGATTGTAGGCATCATCACTACTTGTATAAATTTCTCTACTGAAGTTGATATCTCCCTTAATCTGCTTTAAGTTAAATCCCATCTTAATTTAGCTAAGACGGGAACATCAAAAGTTCGTTAATAAGATCAGTGACAATGTTGCTAATTTAATAACATTTCAATAATAAAGTGGTTGTCATAATGAGTCATTATATATATTATTGGCACTTTTTATTAGTCTATCATCTGCATTTTGGGGACATTGTTTGCAAGTTTTCTGGTCACACATAGCCATCACTTTACTTTTATTTTGAAATTTCGCTTAAAATATGACAATTATTGGAGTGAGAAAGAGTTACTGTTCTATTTCTTATTGATTTTAGAGAACCTTTGTTTAGAGTTGTTTAGGTCCAATTCAATCTAGCCATCTAACCTTTTCATTTTGTGGGTCGCATGAGAATAAGTAAAAAAAAAAACAAAGGAACTTTGGGACACATTACTTCATACCTGGAGAAGTGAAGATAAGACCCGCAAGATAGAGTGGAAAACTGTATAATGAAAGAAACTCTATTTGTTTCCGTTCTAAGTTATCCATGTTGATTTTTACTTATATGGTTGGGTGCTGGGCAAACAGATATTTGGCGGAATTGCTTGCAGAGAGGCAAAAGTTGGCACCATTTATGCAAGTCATGCCAATATGTAGCAGGCTCCTAAATCAAGGTTCTTTTACCCTATTTATGTATGAATATAGTTTTAATGTGGTATAGTTTGAATATTACTATTTGAAAAGACTGCAGCAAACCATATCTATGGTATTCTCTGTGTGGATATTAGAAGTGCAAAAATAGGCAATTTGACCATTTTTAAACTTTTGACCTGTTTGGGCATTTCCGCTAGAACTAATTTTCTTCTTTTACCATTTTCCCCGTCAATGATTAAACTTAAACCAAATTAAACCATTGTAAGCAAATGGATTGATTTTGCCACCCCTAATTTTTGATGCACCAATGTTGGAGGTTTTAGGCATTTGAATACAATTTGGATGACTTTAAACCCATGTGCCCCGTTTGAGCTATATTTATTTTGATTACCTATAGTTCAATCCATTTGATCTTTAGAGACAAAAGATAGCCCGTATATTGATTAATTGGTCGAAATTGCCACCTTTAATCAAAACTAGTAATATAGTTATCATAAAATAATTATGTTATCAATAAAGTTTAGCACATTAACTATTAGTTTATAAAAGAATCATTAAAGTCTTCCGTGAGAAGACCTTCTGGAACCTAACTTGTTTTGACCCACAGAGAAAAGGATGGAGATCCTCTGAAGTTGTTTTCAACTTTACCAATAAAGTTGGAGAAATCTTGACCCTAAGATTAAAATCAAGGGTCAAGATTCAAAAATCATGTTTGAATCTTAACCCTTGATTTTAAATTTAGAGGATTTCAATCCCAGAGAAAATAACTAATCGTGAAAGTTGTGTATGATGCCACTTGTTTTGTTGACTGATAGAAAACTAAAACACTTGATTTGAACTTTCTATTTAAAACACAAACAACATGCTAGAATAGAGGCACAATATAATGATCTGATGATGGAGATTCCTTGGCCATAGTAGGGCATTGATATGGGAGAACTTGAAGTTTTGAACAGTGTCCAACTTCTCCATTATTTCTTGGCTATCTTATGTATCTCAACAATTCTGTTACCTTTTTTGGAATATAGTCTCGCAAATAGTCCAATACTGGACTGAACTCGGACCGAAATATAGTTATTGGAACCAAGACAGAAAATTTGAAGCCTTCAAACTGAGACTGAAGTTTTGGACCAAGTTTTGCCATATTTAGGGTGGAGTGATGCCAATGCCAGCTTTAGTTATGTACAAGTGAAGTTTATGATGTGTTAGTTTTATGTCATCCTTATTTTTTGCAAATATGACCATAGCCTGAAGACCTAAATAATATTTTTATCGAAAACAAAGGAAATACTAATGAAATACAAATTTCATCCCAATTTTAAAAATTAAGACCCGGGTGTCTCTGCGGTTGATCCTTAGCGCAACCATATGTGAATAATCAAATCAAGCATGCTACTTGCCTCTCCCAATCTCTACTTAGAAAGTCTTCTCATGAAAATACATTTTATGGTGTTACTTTTTCCTGTATGAGAATAATATCATTGCCTATTTTAGCTATGGAAATACCAGAGTTGCCTATTTTACTGATTTGCTCTAATTTACATAAGTCCAGCATTAGCATAAGGGAGTCACTAAAATGTAAAAGTTTGAATATGAGTTGGTCCAATGATCATTCTTCGTATACTTGAATCTTGATACTAATTCCTTCCTTATTTTTATGCAGAGATCATGAAGACTTCAGGATTAGTATCTAATCATAATTTTGTGGATCATGAAAGAATGTTACGTGACAGATCATATCGATCATTTGGTCAAAAACCTAATGCGGGTCCAATGGATGTCGAGGCATGGCCCTCAATGCAACAAGAGGTGTTACTATATATACCTTTTTTTACTCAAGTTTGCAAAAAAAGTTGGTCCTATAGAAAGATTCTTTTAGGGCCTGGGGACAGACTTTGAAATGTGTTTTAGTATTAGCGAATGCTTAAAGATGGTAATTTAGTTTCATCATTTAATTATGCAGTATCTCTAACCGGAAAAAATATCAAATATTTAAAGCTAAAATGTTTAACTAAACAAGCTATCAAAACGTCATCTTAATAAGTATACAACTGGGCAAGACCTTGAAAGTATATTTTTAAAGCAGTTAAGATTATCATTGCAAAAGTAAAGTACTGAAGCCATATTTACCGGCCAATGGGGTTGGTGGCCCATTGGTAAGGTCTTTGACCGTGTGGTATTACACCTTGGTTCGAATTTCTCACTTCCTGCGTTCGTAGGGGTGGATTATTGCGTAGTTTATAAAAAAATATCAAGTTAACCAGGGTAAAACCTTTACCCTAAAAATCCATATTTACCGCATAGTCAAATTTTATACCTGCGATTACCCAACCTGTCTAGCCCAATCATTTCACCACCGCTAAGAATGCTGTTTTATTCTACAGCTAGTCAGAGAAATAAGGTCTATGAAATAGGCCTATCAAGAAAAACTATATTTTTTTTAAAAATGAGTGGTAAATCATTTGATGATACTTAGAGATGTGGTTCTTAGCTGGAGAAGGCTGAAATGGTAGTCTTTTACTTGGCCTACTGACCCAAAACCATCACACTTCCTCTCATAGAGTTGTATCTGCATCTTTATGGAACTGATGATTGATTAATGTTAAGGGTGTTGGTGCAGGATAATCGGCTTCTCCAAAGAATGGCTTCGTTTCAGGCTTCTGCTATGGGTTGGCCTGCAGCGGCTGGAATGGCAACCCCTACGGTTGTGAAAAAAGTGATCAGACTTGATGTTCCCGTGGAGAAATTTCCTAATGTAAGTAAAACATATATACGACATGCACTTTCTTTTCTTCTCTTCACATGTGTTTTTCTTTTATTTGTATATTTATATACGAGTATTAGTTAGTCCTAACCGTGAAGCATTGCAGTATAACTTTGTTGGCCGAATACTTGGTCCACGTGGAAATTCTTTGAAACGGATAGAAGCCATGACAGAGTGTAGAATATTTATCAGAGGCCGAGGCTCCGTGAAGGATACAGTAAAGGTATGGTTTGTTTCATAAACATTATGAAGGGATTTTAGTAGAGGTTTGGCAGCAAGTTAAAGCGAATTTTGGGTAAGGGATCAATCGAGTTGGGTTGTTTCTGGTTTTCCTGAAACACTCTGTCCAAGTTTTGTTTATTTGTTAAATCTTAATGTGCCAAAAATGACTGCCAAAATTATATTGTTTCAAAAATAATGTATATTTCGAGTAAAATTATTGAAGAGTTCTTACTTATTCAAAATACAATGAGCGACTTCCAACACTTCTAATTAGTTCTAGCAGTTTCTTATACCGCACAAATAAATTGGTGGAAAGAAACTTAGACTCAAATGTGAAGTACAGCATAGAGAATTATATGCTTAGTTGGTTGTTCTCTATGTTTTCAGCACTCAAAATAGCCGATAACAAGCTCTATTTATTCCCATTCTTAAAGGATGTTAGGATCTGCATTTAGGTATTGATTATCTTATCTATATGATCTGGTCATGAAACAAGTTTTCAGTGTTGGCTAAACTGATTCCGCTTCTTATCATTTAATTATTTAAGGGTCTAATAGTGAGTTATATGCCAGCTGAAAGAAAATTGATAATCAAAGCGTTAAAAATTTATCTATTTACCTCTTCTTTTAACCTAATTGTAGACATTAAGTTGATTTCACAAACTTTCTACTTTTTCACTAAATGTCACTTCTGATCAGTTTATCTCTAATTTCTTAAATAATCAGATATTTTGGAAACTCAAGCATCTTGTTGCAACTTCAAACATCAAACACATATCCAAACACTATTATTTACAGACACAACTTGTTATCTGATTCTGATTATTCTATATGTTACATAATCACTTTTGAAAACACGTGTCTACACACACTTTACATATTGCATGCATTAAATTTTTTAAGGCGATACTTCTTGAATCTTGTCACTTTTGGCTTGAAATTAGGAAGAGAAGTTAAAAGATAATCCAGGGTATGAACACCTCAATGACCCACTTCATCTGTTGCTTGAAGCCGAGTTTCCTGAAGATATAATAGACTCGCGCTTGGATCATGCCGTGGCTCTACTAGAAAATCTCCTAAAGCCAGTGGTAAGAAAGACCCTAATGCAGATGTTTTCTTTGTATGTCTTCTTTGTTTTAAAGGTGGAAAAATTAGCAGATTTAGTAGCGGGTCAACAGTTGGTCGGAGTGGGTAATCTTGGTATGGGTCAAAGGTTGGGAGTTCAGTTGACCTGGAACACTTTTTGTCCAAAACTATTAATCTTAGCATATTTAAATAGTCCAATATTATATTGAAGGGTTATTTAATCTTTTGAATTATATAATTTAGGAGTTATCATGCATTAAATATAGTTTGATCGACTTTTAACCTAATTTGCCCTTTTCTCAAAAAGCTATTTTTTTTTTTCTTCAAATTTATCCGTCTAAATGTTGAAGATAAAATAACGTATAAACTGATTTATAAGCAAATGATCAAAATTGCCATATTACTCTGGCCTCTTAACCCTCTATATTTCCAGGACGAGTCAATGGATACTTATAAGAAGCATCAACTAAGAGAATTGGCTATGCTGAATGGTACACTAAGAGAAGAAAGTCCCAGCATGAGTCCTAGTATGAGCCCAAGTATGTCTCCATTCAACAGCAATGGGATGAAGCGAGCCAAAACAGGAAAATGACAGGCAGTGCCAATGAGCCCAGAGACGGGATCTATTCTATATAGATGTTCACATCAGTAGCATCAAACTGATTGTGTGAACCGAAAGTGGGGATCACTCATAAGTAGAAGGCCAGAAGATGTGACCAGAAATCCACAAATGCAAAGGAGGTTTGCTTTTGTGGCATATGGTGATGACTTTGGCAAATGGCACCCAACTGCTTTCGTAACTTAGGTTTAATGGACTTCTAGTTATCTATTCTTTGGTGAGTAGTTTTGATGCATTTTAGTTCCTTTTACATAATTTCATTCCCGGGTTTGATTACTTAAATAAGCACTGATTGTATTGCAATAGTATAGCTTTTGATGATAACCTAAGGATCCAAGGATAGGACGGATTACTTTGTATTATAGTTTGATTGTTTACATAACTGGATACTTCAATAATGTTTAAGTTCTTTTTTCCTTGATGTGATCTTGTAAACATTGTAACTAAAAGTGGCAAATTGATGCTATCTCACAAAAGTGAGACTATTAACCCCCGAAGTGGCACAATGGGTTGGATAGTGACATCAGGATGCATCTGGGTCAGTCAATATAGTTGGTTTTTAATAAGGTCAATACATACTTACTCATGTTATAATGATACACAAAGATGTGCTATTATCATGTCAAATATGATCTGGAGAAAGGCATATTGTTTCAATAATATATTTGTTTTTCAATAATATTTTATAAGTAAAATATGTCTATAAGATTAGCACAATGGCAAGATGTTTGTATAATTGTATGAAATAAAATATAATAATAATAATCTACCAATATACTAAAATAGGATTGAGACCTTTTTAAATTAACATGTGGCACATCCTTTAAGCGACATGTGTTATTTAGTTATATAACTTTAATTAAATTAAATAACTACCTAATCTAAAATAATGATAATAAATTATAATAACAGTTATCTTTTCGTTAGAATCCATATTTGATCAAATTATGAAGTTTATCTTTCTAATCTATTTTTTAATTAAAATATACTTGATCGTTAGATATGTAACAATTATTATAATATAATATCTTGATAACCTTAATCTAAACATATATACGTATGTAGTACTAATTCGGGTTTTTCTTTGGAGCCGCATAATATAAAAAGACCGCATCATTAATATTGCTTAGGTTTGTTTACTCCTTTGATCTTTATCCAAACAAATACATAACCATTGTTTTGTCTATTTCTATTCAAGTAATACGAGTATAAAAGAAGGTAAACTTGGTGTTTGGTTTTGGAGATTTAGTACTCTTGATGTGTATTGAATGTGTTTTTGTGAAATTTATCTTTAAAGATATTCATGAAATATTTGTTTTAGATTATACGTGCTCATCAATTGGTAAAAGTATATTTTGTAACCTCCTTGTGGATTATTAACATAAATATTATTATGGTGTAATTGAATTGTGGTGAAAAGTTTATTTGAGTAATTTTTACTAAATAATATCTTTGTCAATCCGTGCATCCCGCACGGGTTTTAAGACTAGTATATATAATAATTTCATTCATTGATAGCTAAGATGGTAAGGATCAACTAGATTCCACAAGAAGCTCATGATTAACAAAGGTATCACAACCACTAAATCTTCGATATTAGAATCACATTAAAGAACGGAGGAAAAAACCTGAACAAAACTATGACTAAAAGATGTATGATATCTAATAGCGGGTGATGATAGACTAGTGGTCATTCATTAAAGTGAATAGATCTCACTTGAAGCATTTGGCATCCAGAATAGCCCCTCCCTCAAAAGGCTCATAATCTTCAATCATCTGATTCACACGCTCCTTTTGTGCTTCATCCAAAAGATTCACCTTTGTCCACTCAAAAAGCTCCATGTCATAGCACTCGTCCATGACAAACTTGGGGATCTCTGGACCACGGAATAGCCACAAGCCCTTAACCTTGTATGGAGGCTCGTTTCCAACAACCAGCATCTTTCCAAAAGCATATTTCCTTGCTAAATCCATTCTTTGAAGGAAACCACCAACCTTGTTCATGGTGACAAATGAGACAGTATTTTCATCATTGTATTTGTAATTGCAAAACCAAAGAGAGTAGCCCTCCGGATCAAACATCTCCCAAAAACCTAAACAAAAAGGTCAACAATTTATGTCAAAGGACCACCAAACAGCCCAGCAAAAATACTTCCATTTGTGGGTTATGATCGCCACGATATTAAACTAGAAAAAAATACTAATTAAAACCAGTGAAAGGGACGACTAAAATTTTCCAAAGCATTTTCTTAATCCCTTCATATGAATGTTATATATCTGAAATAACTCATAAAATCACTTTATAATCAGATTTTTACAAATTGAATATTTGTAAAAATCATAAAAGACGAAAAGTAGTTGCCCATTTTGACATCAAACTTGCCTGACTTGCCCTTTTGCCCGACAAACAGAAAAAATGCGAGAGAGTACCTTTAATTGCAACCTCACGAAAGTTGGTCTTAGTGTTGGAGTATAGTCTCTTCCAGTCATCCAATATCATCTTACTTGGTGGCAACAGATCAAGTGGGTTCTTTGGCTTGGGCTTTGGAGCTTCCTCTTCCTCTCCAGCAACTACAGCTTTGGGCTTAGGTGCTTCTTTCGTTTCTTCTTTTTTAGGCTTAGCCTCCTTTGGCTGAGATGGTTTCTTTCCAGGAGTAATAGGAGGAACAGTTTCTGCCTGTTTCACCTCACCAATGATCTTAATAAAGTTTGGTTGATTGATCATGGTCCAAAAGTACCTCTCAACGTGAGGAAACTCTGATGTAAAGGATTTGGTCATCAATGCCTTGAAGCCTAGGTACAAGTTACATGTCATGACAATGTCAGCCAAGGTCACACCATGCCCAACCAAGTAAGTGTGTGCAGCCAAGTATGTGTTTAAGGCACCAAGTGCTCTCTTCAATGCAGCAATGGATGCCTCCTCAACCTTCAAAACATGTTCAAAACAAAAAACATTATTAAATGCCTTCCCCACGTCAAAAACAGCAAGTATATACACCATACAAAAATATAATTTAAAATTATCTTAACCCCCATTTCACCAAAAAAAATCAAACTCGATGTGAACTTCAACTCGAGGCCAATTTAAGAATAAAAATTCACTATCTATGACATTATATGATCCAAGAGATCCAAATCAGAAAAACCAGACATGATAGGATGCAGTTTAAAAGAGCTCTGTTTAGTCAGGTATACGTGGAAGGTAAAGTATTGAAGAACATACAAGAGCTTATAATAACTTGACAATGTAGTAATACAAGTTATGCACCAATATATAACGAGTCATCTTTCAGAAACAGGTAGTGAAAATTTATAATTATAAAGATTTCACAACTCAGATATTAACATAGAATCTAACCGGAGCAATATAGTTGCCATAACCAAATCTTGGCCTTATCCATGCCAACAAATTTGCATCAATCTCCAATGAAGCAAAATCAATCCATTGCTCAACTTGGCCCTGACAAATAGGAATGTATCAAAAGCTTTGTTATACAAAAAACATATCACTTCATTCAATAAACATTTAAATAATATTTCAATGCAACGAAAGAAAAATGCATAACCCAATCACTAATATAAAATGGGTAGCCAATCTCGAAAGATAACGTTGATGAATGTACAAACTTACATATTCTATTGATGAAGATCCAAGGAGAGCATTATCATTCTTTAAGCGGGCAACTGCAGCGATAACAATAACACAATGAGCACGATCAACAACTCATAAAACAAGATTGCAAACAAATGCCACATGATCCCTCACCATAGCGAGCAATGGCATTACTCTCAAACACAGGCCCATCAGGAGTCGCCAGAACAGGAACCTTAAGCAATGAAGGAACTTTGTTAGATATATTGAATAAAACATATTTGCACACAGTGAACACAGTGAACACAGAAAAAATAAAAGACATACCTTTCCAATAGGGTTCATCTTAAGAAATTCAGGGGTTTTATTTGACACACCCATCTCAAAATTATCAGCCCATTTAACTTGAACGCCAGCATATTCTGCAGCAATAAATGTCTTGAAAGCATTCTTGTTGGTTTTACCTGAATACAAGATCTACAACAGCATTGTATTTATAATAAAAGAAAACATAAATCAAGTCAACTAGCTATAACTTTAACTAAAACTAAATATACTGTAGCTGATTTTACAATGAACACAATAAAGTTAGAGCTTTGAAAGACAAACACAATAAAACAAACCATGTGTTCAAAATTAATTGCTTTAGAGATAAGTTGAAAATGACATGCATATTAATTTGCTAGGGTGATCCCAGTGACATTGTCATCCTTTTATGTCAGCGTTAGTATAATGCTTGCATGTTAGTCAAGTTTATGGTAAAAAGAAAAGGAATTATGTATACCATCCAGCTATTCAACTTCCTTGGTTAAGAACCTGTAGCAAGCAAAACTACTTGCCGGCTATACTCAAGTATATATCCCTATCATTTATACCAACTCCATTTTAGTTCAAAAAACTAACATACAATCAAAGCGGAGTCTTTTCCATTTGTACATGGAGTCAACTGCTTGGCGAATCTGTTAATAAGTTCCTGACTAAATGAACACTACTAACTTCCGAACTCCCTTTTTGTAAGAAGTTTTGACTGTCCGATAACTTTTTCCAGATAAGAAAAGTAACCTAGCATAAGGATTATTAAAGAATGCATAATTGAATGTCATTGAATATATGCGTGTTCGATTGCTTTTATTAATGACCTGGCTTATTTGAGACGTTCACTAAACTATGTTAATGACCCACATGAGTTTCAATCCTAAATTTACCGCAAAAGGTTATGGCATAAACGTAGCACAATATAAGCTAGCAGGTGGCCCCTAAAACGTAGTTTCAATAGTTCTGTAACATGAATGAAAAAACGTGAATAGTCGGTTCACCTATTTCTATATATATAATATAAGCCCTAAAAAATCACCCAGCGATGGTTCTAAATGATAATCAAAATGACTTATTTGGGTAATGGAAATGCATGTTTGGAAGATATAGTCTAAATGCAAACAAACTATCGCCACGATGATGGCACAGAAAATGGTCTTTTATTTTCACAAAGTAACCCATTACTTGACAATACAAATTAACAATTACTATAAATAATCATGTAATCAGTGGGGGAGCCACATGGAGGCCAACATTGGCCATAGCTTACCCACAATATCTATACAACTCTATAAATTGTTATGATTAGTTTAGTCCAAAGTTAACTTATTCCTGACTACACCATTACATGTAATAATTATATAAATAAATGAAAAAAAGGAGAAAATAATGGTTGTAATCATTTATAAAATAATATAAAGAGTAGAAAATTGAGGATAGAAACTAACCAGTGCCATTATTATTGGTTACAAGGAATCAACGTTGGTTTTTGATAGTATGATGATCTGAATAATATTAGTAATAACAAATATATATTAAATAATAAACATGGATAAGGAGAAGAAGAGATAATGGAAATTGATAGAGTAAAGAGAATTATTACCTATTTACCTGTAAGATAAGAAGAGGGGTTTTCTTCCAGACCAACCCACAGAAATAATCTCTAGGGTTTACTGCCGGCTACCTTTGTAGTTACTTGCAACCACTCGTTCTTAGACGTGTTAGGGGGAAGGGAGTCTATGTAGCCAAAATTCTCGACCCTCCTAAATCCCCCAATCAAATACCTCCAACTCATTTTTCCTTTCAACCCAACCATTTTCATGGCATTCATCATTTCTCAACTCTCCCAAATTTTATTTTTTTTCTTTTTTATTTAATTTAATCAAACATTTTTTTCTTTTTTAATAAACTAAACATTACATAAACATAATTTAAAAAGTACATAACAACATATTAGAAATTTAAATTCTACATGATAATGAAGACAACTAAATCAAACTCTGAACCGATGGTGGTTGCATCGTTGGCTCCCTGTAGACGACTCGTCTATCTCCGGCGGAACACAAAATGAAGAAGATGAGGAAGAGGAATCCATTTTTTTTTTGAGTAAAAGTGATGTTTTTGGGTGAAAGTGTGTGGAGATATGTTTTTGTTTTGTGATTTATTTGGTTAAAAGAGAAGTAGTGTATATATAGATAAAATTTAGAGGAATTTTTATTTTTTTATTATGCATTCAACGGTCAAAAAGGAAGTTGGACCCACTCCCACACGCTCCCCCAACGTTCGACTTTGACCCAGCCCTCCGCTGGCTTTTTACCCGCCGAGTTCCAGCCCTCCTTCAACCCTGATAGATGGCGGCGGTGTACCCCCAAAGGGTTGAGCAACCCGCCAATCAAACCGTGACCACTCCTCTCCCCCTTATATATATTTGAGCCCGTCAAGTTAATTCGCCCAATATGCTATGTAAACGAGGTTTCTAGGCTTGTTGAGGCTAACTTAAGGGGAGGGAGGGGTCCCTCAAACTTTACCACTTTTCCACCCAGGCTTTGTGAGGAAGCCCCTCATAGGCATCTCTGGCAATCCACTCATCAAAGGTCTTTCTCCCATTTTATGTTGGAGCAAGACTTCTTAAAAGAATGCCCCTTTTGTGGGCCAAGCTTGTATTTTTTATTTTTTTGTTTTATGTTTTATTTAATAAAACTTTGTTTTTTACATTTCTTTACCTTTGAGTTTTTACATTTGCAAAAAAGAATCTTCAAAATTGAGAATGTCCAAAATATTCAAACTTTAACTAAAATTACTGAAACCCATTTAAGACCAGCATCCAATTCAATGAATTCAATTGCAAAACCAACAAACAAACATTAACTTAAAATATAAAGAACTTAACAAATGACAAAGAGTCGAACATAAGATAATTCGAGTTACATCGGGTCTTTGGCCTTATGACATTCAAGGTGATCAATCAACCAAAAAGTTTGTGATTTTATTCCCATTGTAGACAAACTGTATATACGTGTGAAAGTATGACTTATAGAAGGCTATGAATGCTATAAGAAATATATGAATTATATAATAGAATAAACATATACAACTAAATATATACTCCCTCCGTCCCATATTAAGTGTCCTAGTTTGACTTTTTGAGTCTTTTTCTTCCAACTTTGACCGTAAATAATTTTGTTTGTGTTATATAACACTCGACATAACATATATGAATTGATTGAGTTTTAAATGTACTTTTCATTGATAAAACTTTCATCAACTAATACATAACACAAACAAAGATATTTACGGTCAAAGTCAGAAGAAAAAGACTTGACCGGTCAAAATAGGACAATTAAAATGGGACGGAGGGAGTAATATAAAAGTGAGACAAAAGTTTCCTTACCAAACTTGTACTATTACTCTTATCCTTTTTCCAACCGATTAAGAAACCCCAAAAACCATCAAATGCAAAACTACTTTCTATTGTCTCTTTCTCTCTACTACATCTTTCTTCTTTCCTTTTTTTTTCCGACCAGCAGCAAAAAGGGGAAGAAAACCCCATATTTCATCACCTTTATCCATCACAACAACAATAATCTTCATATATTTTTGTTGGTCATCAAAACCCTAAACTTATTTCATCAATAAACGGGTGTTAGAAGCTTGGGAAGAGCTCAAAATCAGCCCCTGATCGAGACCCAGCAACTCCATTTACTCACTGGTTTTGAAATTTAAAGGTTATTCTTTTGAACCTTTGATTATATCTCAACTTTTTGTTGATTTCGCATTCTAAAAGTGTGATTTTAAATAGCTCGAACAGCCGTGATACACGAAACCCAGGAGCTGGTTCAGTCCTCGAAAAACAGCCTTCAATCCATATGTGAAATATGTGTATATATATAAGAAATAAAAGGGGTTAAAGTGAAAAAGAAAAACATTAAAAAATTAAGGCTAGTAGCCGTTTTGGTGTGGGGTCACTGAGCCAACGGATCTTTTGCTTCTTCAAATGGAGGCGTCGATTTCTTCACGCCATGCGCTGTTTCTTGACCAATAACGCCCCTCGGGGCAATGTTCATGGCGTCCCACGGCTTTCCGGGGCGTTCCGGAGAAGAAAAGTGGAAAAGGAGCGCCTTGCTCCGGTTAGCCTTAATTTTCTCCAAACTTACTCAATTTTTCCCAAATCACTAACGTCATTTTCAACCAATGGGTTTAAACCCCAGCGGCATTCCGAAGTCCTGCAATGATGCTTGGATCCTGGGAGACCAGGGTTCGAGTCTGAGCAGGCGAGGTTTTACCTCCAATTTAACGTCATGCCTTCTGTAGCGGTTAAATTGGTGGGTTTTCCTCCCCTGTGGTCCCTGACTTCGTGGATCGGTCGCTAGTGACTGCCTGCCCGAATGGATGTAACGGCTAGCCGTCCCGTGACACGAACGTTCAAAAAAAAAAAAACTATCGTCATTTTCACCAAACTTCTCCAAATCTCACCTCATCAATTCTTTTTCATTTATTTTTAATACTATATAATTTCAAAAACTATATAAACTAAAACTATATAAAATAAAAACATGACATTTTATTAAAAATATTAAAAAGACATTACAACTTGCTTAAAAAAGGCATTACAACATACTTAAAAAAAGACGACATACTTAAAAAAACACTACGATATACTTAAAAAAAAAATAAACTACTCATCGAGATATGGAAAGTCTTGAGTCGCGACATGCTCCGTGAGATCGAATCGAAGACGATGATGGACATCCTCGTTTTGTATCTCGTCATATACATCACCGTTATACACTGGTTGCACCGGCGGATCCATTATATGGATTGGTGAGATTGCCTTACCGGCGGGCTTTATAATCATGTTATGCAAAATACACACTGCATAGACATATTGACCAATTTTCTCTTTGGTCATAGGCCAGATTGAATGAGAATCTTCCATTTTTCTTTAAAGAAAACTAAATGTTCGTTCCACATCTTTTCTTGCCGCCTCTTGTAACCTCTTGAGATTCTTTTCCTTTGGGTCGGTAAGATACGTGTATGCTTTAACAAAGGTCGACCACTTGTTATAGATTCCATCAGTAAGATAGTAGGCACGTTTGTAAAAGCGTCCATTCACATAAAATGAAGTGTCTGGAGTCGTTCCAATTATTTCCGGAAGATACAAGTCGGATTGATTCAATACATTGATATCATTGTTCGACCCCGGCGTTCCAAAAAAGGCATGCCAAATCCACAAATCATGTGACGCCGTAACCTCAAGCATAATAGTAGGAACACCATAGTCACCTCTCGTATATTGCCCTCTCAACGCTCTAGGACAATTCCTCCATTCGACATGGGTACAATCGATGCTACCAAGCATGCCGGGAATGTGATGCTTAACTTCATGGGCCTCGTAAATGTGTGCAACATCGTGTTGAGTCGGCCTACATAAGTACTCTCGGCCGTACAACTTAATAATGGCGTTACAAAAACAATCAATATTTTCACGTGAAGTTCTTGCGGCGATGCATAAGTACTCGTCATACTCATCGGGCGACCCGCCCGTTGAGAGTTGTCTAACGGCGACGTAATTTTTTTCATCGCCGTGAAACTTTTCTTGCCTCGAGCGTCGTATCCTTCTTGAAATATGGGAAGTTTGCTTCAACGTCTTCTACTATGGATAAAAACATACTTTTATCCATACGAAACTTATGACGAAAATAATCTTCGTCATACTTTGGTTCTTCAACGAACCAATCGTTCATTAGAGTTTCAAGACCAATATCCGACGACGATCTACGCTTTGACGGGGTCGGAATTCGCTAGAGCTTGTCGTGTCTTGAATATATTTATGTGCTTTAAGCAAAAATTGCAACGAACTACCCGTGGATTCGTCAGATGAAGTAGGATATTTATAATCCTCGGACGAAGAATCGGATGATATTTTTTTTTCTATAAAAGGGATAGAGATTTGGTATATAATTTGAAAGTAAGAGGTGGAGAAATTGAAAAAAATGGTGTGTCGTGGTTTAAAATTGATGAAAGTGTGTGGTTTATATAGAATAAAATGTATTAGAAAAATAAATTTTTTTTTAAAAGTGCCAAACGGCTCTTTTGACCGTTGTGGGGTCCCCACTCAACTAATCACGCTCCCATCTCTCTCTCTTCTCCCTCTCTCATCTCTCTCCTGCCAGTGAACAACCCTGGTTTCTCCACTCTCTCTCCATCGGTAAAGTGGTGGCGGCAGTGATGTACCCGCGCGACGCCACTAGCAGGGAAACCATTTACCGCTTCCACTCCCTCCCCCTTATGCTAATATCTAAAGTATAATCAATGGTGAGTTGGTGTATTAGATTGGAGCCCCCTAGTGACTTATAGGTCCTAGGTTTGAATCCTTATTCAGCCAACTTAACTTTGAGATATAAGCAATGTTGTAGAACTAGTGGATGGGGATCAGATCAGCGAGGTAGGGAGACAGAAGATTTTGAAAAATTGGGGAGATATCGGATTGGATGAATAGTGAATGATAATAATAACTTATGGAAATATATTTAATAAAAATTTAGAAATATATTAAAAACTCATAAATTTGAACTTTTGTATAACTTATTTAAAAAATTGACAAATATAAATAAATATAGATATAAAGGCTAGTAGCTTGTGAAAAAAAAAAATTTTTTGTTGACTTTGACCCGATCCAAGCCGAGATTTGACCGATATTCCGAGATTTGACCCGATCCAACGATTTCTCCAACGTTGACTAGCGTTGACCCGATATATGACCCGATCCTAGCCATCCCGTCTCCTTGACTTCCCGATCCCGAGATGGCTGATATCTCGGCCGACAACCGATATTTACAATACTGGATATAAGTAGACCTTCTATGAGAGTTTGACTTGGGTATACCCAGGTTCAAGTATGAGGAGGCAGAGTTTACCCCTATTAATTGTCGTGCTTTCGGGCGGATTAGTAGGGGGTTTCCCTCAATTGGGTATTTGAAATAGACATTTCTACTTCGAGGGAGTTCTCTAGCGCGGAACCAATTAAGACAACGTATGCTAGACCTCTCGCTGTTGAATTGCGATACGAAGTTTCAAGCGAAATTCAACTTTAAAAAAAAAAAAAAAAAAAAAAATTAAATGAAAGAGAGGAAAAAAAAAAAAAAAAAAAAAAAAAAAAAAAAAAAAAAAAAAAAAAAAAAAAAAAAAAAAAAAAAAAAAAAAAAAAAAAAAAAAAAAAAAAAAAAAAAAAAAAAAAAAAAAAAAAAAAAAAAAAAAAAAAAAAAAAAAAAAAAAAAAAAAAAAAAAAAAAAAAAAAAAAAAAAAAAAAAAAAAAAAAAAAAAAAAAAAAAAAAAAAAAAAAAAAAAAAAAAAAAAAAAAAAAAAAAAAAAAAAAAAAAAAAAAAAAAAAAAAAAAAAAAAAAAAAAAAAAAAAAAAAAAAAAAAAAAAAAAAAAAAAAAAAAAAAAAAAAAAAAAAAAAAAAAAAAAAAAAAAAAAAAAAAAAAAAAAAAAAAAAAAAAAAAAAAAAAAAAAAAAAAAAAAAAAAAAAAAAAAAAAAAAAAAAAAAAAAAAAAAAAAAAAAAAAAAAAAAAAAAAAAAAAAAAAAAAAAAAAAAAAAAAAAAAAAAAAAAAAAAAAAAAAAAAAAAAAAAAAAAAAAAAAAAAAAAAAAAAAAAAAAAAAAAAAAAAAAAAAAAAAAAAAAAAAAAAAAAAAAAAAAAAAAAAAAAAAAAAAAAAAAAAAAAAAAAAAAAAAAAAAAAAAAAAAAAAAAAAAAAAAAAAAAAAAAAAAAAAAAAAAAAAAAAAAAAAAAAAAAAAAAAAAAAAAAAAAAAAAAAAAAAAAAAAAAAAAAAAAAAAAAAAAAAAAAAAAAAAAAAAAAAAAAAAAAAAAAAAAAAAAAAAAAAAAAAAAAAAAAAAAAAAAAAAAAAAAAAAAAAAAAAAAAAAAAAAAAAAAAAAAAAAAAAAAAAAAAAAAAAAAAAAAAAAAAAAAAAAAAAAAAAAAAAAAAAAAAAAAAAAAAAAAAAAAAAAAAAAAAAAAAAAAAAAAAAAAAAAAAAAAAAAAAAAAAAAAAAAAAAAAAAAAAAAAAAAAAAAAAAAAAAAAAAAAAAAAAAAAAAAAAAAAAAAAAAAAAAAAAAAAAAAAAAAAAAAAAAAAAAAAAAAAAAAAAAAAAAAAAAAAAAAAAAAAAAAAAAAAAAAAAAAAAAAAAAAAAAAAAAAAAAAAAAAAAAAAAAAAAAAAAAAAAAAAAAAAAAAAAAAAAAAAAAAAAAAAAAAAAAAAAAAAAAAAAAAAAAAAAAAAAAAAAAAAAAAAAAAAAAAAAAAAAAAAAAAAAAAAAAAAAAAAAAAAAAAAAAAAAAAAAAAAAAAAAAAAAAAAAAAAAAAAAAAAAAAAAAAAAAAAAAAAAAAAAAAAAAAAAAAAAAAAAAAAAAAAAAAAAAAAAAAAAAAAAAAAAAAAAAAAAAAAAAAAAAAAAAAAAAAAAAAAAAAAAAAAAAAAAAAAAAAAAAAAAAAAAAAAAAAAAAAAAAAAAAAAAAAAAAAAAAAAAAAAAAAAAAAAAAAAAAAAAAAAAAAAAAAAAAAAAAAAAAAAAAAAAAAAAAAAAAAAAAAAAAAACTAATAAAGCACATATATTAAACACCAGGATTAAATGTGTAAATACTCCGGTTCCATTATTTACTGGAACGTCGACTGACGTAAGAGTATTACAAATAGTGTAGAGTGATACATTTACAATATACATTAATTGTAATTATCTGACGTAAGAGAATTACAGATAGTGTAGAATGATTACAGATAGTGTATCACGCTTCCACTGCGCTACACACCTATTATATATATGTGCATTCTCTCATCAAAAGGATATAACAAAAACACATAACTAAATCCTTCAATCCCATTATAATACAATCATCTTAATTTGGGAACCCGACAATCCTAATGGCTAATCTGTTCAATTCATCCACTGGATCATCGGGTATGTAATCTCTAATCATATTTTCATTATTTACTCATTTATATATACGAATCATATAATTTATTCCAACATGTGGTATCAGAGCAAAAGACTCCTAACGACCCCTTGATTCGTATATTATTTATTTATGTAAATACTTGAAACATGTTTTATGTTGAAAATATGATTTTATAAAGTAAACATTTTTGTTAGTTTTGTTCCATTATTTTGTTCGGAACATAACTACACTTCTGTAAATGAATTTGGAAATGATTGAAATAACTCTTTTAATCATAATATTTGATCGAAAAGAAAACTTACTTGGTAATCCATCGGATGATAAATCGACCGTAGTGGTACTGTTTTTTTTTCTTTTTTTTTTTTTTTTTTTTTTTTTTTTTTTTTTTTTTTTTTTTTTTTTTTTTTTTTTTTTTTTTTTTTTTTTTTTTTTTTTTTTTTTTTTTTTTTTTTTTTTTTTTTTTTTTTTTTTTTTTTTTTTTTTTTTTTTTTTTTTTTTTTTTTTTTTTTTTTTTTTTTTTTTTTTTTTTTTTTTTTTTTTTTTTTTTTTTTTTTTTTTTTTTTTTTTTTTTTTTTTTTTTTTTTTTTTTTTTTTTTTTTTTTTTTTTTTTTTTTTTTTTTTTTTTTTTTTTTTTTTTTTTTTTTTTTTTTTTTTTTTTTTTTTTTTTTTTTTTTTTTTTTTTTTTTTTTTTTTTTTTTTTTTTTTTTTTTTTTTTTTTTTTTTTTTTTTTTTTTTTTTTTTTTTTTTTTTTTTTTTTTTTTTTTTTTTTTTTTTTTTTTTTTTTTTTTTTTTTTTTTTTTTTTTTTTTTTTTTTTTTTTTTTTTTTTTTTTTTTTTTTTTTTTTTTTTTTTTTTTTTTTTTTTTTTTTTTTTTTTTTTTTTTTTTTTTTTTTTTTTTTTTTTTTTTTTTTTTTTTTTTTTTTTTTTTTTTTTTTTTTTTTTTTTTTTTTTTTTTTTTTTTTTTTTTTTTTTTTTTTTTTTTTTTTTTTTTTTTTTTTTTTTTTTTTTTTTTTTTTTTTTTTTTTTTTTTTTTTTTTTTTTTTTTTTTTTTTTTTTTTTTTTTTTTTTTTTTTTTTTTTTTTTTTTTTTTTTTTTTTTTTTTTTTTTTTTTTTTTTTTTTTTTTTTTTTTTTTTTTTTTTTTTTTTTTTTTTTTTTTTTTTTTTTTTTTTTTTTTTTTTTTTTTTTTTTTTTTTTTTTTTTTTTTTTTTTTTTTTTTTTTTTTTTTTTTTTTTTTTTTTTTTTTTTTTTTTTTTTTTTTTTTTTTTTTTTTTTTTTTTTTTTTTTTTTTTTTTTTTTTTTTTTTTTTTTTTTTTTTTTTTTTTTTTTTTTTTTTTTTTTTTTTTTTTTTTTTTTTTTTTTTTTTTTTTTTTTTTTTTTTTTTTTTTTTTTTTTTTTTTTTTTTTTTTTTTTTTTTTTTTTTTTTTTTTTTTTTTTTTTTTTTTTTTTTTTTTTTTTTTTTTTTTTTTTTTTTTTTTTTTTTTTTTTTTTTTTTTTTTTTTTTTTTTTTTTTTTTTTTTTTTTTTTTTTTTTTTTTTTTTTTTTTTTTTTTTTTTTTTTTTTTTTTTTTTTTTTTTTTTTTTTTTTTTTTTTTTTTTTTTTTTTTTTTTTTTTTTTTTTTTTTTTTTTTTTTTTTTTTTTTTTTTTTTTTTTTATTGTCATCCATTATTTGCCTAACCCACTTTGTTTGTCGACAAGATAAAATGCAACAAAACAAAATTGCTTTTATGATTATACTATCCACTTCATTATGACCTCCTTACCCGAACGATTTGACCCTTTCAAGGTGAATTACAACGCCATGAAAGATAAATGGTCAATGGGTGAACTTATCGCCATGTGCGTACAAGAGGAGGATCGCCTGAAGCTGCGACAACCTGAATCTGTTCACCTTACCACCACCACTAACTACCATAAAAGGAAGACAAATCATGGTAAAAAGAATAATAATTATAAGGTCCAAAAGGCTAATCCGGGTGCTGTTGCCTCCAGCTCCAACTCCTTCACTGGCAAGAACTGTAAATTTTGTCGTGGCAAAGACCATAGTCAAAAGGATTGCCCTAAATTCAAGGAATGGCTGGCTAAGAAAGGTAACGTATTATATGTAATATTTGATTCCTTTACTACTGATGTACCAATTAATACATGGTGGGGTGATTCTGGTTCTATGGTTCATGTAACCAACTCAATGCAGGGATTCCATACAATCCAGAAGCTACCAAAGGGCCAAAGAAAACTTAGAGTTGGAAGCGGTGATCTATTAGAAGTCGAAGCCATGGGGACTTATAATTTACATATGAGCACCAGAAAGTGTATTGGACTAGAAGATACCTTATATGTTCCAAGGATAACTCGGAACCTTGTATCTATTTCTAGACTAGACCTTGAAGGTTATGTAATAACTCATGGTTTGATTTTGTGCCCAAAGGTCAAAAGATAAAGTGTTGTGTCGCATGCCCCTAATGCTCCTGTTTACTTGGATATTACTTCTGCCCAAAGGTGATGTAACATCCCATGTGTCAAAAGAACTTCTTTTGCGTGCATAATATACACGATGCTTGATTTTGTGCCCAAAGGTCAAAAGATAAAGTGTTGTGTCGCATGCCCCTAATGCTCCTGTTTACTTGGATATTACTTCTGCCCAAAGGTGATTTAATATACCCATGTGTCAAAAGAACTTCTTTTGCGTGCATAATATACGCGATGCTTGATTTTGTGCCCAAAGGTCAAAAGATAAAGTGTTGTGTCGCATGCCCCTAATGCTCCTGTTTACTTGGATATTACTTCTGCCCAAAGGTGATTTAATATACCCATGTGTCAAAAGAACTTCTTTTGCGTGCATAATATACGCGATGCTTGATTTTGTGCCCAAAGGTCAAAAGATAAAGTGTTGTGTCGCATGCCCCTAATGCTCCTGTTTACTTGGATATTACTTCTGCCCAAAGGTGATTTAATATACCCATGTGTCAAAAGAACTTCTTTTGCGTGCATAATATACGCGATGCTTGATTTTGTGCCCAAAGGTCAAAAGATAAAGTGTTGTGTCGCATGCCCCTAATGCTCCTGTTTACTTGGATATTACTTCTGCCCAAAGGTGATTTAATATACCCATGTGTCAAAAGAACTTCTTTTGCGTGCATAATATACGCGATGCTTGATTTTGTGCCCAAAGGTCAAAAGATAAAGTGTTGTGTCGCATGCCCCTAATGCTCCTGTTTACTTGGATATTACTTCTGCCCAAAGGTGATTTAATATACCCATGTGTCAAAAGAACTTCTTTTGCGTGCATAATATACGCGATGCTTGATTTTGTGCCCAAAGGTCAAAAGATAAAGTGTTGTGTCGCATGCCCCTAATGCTCCTGTTTACTTGGATATTACTTCTGCCCAAAGGTGATTTAATATACCCATGTGTCAAAAGAACTTCTTTTGCGTGCATAATATACGCGATGCTTGATTTTGTGCCCAAAGGTCAAAAGATAAAGTGTTGTGTCGCATGCCCCTAATGCTCCTGTTTACTTGGATATTACTTCTGCCCAAAGGTGATTTAATATACCCATGTGTCAAAAGAACTTCTTTTGCGTGCATAATATACGCGATGCTTGATTTTGTGCCCAAAGGTCAAAAGATAAAGTGTTGTGTCGCATGCCCCTAATGCTCCTGTTTACTTGGATATTACTTCAAGCCTACTTATTTTAGGCATTACTTTAGCTCCATTAATTTAGAGACATTATTTAGTCTGTCTTATATAGCTAACACTGTCACTATAATAATCTTCTATAATTAGCATCCTAAATATATCCTCCTTATTTCCACTATAGTACCGAACTTTGGCATTGAGCCACTTACTGGTGCGAACTTCACTTCCTGGAAGGAGCAAATGCTGCTAGGTCTGGGCTTATATGACCTTGATTATGCACTTCGATTTGATGAACCCACTGCCATTACTGAAGCCTCAACAGCTACTCAAAAGGCAGAATTTGAAAAGTGGAAGAAATCAAATCGCTTAGCATTAATGATGATCAAGAACTCTATTAGTGTCAGTATCCGAGGTGCGATCCCACACTCGAACAATGTCAAGACTTACCTCAAATCTGTTGAGGATCAATTTAAAGGATCGTCTAAGGCTCATGCAAGTTCCCTAATGCTTCAAATGCTGACTCTTAAGTATGAGGGGACTAGTGGTGTTCGTGAACATATCATGAAAATGCAGGATATGGCTCATAAACTCAAGAGTCTTGAAATGGAAGTTTCTGACAACTTCCTTGTCCACTTCATTATGACCTCCTTACCCGAACGATTTGACCCTTTCAAGGTGAATTACAACGCCATGAAAGATAAATGGTCAATGGGTGAACTTATCGCCATGTGCGTACAAGAGGAGGATCGCCTGAAGCTGCGACAACCTGAATCTGTTCACCTTACCACCACCACTAACTACCATAAAAGGAAGACAAATCATGGTAAAAAGAATAATAATTATAAGGTCCAAAAGGCTAATCCGGGTGCTGTTGCCTCCAGCTCCAACTCCTTCACTGGCAAGAACTGTAAATTTTGTCGTGGCAAAGACCATAGTCAAAAGGATTGCCCTAAATTCAAGGAATGGCTGGCTAAGAAAGGTAACGTATTATATGTAATATTTGATTCCTTTACTACTGATGTACCAATTAATACATGGTGGGGTGATTCTGGTTCTATGGTTCATGTAACCAACTCAATGCAGGGATTCCATACAATCCAGAAGCTACCAAAGGGCCAAAGAAAACTTAGAGTTGGAAGCGGTGATCTATTAGAAGTCGAAGCCATGGGGACTTATAATTTACATATGAGCACCGGAAAGTGTATTAGACTAGAAGATACCTTATATGTTCCAAGGATAACTCGGAACCTTGTATCTATTTCTAGACTAGACCTTGAAGGTTATGTAATAACTCATGGTTGCGGCAAGATTGCCATTACTTTTAATAACCAACTACTTGGTCGTGGTTTCTTGGATGGATTACTGTATAAATTAGAACTGGATAATAATTTCTCACAATCTTTGTTGTCACTTAATATTGATGACGTAACTAAAACAAAGACAAAATCAACTAAACAAACAGAGAATTCCTCCATGTTGTGGCATAAACGTCTTGGCCACATCTCTCGAGATCGCATGACACGTCTCGTTAAAGATGGAATCTTACCATCTCTTGATTTCAGTGATTTTGAAACATGTATTAAGTGCCTTAAAGGCAAAATGGCTAAAGGGAATAAGAAAGGGTCCATCAGAAGTTCCAACTTGTTGGAAATAATTCACACTGATATCAGTGGACCCTATCCCGCATCAATAACTGGACATACATCATTTATTACATTTATTGATGATTATTCACGTTATATGCACCTGTATCTAATCAAAGATAAATCTGAATCATTACAAACTTTTATTGACTTTAAAACAATGGTTGAAAATCAATTAAGTCGAAAAATAAAAGTGGTTCGATCAGATAGAGGAGGTGAGTATTATGGTAAACATACGGATATTGGTCAAGCTCCTGGTCCTTTCCATAACTTTTGTAAGGAACAGGGCATAATTAACCAATACACCATGCCTGGTACTCCGCAACAAAATGGTGTTGCTGAAAGGAGAAACCGAACTTTAATGGACATGGTGAGAAGTATGCTTGCTAACACTAACCTCCCTACATTCCTTTGGACAGAGGCATTAAAAACAGCCGTTCATATACTCAATAGGGTTCCCTCAAAATCTGTCCCTAAAACTCCTCATGAGATATGGACAGGTCGGAAACCGAGCTTAAAATATATGAAAGTATGGGGCTGTCCCGCCGAAGCAAAATTCTATAACCCTAATTTAAAGAAACTGGATTCCAAAACCATTACTTGTTTCTTTATTGGTTATCCTGATAACTCCAAAGGTTATCGGTTTTACTGTCCTTCCCATACTACGAGAATCATGGATACAATGCATGCCACATTCCTCGAGAATTCAGAGATCAGTGGGAGCACGACAAATCCTGATTTAGATTTGCAAAATGTACAAGAAGCGGGGGGGGGGGGGGGGGGGGGGGGGGGGGGGGGGGGGGGGGGGGGGGGGGGGGGGGGGGGGGGGGGGGGGGGGGGGGGGGGGGGGGGGGGGGGGGGGGGGGGGGGGGGGGGGGGGGGGGGGGGGGGGGGGGGGGGGGGGGGGGGGGGGGGGGGGGGGGGGGGGGGGGGGGGGGGGGGGGGGGGGGGGGGGGGGGGGGGGGGGGGGGGGGGGGGGGGGGGGGGGGGGGGGGGGGGGGGGGGGGGGGGGGGGGGGGGGGGGGGGGGGGGGGGGGGGGGGGGGGGGGGGGGGGGGGGGGGGGGGGGGGGGGGGGGGGGGGGGGGGGGGGGGGGGGGGGGGGGGGGGGGGGGGGGGGGGGGGGGGGGGGGGGGGGGGGGGGGGGGGGGGGGGGGGGGGGGGGGGGGGGGGGGGGGGGGGGGGGGGGGGGGGGGGGGGGGGGGGGGGGGGGGGGGGGGGGGGGGGGGGGGGGGGGGGGGGGGGGGGGGGGGGGGGGGGGGGGGGGGGGGGGGGGGGGGGGGGGGGGGGGGGGGGGGGGGGGGGGGGGGGGGGGGGGGGGGGGGGGGGGGGGGGGGGGGGGGGGGGGGGGGGGGGGGGGGGGGGGGGGGGGGGGGGGGGGGGGGGGGGGGGGGGGGGGGGGGGGGGGGGGGGGGGGGGGGGGGGGGGGGGGGGGGGGGGGGGGGGGGGGGGGGGGGGGGGGGGGGGGGGGGGGGGGGGGGGGGGGGGGGGGGGGGGGGGGGGGGGGGGGGGGGGGGGGGGGGGGGGGGGGGGGGGGGGGGGGGGGGGGGGGGGGGGGGGGGGGGGGGGGGGGGGGGGGGGGGGGGGGGGGGGGGGGGGGGGGGGGGGGGGGGGGGGGGGGGGGGGGGGGGGGGGGGGGGGGGGGGGGGGGGGGGGGGGGGGGGGGGGGGGGGGGGGGGGGGGGGGGGGGGGGGGGGGGGGGGGGGGGGGGGGGGGGGGGGGGGGGGGGGGGGGGGGGGGGGGGGGGGGGGGGGGGGGGGGGGGGGGGGGGGGGGGGGGGGGGGGGGGGGGGGGGGGGGGGGGGGGGGGGGGGGGGGGGGGGGGGGGGGGGGGGGGGGGGGGGGGGGGGGGGGGGGGGGGGGGGGGGGGGGGGGGGGGGGGGGGGGGGGGGGGGGGGGGGGGGGGGGGGGGGGGGGGGGGGGGGGGGGGGGGGGGGGGGGGGGGGGGGGGGGGGGGGGGGGGGGGGGGGGGGGGGGGGGGGGGGGGGGGGGGGGGGGGGGGGGGGGGGGGGGGGGGGGGGGGGGGGGGGGGGGGGGGGGGGGGGGGGGGGGGGGGGGGGGGGGGGGGGGGGGGGGGGGGGGGGGGGGGGGGGGGGGGGGGGGGGGGGGGGGGGGGGGGGGGGGGGGGGGGGGGGGGGGGGGGGGGGGGGGGGGGGGGGGGGGGGGGGGGGGGGGGGGGGGGGGGGGGGGGGGGGGGGGGGGGGGGGGGGGGGGGGGGGGGGGGGGGGGGGGGGGGGGGGGGGGGGGGGGGGGGGGGGGGGGGGGGGGGGGGGGGGGGGGGGGGGGGGGGGGGGGGGGGGGGGGGGGGGGGGGGGGGGGGGGGGGGGGGGGGGGGGGGGGGGGGGGGGGGGGGGGGGGGGGGGGGGGGGGGGGGGGGGGGGGGGGGGGGGGGGGGGGGGGGGGGGGGGGGGGGGGGGGGGGGGGGGGGGGGGGGGGGGGGGGGGGGGGGTGTCTCTCGTAAAGATTCCCTAAGGATCGTTATGGCGCTCGTAGCTCATTTTGATTTAGAGTTACATCAGATGGACGTCAAAACTGCTTTCTTAAATGGAGACTTGCAAGAAGACGTATACATGCGACAACCTGAAGGATTTATTCCAAAGGGTAAAGAGCACATGGTCTGCAAGCTAAAGAAATCCATTTATGGGTTGAAGCAAGCATCAAGACAATGGTACCTAAAATTTGATGAAGTCATGAAATCACAAGAATTCCTGAAAAATCAAGTGGATCAATGCACCTATCTCAAGATCAGTGGGAGTAATTTTGCAATCCTTGTTTTGTACGTAGATGACATTCTACTAGCAAGTAACAACTTGGATTTATTGCATGAGTTGAAGCGAATGCTTTCGCAAACATTCGACATGAAAGATCTCGGTGATGCCTCTTATGTCTTAGGTATCGAAATACATCGAGATAGGCGTAATGGTGTTCTTGGTCTCTCACAAAAGGGCTATATTGAACGCATATTAGAACGCTATAACATGCAGAACTGCACTCCTACTGTAGCTCCGGTAGTAAAGGGAGATATATTTGGATCTTTCCAAACTCCGAGCACTGAGGTTGAAAAGGAGCAGATGAGGATGATACCTTACTCGTCAGTAGTTGGGAGCATAATGTATGCTCAGGTCTGTACGCGACCAGATATCGCTTATATTGCCGGAATGCTTGGCCGTTACTTATCTAATCCTGGATCAGCTCACTGGCAAGCGGCTAAAAAGGTTCTACGATATCTGCAAGGGACCAAAGATTACAAACTGACATACAGAAGAAGTGACAACTTAGAAGTGGTAGGATATTCTGATTCAGACTTTGCTAAAAGCAAAGAAGATAAGGATTACAAACTGACATACAGAAGAAGTGACAACTTAGAAGTGGTAGGATATTCTGATTCAGACTTTGCTAAAAGCAAAGAAGATAAGAAATCCACTTCCGGATATATTTTCATGTTAGCTGGCGGACCCATATCTTGGCGGAGTCATAAACAGAAACTGACCGCAACATCCACAATGATGGCTGAATATATTGCAGTGTACAATGCAACTTGCCATGGTATGTTGTTAAGGAACCTCGTCAGTGGACTCAAAATCGTCAACTCCATTTCAAGACCATTGAAGCTTTACTGTGATAACTCAGCTGCCGTAACTTTCTCGAACAGTAACAGTTCAACTGGCGCTGGGCTGTACCTCGATACAAAGTATCTGTTCATACGAGAACGGGTTGAGGAAAATGTTCTTTGTATTGAGTACATAAGTACAAATGACATGCTAGCGGATCCCATGACCAAAGGTCTTCCTCCTAAAGTCTTCGTAGGACATGTCTCGAAGATGGGGCTTATAAAAGACTTAATGTAATAGCATATTGTACTTATTGGCTATGATTTCGGTTTAAAACAAAATGAGTATTATCCCGGCCGGACTTAACAATACTCATAGATAAATGATCGCTTGGTCAAGTGGGAGAATGTTGGAACCACATTAAATGTGACCGTCACAGATCATTTATCCTACATGATATGATAATTGACGATAACTAAAATCCCTATGTCTAGTAAATATACGATGGGCGTATTTACTATTATAGACGTAGTATAGGGTTTCCCACTAGGTGATTGGAACTTGAGAGACTAATAAAGCACATATATTAAACACCAGGATTAAATGTGTAAATACTCCGGTTCCATTATTTACTGGAACGTCGACTGACGTAAGAAAATTACAAATAGTGTAGAGTGATACATTTACAATATTACAATATGTAGAATATTACAAATAGTGTAGAGTGATACATTTAGAATATACATTAATTGTAATTCTCTGACGTAAGAGAATTACAGATAGTGTAGAATGATTACAGATAGTGTAATGATTACATTGTACAATATACAATTTAGAATATTACAGATATGTAGAATATTACGATATGTAGAATATTACAGATAGTGTAAGAGTATTACAGATAGTGTAGAGTGATACATTTACAATATACATTAATTGTAATTCTCTGACGTAAGAGAATTACAGATAGTGTAGAATGATTACAGATAGTGTATCACGCTTCCACTGCGCTACACACCTATTATATATATGTGCATTCTCTCATCAAAAGGATATAACAAAAACACATAACTAAATCCTTCAATCCCATTATAATACAATCATCTTAATTTGGGAACCCGACAATCCTAATGGCTAATCTGTTCAATTCATCCACTGGATCATCGGGTATGTAATCTCTAATCATATTTCATTATTTACTCATTTATATATACGAATCATATAATTTATTCCAACAAGTTGCGCTCGCCATGCATGCTCGGTTTTGTGTGATTATGTTTATTATGGGTTTATGTTGTTAATTATATGTCCAATTGGGCTCTTATATGGTACGTTTTGCTAAATATGCACTAAGGTGTGCTTTGTTGTATGCTCTGTCATTTATACTCTTTTTTAATGTAACCATGTGATCAGCGACGGATCCAGTAATGAAAGTCACATGTGTCCAATTTAAATAGAGTAAAAAAAAATTTCCCCCATATGGTGGGTCGGATCGAGAGTTTACATATATATATTATACACATTATCCAAGTTCTTACAATTGTACACGACCAAATTTCATGTCGTGAAAAGTGTCTATAATTGTATTGTTACTAAGATCTAAGACTTTCTTTCTCGACATATGATACGAGACAATCATTCATAAATTCGTAACCTATTCTGTTTCATAGAATAACATCATTATTTTATTAAACTTCTTGTATTTATATGTATATATTAGTTATATATAAATCATTTGTAGCTTTAAAAAAGACTCGTATTTGATTTAATAACATATTTAGAACTTCACAACAAATAATAGTACAACTATTTTTACTAGTTTCTTGTCGAAGTATTATTCAATTGTTGCCAAAAAGGAAAAATGATAGTAATAATATAGATTATCAAAAAAAAAAAAATGCTCATTGCCGCATTTTACGGGTTTTTGAGCTCCAATACCTCGATAGTGTATGTGGGAGGTTAAAGATGCAGGCACACCCTATTTCAACCTAGGTAGAGAGGCTGCTTTCATATTCTACTTAAATGATACAAAATGACCTACTATTTTTGCATGAGATGAAAATTGAACCATTGACCTCTAAAAAAGAATGAGAGATTGTTTAGACCCACTAAAAAGGAACCCTATTATTTATTACTTTAGGTTTAGGCTCAGTGTGCCACCACATCATCTTCTTCATTTATATCCCCACCTGCTCGATTGTTTCTTTAGCATTACAGTTGAGTTTTCACAAAAATTGAAAAATCTTATACTCCAACACTTTAGGTTCAGAACTTCTTCAATTCAATTTAAGGTGTGTCCAAGTCCAATTCTTAAGTGTGTCCAACCATAATTTACCATATACTCCCTAAAAGTTTTTGGAATCTAACATAGGTCCATGGACCTACCTTTGACCTGTGTAGATCCGCCCTTCCATATGATACGCGGCCGATAGATATGGTTACTTACTTGTTACTCACTTCTGTTATGTCCCCGTTTCGCCATAGATTCTTATGGAAGCAGTCTACCTTTGGGTAGAGACACGACTGTCTACAACTCACCTCCCCCATACCCTGCTTATGCAGGGATTTGGTATTGTTGTTGTTGTATGAGGCTAACTTATACTTTTATCAACAAATAAACTAAACACTTTTTATAATCACAAACTAACTGAGCTTGATTAAGTAGTTGGAGCCCCTGAGAAAAAGTTCAATGGTTGGAGGTCTTTTTTTACTTTTAGTATAACTTGAAAGCAACCTCTTTTTCTTAACTAAAAGTGAATCTATCTACCTATCAAGCTCCCAATACACTTCGAAAACGGTATTAGGACTCAATACCCGTATAAGATGACAATGAGTGTTACTTACTACCTTACCCTTTATAAACATACAACCCTCCACTAAGCCCGCTAGACAAATTGGTTGAATCTCCTTCTTCATCAACAATTTTATTCTACTTTAAACATGAGATCATAGATCAACATAATTTTTGAAGTCTTGTCGTCTTGATCCCACTTTAGTATCGTCCCAATAGCAATCATAGGAAGTGGTGCAATATCTCAAGTAGAACCGGGACCGATATCTATTTTGTTGGTTCACGGGGTTTGAGATCGTTGTACTGGAAATTGGTGAAAGTGATACCGTATTTCAAATGGGACCAGGATCGGTACCATATATTGATGATTTTTTGGACCAGTACCGTTGGTAACAAGATTAGTATGAGACGTATCGATACTACGCTCATCTCCACATGACCAGGATTGAACACTTAAACTCTATTAAGAAAGCTAACCCATATCTACAAAATAGCTAAGTACTTGAACAAAAGAACGATACAATAAATTTTTTCATTTTATAAGATATTTAGAAATAAATATTATCAACCACCTGTATAATATAATTAGCTATAAAAACAATGAAAATCACACTAGTTTAAACTATATACAAATAAAGTTTCGGTCTTTTTTTCCATTTGCGAGTGGATTAATCCCAAACAACTACCCTTTTGCAGGTATCCCGAGTTATCTCGACAAACTTTTGTGGTCACAAAGAGAATATATTTGTTTCTAAGATTCAAATTTGAAACCGCCGGTTATATTTGTACTCACTACTAAAAAACTGACTTTTAGCGACGACAAAATTCGTAGGAAATTCGTAGGAAGACGGCTTTACCGAGAAATTTCCGACGAAAATAATCCATCGGAAAAACCAACCTCGGAAGCAATTACCGACCAAACTTTCCGACTAATATTTTACTTTCCGACGGTTTATTTCGACAGAAATCCCTCTATTTCATTTCTAAGATATTATTTTAATATAGTTATTCGTTGGAAAATGGTTGGAAATAACTATATTTTTCTACGAATTTCTAACAAAACTTCTAAACAAGAGTAGATTTTTATTGTTTAAAGAACGAGATTATATCGTCGGACATTCGTAAGAAATAGTTCCGACGTATTTCTGACAAATCATTTAAATTATTCTTAATCTCTTTTGACTTTTGGAACTTGCACATATTTCTTTGTAAATTCCTTAAAAAGTTTAAAATTTCTGACGAATTTCCAATAAAATATTTTATTTTAAAATTAATTAATATTAAACCAAAAGTTTCTAAGAATTTTTCGACGAAATCTTATTTTTGACAGTAATCCATTGGTATTTCGTCGCTAATGTTTGTATTTTAGTGTCGAATTTCCGACGAATCTTTGTTTGTGGTAAATTCGTTGAAATTTGTCGCAAATTTGTCAGTTTTCTTTTCATGCTATTTTTATCTGAATTTTGTCGGTAAATCATTGGAAATTTCTGATGAAAAAATTCCATCGGAAAATCTGTCGGTGATACCCAGTTTTCTAGTAGTGACTTACAAGGTATAATAAATTCAGGGAAGTGATATTTACACGGATTATTTTACTTTCTTTACGAAAATTAGATATGGATTTACTTTTATACCCACATCCCTTCTAAACCTTTGTTTTTTTGACTTGCGTTGTTTTTTCAAATTTAACTCCCATGTTTGTAGAACACCGTTGTGTACACCGCCACTAAATAAAAACCATCATGGATCAAAAAATCAAGAGAGTCTTAATGAATTCAAAAATCAAATCCCTCAATTATTCAATGATAATACTCATTACTAACATACATATTATCAAACCTTTATGAACTTATCTTTGAATTTAGTGTAGTTCAATACTTTCTTCACTACAATAATTTTTATTAAAATTTTCAATACCCAAAATTTATCCCCATGAATCTCATACACATTGATACTTAAGATCCTCTAGGTTAGTTAATGCAATACGAGTATAAACACAACTACACAAACATCATCAATTAAGAAAAAAATCATAGCAAGATAAAATAATAATAAAAAATTCATCATTTTAGTAACATAGCAACGTGGAGATCGATTGTCATGAAAAGTTCCACTTCCATCATCGGTTTCGGCCAACATGAAAGATAGAAAACCTCGGCACTATTGTTTTACTCCCTCCGTCCCATATTAAGTGTCATATTTTGACTTTTTGACTTTTTTTTTTTAACTTTTTGACTTTTTGACTTTTTGACTTTTTGACTTTTTGACTTTTTGACTTTTTGACTTTTTGACTTTTTGACTTTTTGACTTTTTGACTTTTTGACTTTTTGACTTTTTGACTTTTTGACTTTTTGACTTTTTGACTTTTTGACTTTTTGACTTTTTGACTTTTTGACTTTTTGACTTTTTGACTTTTTGACTTTTTGACTTTTTGACTTTTTGACTTTTTGACTTTTTGACTTTTTGACTTTTTGACTTTTTGACTTTTTGACTTTTTGACTTTTTGACTTTTTGACTTTTTGACTTTTTGACTTTTTGACTTTTTGACTTTTTGACTTTTTGACTTTTTGTCATATTTTGACTTTTTGACTTTTTTTCTTTTAACTTTGACCGTATATATTATTGTTTGTTGATAAACGCCTAAAGGACATGGTTTTAATGGATAAAATTGGATCACTTTGTGCTTGTTAATAGACGAGCAGGGCATTTTTATGTTTGTTTAAGTGTTTCAGGTCATTGGTGACAATTTGGAGCTAAATGGATCATAAACGAGTCAAGAAAAGTCGAGAATCAAGTGAAGAAGAAAAAACTGGAAATCTGGAAATTTCAACAGGCGTAGGTTACGCCCATATGAGCCGTACCTTACGCCAGACAAAAAGTCACAGGGCGTACCTTACGCCCAGGAGGGACGTAGGTTATGCCAGTTGCTGAACCAAAATTCCGAATTTTATGGTTTTAATTCAAGTTCAGTTATATCCCTTCTATGGACGACTTTTGGGAGTTACAACTCATATTTTTTATCCCTGGAGCAGTTCCTAACACACACAACACCCCAATTTCATCATCAAATCATAAATTCATGGAGATGACAATCCGAATTGAAGATTCAATGATGAAGACTTTAGGCTAATTCTCTTTTGATCATTCTCATGTGAACAATTATGTAAGACAATTGTATTCAACCTTTCTTATGTTCAAATTGGATTAGATGTTTAATTCTTCATTGTGTTTTGCATCTAATGTTGTTTGGAATTGAATGAATGATTACTTGTTTATAACTTTGAATGAATTTCATCTATCTTTTGATTTCAAATTCTTGTTTATCATGGATTATTGAAAGAACCTCTTATGAACTTGTAATCTTGTTAATGAAAGGATAATTTAGTTGTGTCAATTCCCCGGTTTTTGTTATCGTGAATCATCACAACCTAATTAATTAGTTCTTAGCATTCATTCAATCCAAGCGTATAACGAATCATATCTATGTGGTTTCCAATGAACATAAGTTAGGTTATACTTTTGAAAACATAATTTGAAACATGAGAATGGTCCCTTTTATTTAATTGAATTATTTTGAGTTCATAATCAATTTTAGTTGTTAATCAAATCAATCAATCAATCAATATTAAGTTTATGTCTAGTTACTTAACTTTGTAAATTGTTTAACACTTTCCCATGATTCCCTGTGGAAACGATACTCAACTTACCCTTGCTAATTAGTGGTATTTAGTTTATATTTTTGATCGGTCCAACGACATCGATCAAATTTTGGCGCCGCTGCCGGGGAATCGGTGTGCAAAGTGTTAAAATTTGTTTTTAAATTAGTTTACTTAAAATTTTCAGAAAAATACAAAAAGAATTAGTTTAGTTTTAGTTAGTAGTTGTTTATTTCCTTTTAATTTTTGTAGTTCAGTGTTACCCGAGGTGTGTTGCTTGTGTAGATTACAGGTTGTTTATGCATACGAGGTATTCAAAGAAGAAATCACCTTTGTTGTTTGATCCGGAAATTGAGAAAACAGCTAGGAGAAACCGAGTACTTCACCGTGCAACCATAAGTGACCCCGGTAACTCACAAAGAAACATTCCACCTACCGGAACTCCACCACCAATCATCCAACCCACCAGAATTCAACAAGAAACCAACCTTGACCCAAACAACCAACTTCTAAACCAACATCAACAACAAAACCCACCCCGATCCGTGAGGAGTGGTTTCACAACTCCTCACCGATTTGGAACACCAACCTATGTTGGAGATGGATCACGGTATACAGAGGAGTCGGTATATGATAGGGTTGATAATTGGGATGATGGGAGATTTGATGATCATGCGGATGGGTATGATTGGAATGATGGGGAAGATTATGTGCAACCATAAAACTTCCAATACCCGCAATACAACCAACCTCAACCTCAATACATCAACCAAGGACCAAGAGTTCCTCATGGTCCACCACCTCGCCACTACCGTCGTGGAGTTCCACCCAATAACCAACCACATAACCGAGCCATGCCAAACATGAACTATCAACCTCCACCACAAGGAGTTGATAGTCATTTCCGACCCGCCATAGCCGTTAATGCTTCACCTATAGTACCACCGATTTTGAGGGGTAGAGCTTTTGAAGTTAGACCTCAATGTTTGAGTATTTTACCGAGTTTCTATGGTAAAGCATCGGAGGAGCCTTATTTGCATTTGTCGGAGTTTGAGGCCATTTGTGGAACCATTGGAGGGCAAGGATTTTCACCGAATGAAGTTAAACTAGTCTTATTTCAGTTCACTTTGAAGGATAAGGCAAAGCAATGGTTCTTAGCATTGCCATCGGGAAGCATCTTTACATGGGCTGAAATGCAACAACAATTTTTAGATGAGTATTATACCATGCAAAAGACTAGTGATGCAAGGACTTCCATTAGAACTTTTCAGCAACAATCGGGTGAAACATTTCATGAATCTTTCAAGAGGTTTAATGAGTTGTTGAGAACATGTCCACACCATGGGATTGCTAAATGGGAGTTGATCACGGCTTTCTATGATGGTTTGTTACCGGAAGAGAAAAGAGATGTGAATTCAATTAGCAATGGTACTTTTTGACAAATCCCGAAGATGTTGATTGGGAATTCTTGAAGAAGATGAGTGTGAATTCAAAAAGGCAAGCTCAATCGAATAGGAGAGCAAGGCATCCAATAGCTTCTACTTCATCAACAAGTGATCAAGCCACCAAAGATCGACTTGAAGCTTTGGAACGAAAGTTTGCCAAGTTGGGGAAAGCTGAAAATAGGGGTGTTGCTCAAGTTTCTCAAGAATACCCGATTTGTGAGAGTTGTGATGAGCTTGGACATACGGCTTTGCAATGTCCATTGATCCCGGAACAAGTTGAAGAAGTGAATCAAGTGTATGGAGAAAAGAGACAATATGACATGAACTCCAACACTTATCATCCGGGAATGAGAAATCATCTCAATCTTAGATATGGAAATTCTTCAAACCAACTCAACCCGAACTTTCAAGGAAACAACCAAACCGGTGGAGTACCATCTCAACCATTCCAAGGCCGAAATTACAATCAAGGAAATTACCAAGGTGGCCAAAATCAGGGAGGATTCAATAGAGGCTACTCAAGGAACTATCAACAAGGTAATAATCAAGGTGGGCCTTCGGGAGGTAATGATGTGTCAACCCGGGAAATCATGGAGTACTTGAAAGAAATGGATAAGAAGAATGAAATTCGGGACAAGACGATTGAGTCTTTGCAAAAGAAAGTTGGTCAATTGGCGGAGGATGTATCGGAATTGAGGAAGAATCCGGGCAAGCTACCAAGTGATACGAAGATCAATCCACAACATCAAAGTGGCGGCTCCAAGAATGTAAAAAATGTGGAAATCAACAATGTAAGTCTTCTTCGTAGTGGTAAAGTTTATGATAATAAAGTTGTGCCTCCATCATCACTTGTTGATGGTGTGGTGGAGGATGTTGATGAGAATGAAGATAGTGAGCATGAACCGGAACATATTCTACCTAAATTAACTAAAAGAGTGTCTTTTAAAGAGGTAGAAAACAATAGGTCTAGTGGTAAATTTTCTGAAAAACAAGAAAGGATATGGAGGGTAATACCATTCCTTTTCCTTTGGCTTTGATTGATCCAAAACTTAGGCCTACACTTAAGAAAAGAGGTCCACATGAGGAAGAAATGTGGGAAACTTTTAAACAAGTGAAAATCAATATACCTCTTATTGACATAATCAAGCAAGTTCCGGCTTATGCTAAGTACCTTAAGGAGTTGTGTACCCAAAAACGGCACCATAAGCTTCCAAAGAAAATTGTTTTAAATGAAGAAGTTAGTGCCGTTGTGATGGGTATACTCCCACCTAAACTCCAAGATCCGGGAGCGCCTTTAATTACTATTCAAGTTGGTGATTTCAAAATGAATAAGGCACTTTTGGATATGGGGGCGGGTGTGAGTATCCTACCGGGTATTTTGTATGACCAATATGACTTTGGACCCTTGGAAAAAGTCGACACCACCTTGGTGATGGCTGATTTGTCCCTAAAACTCCCTATAGGAATTGTTCAAGATGTCATTGTTAAAGTGGAGGATTTTTATTACCCCGTGGACTTTTTGGTACTTGATTTTGCATCAAGCGGTAATATTAGGCAGCCCAATGTCATCATGGATAGACCCTTTTTGGCCACCGCTAATGCATTAATTGATTTTAGGAGGGGTACGGTTGAAATGACTTTTGGCAACCGTAAATTGAGGTTAAATGTTTTTGCTAGTGTTCCTAACCCCGTAGTTAGTGACGAATGCTTTATGGCGGACGTCATTGATGAGTGCATTCCTCATGAAAATAAGGAAGACACATGGGAGACTTGTGCTTTGGTTGACAGGTTAATCATGGAGCATAGTAAAGCATTGAAAAAGGAGGAGAAAGATTGGGAAATCATGGCCATTCAAGAAGGTAGACCACCATGGACTCATTTAGTGGAAAGTCTACCGGATCATATTGATACCCATCTTAAGCCATCCATTGAAAGTCCACCACAAGTGGAGTTGAAAGAGCTCCCATCTCATTTAAAGTATGCATTTTTGGGAGATGAAAAGACTTTGCCAGTGATCATTGCATCAAATTTGGAAGAAATGCAAGAAAGAGCATTACTTAAGGTGCTCAAGGAATACAAGGCGGCCATTGGATGGACAATTGCCGATTTAAAAGGCATTAGTCTATCAATTGTGATGCATAAAATCATCATCGATGCTGAAGCTAAACCTTCACGTGATGCTCAAAGAAGGTTGAATCCGCGTATACGTGAAGTGGTGAAGAAAGAGGTGCTAAAATGGTCGGATGCTGGAATTATTTACCCAATTTCGGATAGTACATGGGTAAGTCCAACACAAACGGTACCTAAGAAAGCAGGAATTCAAGTGGTGAAAGGAGATAGTGGTGAGCAAATTGCAACCCGACCCATCACCGGGTGGAGGGTGTGCATTGACTACCGAAAGTTGAACACCGCTACTTCCAAGGATCATTTCCCATTGCCATTCATTGATCAAATCATCGAAAAGCTTGCAAGGTCAGAAGTTTTATTGTTTTCTAGATGGTTATTCGGGTTATAATCAAATTGCTATCCATCCCGATGATCAACACAAGACCACATTCACATGCCCATATGGGACTTTTGCCTTTAGGAGAATGCCATTCGGGTTATGTAATGCTCCCGCCACCTTCCAAAGGTGCATGATGAGTATCTTCTCGGATATGGTCGGTGATTCCCTAGAAATCTTTATGGATGATTTTTCAATTTTTGGCCAAACCTTTGATAATTGTATTAATGAGCTAACTAAAGTCTTGAAAAGATGTGTTGAGACAAACTTGGTGTTAAGTTGGGAAAAGAGCCACTTTATGGTTCAAGAGGGGACGGTTTTGGGTCATGTGATTTCAAGTAAAGGCATGGAAGTTGACCGGGCCAAAATCAAAGTCATTTCTACTTTACCCCCTCCAACCAATGTTAAGGGTGTCCGTTCTTTTCTTGGACATGCCGGATTTTATAGAAGGTTCATAAAAGGATTTAGTGTCATTACCAAACCATTGTTCAAATTGTTGTTGAAAGATGTACCTTTTGTGTTTAATAATGAGTGTTTGAAAGCTTTTGAAACCTTGAAAGAAAAGTTGGTTGAAGCCCCCATTTTGCAATCACCTAATTGGTCCATGCCTTTTGAAATTATGTGTGATGCAAGTGACTTTGCAATTGGGGCTGTTTTGGGACAACGGGTAGACAAGAAACCCGTTGTGATTTATTATGCAAGCAAGACTTTATCGGATGCCCAACTGAATTATACCACCACCGAAAAAGAATTGCTTGCGGTTGTTTATGCACTTGACAAGTTTCGTTCTTATATTTGTGGTAGCAAGGTTATAGTGTACACAGATCATAGCGCGGTCAAGCATTTGATGGAAAAGAAGGATGCAAAGCCAAGGCTAATTCGATGGGTGTTGCTATTACAAGAGTTTGACTTGGAAATCCGAGACAAGAAAGGAAGTGAGAACGTGGTGGCGGACCACTTGTCAAGAATTCAAGCTATGGATGATAGTTCAACCAAGGAGATCAATGAGACCTTTCCGGATGAGCAATTACTAACCGTTTCTATTGTTCCTTGGTATGCAAATATTGTGAATTTTTTGTCCGCAGGTAAGATACCGGAGCATTGGGCCAAAAGAAAGAAGCAACAATTCTTGGCACAAGCAAAGCAATACATTTGGGATGAGCCGGACTTGTTCAAAGTTGTCCCGGATCAATTGGTGAGAAGATGTGTTCCGGAAGAAGAGATTCAAGAGGTGTTGACTCATGCACACTCATTTGCATGTGGAGGTCATTTCAGCGGTCAAAAGACAGGTTACAAGGTTTTAAATTGTGGTTTGTTTGGCCTAGTATCTTTAAAGATGCCGCTGAATTTGTTAAGAAATGTGTGAGATGTCAACAACTAGGTAGTATTACCAAGAGGAATGAAATGCCCATGCAACCCATTTTAGTTGTTAATATTTTTGATGTTTGGGGCATTGACTTTATGGGTCCCTTCCCTAATTACTTTGGTAATTACTACATTCTAGTGGCCGTAGATTATGTTTCAAAATGGGTAGAAGCCATTGGCACTAGAACCAATGACCATACCGTTGTATGCAAGTTTGTCCAAAGCAACATTTTCTCAAGATTTGGAATCCCTCGTGTGATTATAAGCGATGGGGGATCTCATTTCAAAAAAATTCAATTTGGCAAACTTCTCAAACGGTATGGCATAAACCACCGGATTGCCACCCCATATCACTCACAAACAAGTGGGCAAGTAGAAGTGTCTAATAGGCAAATCAAGGAAATTTTGCAAAAGACGGTAAGGCCCGACCGAAAAGATTGGTCAACCAAACTTAATGATGCTTTATGGGCTTACCGTACCGCTTTCAAAACACCTATTGGCACTACTCCTTACCGGTTGGTTTATGGAAAGGGTTGTCATCTTCCAATAGAATTGGCACATAGGGCATTATGGGCCGTTAAGGCCGTTAATATGGATTTTGAGAATGCAGGTAAAGAGAGAAAATTGCAGCTATGTGAGTTGGAAGAGTTGAGAAATGAGGCATATGAATGCGCATCGACCTACAAGGACAAGATGAAAGCGGTTCATGATGCCAAGTTGAAGAAAAAGGTGTTTGAAGTTGGCCAAAAAGTGTGGCTTTACAATTCAAGGCTCAAGTTCTTTCCTGGAAAGCTCAAAAGCAAATGGATGGGTCCATATGTTATTACAAGAGTTGGAAAGTTTGGAGAAATTGAGATTGAGGATCCGAAGGATGGAGTGAAGCAAATGGTCAATGGACACCGTTTGAAGCCTTATTTGGATGCAAGCGACATCAATGGAGCTACAACGGAAATGGTGAACTTCATATCAAGTCCACCATCCTATGAGGTTGCATGAATCAAATTGAGGTAATGTCGGGCTGAGGACAATAAACTTAGCGCTAAACGGGAGGCAACCCGTTGTTGTTTGTTTTCTAGCTTCGTTTTCGGTATGTTTACTTTCATGCACTTTTATTTAGTTGTTTTAGTGTTTTGATGCATAATCACACAAGTTGGATAATTCTCATCACCTAGGCTTGAGAATTAAGTTGGGGAAGGTCGGTTTGGGTAAGAAAGAAAACGTTTTTGCAATTTTTCGAGTCGGTTAACTTATCTCTAATTTATGGTGTACATTGGGGACAATGTACCTTTAAGTTGGGGGAAGGGAGTTTAATTTTAATGTAATTGCAAGTTTTGAAATCAGGTTTGTGGCTGTAGTTTTAAAATAAAAAAAATAAAAAAATTCAAGTCGGGCGTAGGTTACGGCCAAAGGGGCGTACCTTACGGCCCTCTAGAAAGCCCAAATAGAGCTTACGCCAAAATCTCACTGTTTACTGCACAAGACGCCAAAACACCCATTTCCAGATAGGCGTAAGGTACGGCAAACCCTGGCGTAGGTTACGCCTGTTGTATCCTAGCGAGCGTAGGTTACGGTCACATCTGGCGTACCTTACGCTAAGTCAAGGTGAGGCAGTATAGGGTTTTGACCGAGCGTAAAGTACGGGGTCTAGGAGCATAGGTTACGGTAACATAAAACAGAAGCAGCGTAGGTTACGCCCTTATGCAGCGTAATTTACGGCAATGCCCAGTTTCGAATTTTCTTTTATTTTAATAATAATCTAAAAATCAAAAAACCCTTTAATTACAGCCACTAGGATCGATTCACCCATTATTTCTCTTCTATTCCTTCCTCTGTATCTATCTCTCTCGATCCACTTCTCCATTCCCAATTATTTTCTTAAAAACCCTAATCTTAATTCTCCAATTACTCCTTCAATTCTCCATCAAATCAAATAATTTTAGGGTCTAAATTGCATAGTTTTTCAAGAGCTACAAAACCCCTATCGTTATTTGTTCAATTTCAGATTCGTTTGTAAGATTCAAGTGAGTAACAAAAACGAATTTTTGCAATTTTTTCTTTAATTTTGCTTTAATTCACTAATCATTACTTAAATTTGTTACTTTTGATTAGTTTTGTTGATAATAGGATGAAGAAAGCAGCAGGAAAATTTATAAAGAGTCTAAGCAAGAAAGGTGATACTTCATCAAGTCAACAACCAAACAAGAAGAAAAGCCAATGGTTCAAGATGAATCAGAAGAAGAAGAAAACTCACCACAGACAAGTGAAGAGATGGAGGTTGAAGTCGAAAAACCCGAATGGAGACAAGGTATACCTTTACATACTTTACCCGATGAATGGCAATTGATTTTGTTTAAAGAAAAGATGGCTGAGGCCAAGAATTTGATGGATCAATTGTTGGGTGAAAGAACACTTGTCTTGTCAGAATTCAGGGGGTTTGGGATGGTTGAAGCATTTGAAAAAATGGGATGGAAACAAGTGTTGATTTGGAATAATGGTGATAATGCTGAGATTTATTTAGATGGTATCATTAATTGGTTGGGTACTCTAGAATTGACTCCCGGTAATAACCCCCCGGTGACTTCTAAGTTAGTAGGCACGGTTAATGGGAAAAAGGTAACAATGTCTTTTGCTACCTTAGATAAGATAGCCAAATTTGACACGGGTGCTACTTCGGGGAGGGCTTTTGATTATGTGGATGAGAAGTATTTAACGGGGGTAGAAACACCTAATAATTGGCTTGATATGCTTGTTGAGGTTTTTGATGTTACACGAGACAATTTGAGTACAACCTTTAGGATGGAGCGTGCTTTGTTGAAGTCATTACCCCGGTTAATTATGTCAATTTTGAGTTGGAATGTGTGCCCCTGAACTAGTGATAAGAGCATGGTTAGGTACCATGATGTTATTGTGTTATATGCCTTGGTCACGGGAAACCTAGCCTTATCATTTAGACAAATTGTAATGTCTAACATTTGGGAGGCAAGAAACAAAAGAAACAAACTTGTCATTCCTCACCCGAAACTCATCGCCCGCCTTCTCCAAATTCACAAGGTAGTCCCAAAGGAGACCAATTTGGAGTATTTGAGTAATACTCCTTATTCCATGAAGAGGTTGTTGAAAGGGAAAGAGTGGGAGTTTCAGGATCATCCATAGTTTAAACTCTTTAAGGATTTGAAAACCAATAGGTATTTGATAGCTCCTAAGGCTGGGGTTACTAGAGAGGAGGAGATAACACAGATGGAACAAATGCGTGCTAATGAGAGGGGTGAGTTTAGTGCAGCTAGAGGGGGTGTTGAAGGAAGGAGAGATGGTTTGTTAGGAGCTAGGATAGGAGGTACTGGGCCGAGTTTTGGTTATGAGCAGCCTAGTGATTATAATCAGTGGACATCCTATGAGAGGAATATGTGGGATATGACTGCTCAGCAGGGTGTGCAGCGGAGGAGTTATGAGTTAGGTATGGCATATGCTCATGAGCAGAATGTGAGGAGGCAGTTTGAGTACTCAGAGCGAGTACGCCATCACCAGGACCACATTGCGGGACTTGACTATGTGGAGACTCCTCCTTCATATGATTACAGGCAGCCGTATGTTCCTACCTCCCATCCATATTATCCTCAGAGTCATGATTCTGAGTGGTTCCCGAGACATTCTTGTGTTGGTCGAGTTGAGGATACATCGGGTGATCCATCACCAGCAGCTCCTGATCCATTTGAGGCCCAATCTCTATATCAGGGCTGTTAGAAATATAAAATGGTGTTAAATTGTAAATTAGTTATTGTGGAAGGGGTTTTAGTATAAATAGGCTTGAATGTATATAAACCCTTACCACTTAACCTTGTAATAAACCCTTGGATAATAAACACACACTTAATCTAATTACTTTCTCTCTCCTCCCTATCATCTTCAACCTCCCTTTCACACACAAACACACTTTTCACACACTATCCATAATTCCACCATTGTTATCACAATTAAGCTCATTTTCATTTATATCAATTGGTATCAGAGCATAATCGGTTGATCCGAGCGATCCGTAATCACATTTACAACTGATTTTGTTCAAAATTTCAAGAATTTGAGCTTAATATCACTGTTTTTGATCGTCAATTTTTAAATTGAATAATCTGATGGATTAAACTAAATTCTATTGATTAACGTTCGATCAGAATGTTATTTGGAATACATTTGGAAGTGGAGTTAGATTAATTTGTCCATTTGTGTGATCAATTGAATGTTAATATGGTTACAACCGCCATTGTTGCTATGAGATTTGTCATGTAGTATTAGTCGTAAAGTTAAAAGTTCTTCTTACATTTCTCGTGCTTTTCAGTCTTGTAACAGTAGTCAAATCAATTACTTTTTCAATTTTTTTTATTAATTAAAAAAAAAAGGGAAAAAGAAGAAAATTCATCAAAATTTTGTCCAGAACTTCTCTCTTCGAATTATTCTTCGTTGTTGATCGAATCATTCTGAAATTCATGAGGTTTTGATCACGGTGAAATTCTGATCAGATTGATACTTTCAATTTTCCGTTTGGTGAAATTTTGGTGACGGTTACAAATTCTGGCAACACTTTGAATTTTCCGGTGTGGTTCAATATTGATTTTTGTTGCTGAGAGTTTGTTCGCGAGTTGATTTGGAGTGTATTGGTGTTAATTTCAAGGTTTGATTCAAAGGAAAGAAGGTTTAATCGGCATTTGAAGGTTTTTCGGCGAAGTTTTTCCAGAATCAGGCGAGGTTGTTGATTTATCCGGCCGCCGTGTTCTTCAAATTTCCAGTTTCCGTTCACCAAGTCCCAAAACTCACATTTGTCGAGTTAACCGACCAGAACCATCAAAACCCGCATTTGCCGAGCTAACCGATCTTCCAAAAACACCATTTACCGAGCTGACCAACCTGAATCTCGTGTTTGCCGAGCTCACACTCGGCCAAATCAACCAACCATCCAAAACAACATACTGCCGAGCTCACTGCTCGGCATCCAATACAACTCACAACCCTTAGAAATTTTTTCAACTAACATTTCTAATTTCAACTATCCGCCGAGCTCCCTGCTCGGCAATCATTACAAACCAATCAAAATTTCATTTCACCTATCTGCAGAGCTTATTGCTCGGCACTTGGTTCAACTCAAACACTTAGAAACTTTTTCGACCAAAATTTTCAATTTTAACTAATTGCCGAGCTCATTGCTCGGCATACCATTCAAACAGAACTTTTCTCATTTCAACTGTTTGCAGAGCAATAAGCTCGGCAAACAGTTCAAGTAGACCAAAATTTCAAAATTATTTTTCAAGTCTTTTCCAAATCATTTTTATCTCTTACCCATCCCTTGTTTGCGAATTTGAAAATTTTGTTTTGAACACTCCATTTGTAGAGGACTGAGCTCTGCATCCAAGGCAAATAGCACTTTTGTTCAAAACTTGAATCTTGGCTGTGATTGTTGCTTGCTTGAGTGATTTGTTTGTTGTTGTTGCTGTGTGTGTAAAAGTGAATTACAGCCGTGGTGGTGTTTAAGAGTAACAGAATGTTATTGTTGTGTACTTGAACCAATTTGTTTGAGAAATAAACGTTGGTTTGTGATTCAAAGAAAGAGAGAGAGAGATAACCAGAAACTTTGTGCTCTATTTCTTTTTGTGATGAACTTGTACTATAATTTTATTAGGCTAAAATTTTTGTTCTTGGTTTAAGTGTCATTTGGACTACTAATAAGTGTTTGTTGGGCTTACATTTTTAATTGTTAGACTAAATTTTTTTTCTTGTCTTGAGTTGTTCGTTTATTGGGTTGTCGTCAACGTGTGAGTCAAAATGTCAACCATACCAATCAAATTTGAACCAAGCTTTGGTTTATATAATTTTCATAATAGTCAAAAGTGTTCATGTTTTCAAGGAAATAATCATGCTTGTGTTGTTCGAGTGTATCAAGAGTTTGAGGATGTGTCCAAGAGATTCAAAGCTCTTTGTGAGGAACGTGCGTGTTTTGTGTCTGACATTAAAGACTTGAAATCGATTATTTCTTCGTACCAGACTTCAGAAAATTTTGAGTCAATAAAGTTCAATGTGCCAGATAAACTGACGACTATGTTCATTCAAGAACCCACAGGGGATGAAATTTGGGATCATAAAAATGGTCGTTGTACATGTAATTTTAATCCCAAGATTTTCAACAACAAACATGTTCCATGTGCTGTCATTCGTTTTCAAGAAAAACGATACATGTATGAGACGAGTCAAAAACTCATGGAACAAAACAAAAATCTTCAACTTGAAATTGACCAACTCATGTCAGAGAACAAAGAACTCAAATCTGCAAATGATCTTATTTTGTCCAACATGGAAAGTCTTCAAAAAGAAAATGATCATTTGCAATCCAAGTTTTTCAAATTCACAAATGAGTTGGACAATTCTTCCAAAAAGCTCAATAAAATTGTTTTGGACAATCAATCAAAAGAACTTGTTTTGCAACAAAAGATTTATGAGCTTAACTGTGAGTTGCGAAACAAGTCCACCATTTTTGAGAGCAAAGTTGAAGAAGGAAGAACAAAGTTTTGTGCTCAAATCAAGTGTCTTGAAGACAAGTGTTTGCAACTTCAGTCAAACGAAACATCTTTGACAAAGAAAATTTCCGACCTTGAGATTGAATTGCAAACACAAACCAAATCTTTTCAGCGTCAAAATCATTGTTCTGTCTCTCTTGACCTACCTAAAGAAGTTGTTAAAGGTTGCACTGAACCTGATTGTCCTGTATGTGAAGTTGAGGATTCTTCTGTAACAAGTGAATGTGATGTTGTTAAGACCGTTGAGACCTCAACTCAGACTGATCTTGAGTGTGTTTGTGACAAGACTGAGATGTCCAAAAGTTTTTCAAAATCTATTTCATCAAAACCTAAAGTTGATGTTCCAAAGAGGGTTTACACGGGTAAATCTTCAAAACTTTTTGAAAGAAAAGTCTCTCAGTTTACTAATTACTCCTTACAAAAGGGTAACAAGTACACTAAGAAACCAAATGTTGATGGAACAACTACTTTAGTGTCTTTTCTCTCCTTCGAGGATAATTCTAAACACATTTCTCAAGCAAAATCTCAGTTGACTAATTCTAAATGGAAACCGATTTCAAAAGATGAGTCAGTTGAGTCAAAATCATTCAAATATTCTTTTTCGGAACTTTTTGATCTTGCACCAAAACCTGTGAAAGCAGTTGTGCAAAAAGTGAATGATTTTGCTTCGAAAAATCATTTTCCAACTCAATCTTACAAGATTGCAAGTTTTTCAAAGAAATTAAATGATTTTTCACCGTTGCTTCCACGAAAACTCTTTTCAACTAAACCACCGGGTTTTAGTTCTCCGTGGAATGCAACTTCTATTCATCAAATCGATGAGACTTATATTTGGACTTTCAAGAATTCAAAAACCATTGGACCCAATCTCAAATGGGTTCCAAAAGTGATTTCTAAGTGATTTGATGAATGGTGGCTTATGCACACATCAGTGTATAACCCGTTCTAAAACCGTTTTTGTAATTTCATCATTTTTAGAAAAATCCAAAAAGATTTTCTCTTTTCATCATTTTTATTTACTTTGTCTTTTAGTTACTCACAATGTATTAGGATGAGATGCAAGGCATCGAACGCCTTTGTGTACTGCTGTTGTAGTCTCATTTTTAATATTTGTGAGCAACTTTCAAACTTTTTACTCACCCTTTATATGCAAAAACTTTGTTCAAATCATGCATATATTTAGGGGGAGTTTGTTTATAAAACCAAAACTTCCAAGTGTCAAACTCATTTTCCATTTTAAAACACTTTGGATGTTTTTAAAACCATTTTCGATCATATTCAAAGAAGTTCGGTGTTAGATTTGCACATGAGAGTTTAGGCCACTCATTCATACTCCATGATCTTGTCATCGCCGATGAGATCTAACCCCGGAGTTATATTCTCAATCTTAGATTGTAAGGGTTTTTGAGTGTGATGATGTTTGTGCAACTAGGACATGAGGGAGTAGTCGAAAAGTGAGAGGTTAAGGTGAAAAAGATGATGTGAGAAAGGGCTAAAAGAAATGATCGCCCTCCCCAAAATTCTCAAAAAGCAGGGTCAACACATTTCTATCGGATTTCATTTGTTGATTTCTCGATATTGAAGAAGACTTCATAGACCCAGTAAAGCAATGCACATCTTTACCTAACCACTCAAGTGTTTCTTAACAAATACTTGTTTTATTCTCACGGAGATTTTCACATTTCTATCGACTCTTCATTTGGAAGACGTTGATATTGAAAAAGGGAGACACTCTGCTCTGGTCACCGACTTCATTTGATCACTATCGAGTCTAGAGCGTACTTGATATATCTTTCATTTGACTAGGACACAATGAGTCTTTATATGTCTTTGTGACATTGCATATCTTTGTGATATTGCCGGAACATTCGTAGTGATATCATATTTTTGATATTCCACGATGATCAAAAGGAAATCCTACTAATGCTAACATCTTTTCCAACGTTGAACGTGGGTCTCACATTTTCATTTTATGAATTTGTTGAGTAAATGAGAAGTCTATGTGTCCTCGGATTTATTTCCCAAAAGTCTTTGAGGATAGTAAGACATGGTTATTGAACGCCTTTGTGACACTGACCATGAATTACATTCTTTAAAGCAATCTATCGGTTGAAAAGCCATAGACCGAACCATTTAGAGATAAGCTTTGTACATTTCTCAATGATAATGGGAAGTCCTAAAACTAGTAATCGTATTTTTAGGCCACACCATCAATCCTTTTGATTTTTGGTTGTGTTAACGGATCATTTTTATCCGGATTTCATTTCTCTTCACACAAACACAAAGAACACAAACACCCTATTAAAATCTTTTTCCAAAACCGCAACCTTACATTCTAGTTCACCAATAGGTTCATTGGGAATTGGGAATTGGGTTGGGTTACTTTGCTTGCTTGTTGTTTGTTTGCATCTACCATTTATGCTATCAATCCTTATTGTATGATGAACACGTTCCACATATTCATCATAAGGGGGAGAACTGATTATATGATTGATAGATAGAATTCAAGGTTTTAGGTAGAATTTGATTGATAGATATTGATTGAGGATAATTCATAGTGTTTGGTTGTTCAAAGGATCGTTAGTTTAGGTGAAGAGAGTGAATAATTATCGTGCCAAGTTGAGAGATTGTTTCGAGAAAGTTAAAGGATTGATTCGAGATCGAGTATATTCAAGATGATGTACATGGTCGATGTTTGAAAGATTTATTGTATAATTGACCATTTGGTTGATGATTAGAAAAGTTTGAGATTGAATAGAGATTGTCGTTTGTTGATGCTGCAAAGAAAATTAAGTTGGATAGTTAAGTTTGTTCTTTATTTGAAGAGATTGTTCATTTGAGGGGGAGCAAGAGTAAACTCATGAAATGTTAAATATGCTCCGAAATGATTGTTTGTTCGAGGGGGAGCAAGAGATTAAAGATTTGTTATTGAATTATTTGCTCCGAGATAGTTGTTTGATTGAGGGGGAGCGAATGTTAATTGATCAAAGAATCAAATGCTCCAAGATGTTTATTGATTCAGAGACTAGTTAGATCAAGAATTGAAGTTTTAAAGTCAAATCAAATTTCCGCATTCCAAAACCAAGCTTCCGCAATGCCAAGAGATTTCAAAGATAATCAAGCTTCCGCATCCAAAAGAATTCAAAGAATTCAAAGTCAAAACCAAGCTTCCGCATGCTACTCAAAGTTCAAGTTACTTCTCCAAGCAACATCAAGTTGAAATCAACATTCAAAAGTTCAAGTTGTGAAAGCTCAAAAGCTACAAAGATTTCAAAGATGCTTCCAAAGTATTCAAAGTTGCAAGAGAAGATCAAGATTTAATAAGTCATCGTCAAATATATTTGTTTGTTGAGAAGATTCAAAGTCAAGGTTGATACAAGACGTTGAAGACAATGAGAAAGCTTCAAAGTCCAATCAACATTGAAGATTTTCAACAAATGGGTTCATCATGTTATTTAAAGACCGAAGGCGATGCAACATTTACAATTCAACACCAAGGGGGAGATTGTTAGAAATATAAAATGGTGTTAAATTGTAAATTAGTTATTGTGGAAGGGGTTTTAGTATAAATAGGCTTGAATGTATATAAACCCTTACCACTTAACCTTGTAATAAACCCTTGGATAATAAACACACACTTAATCTAATTACTTTCTCTCTCCTCCCTATCATCTTTAACCTCCCTTTCACACACAAACACACTTTTCACACATTATCCATAATTCCACCATTGTTATCACAATTAAGCTCATTTTCATTTATATCAGGGGCCTAATGGAGTCGATCTTTGGACCGCAAGGTCCACGGCAGTGATTGGTACCTTCCATTTATCTTTCTGTTCTTATTGTGTGATTATGTGACTATGTGTTTATTTTGTGTTTTTGCATTTTCAATTCGTAGGTACATTTCAATTTCTTGTTAATTTCATTTATGTTTCTAGTTTAGATGTTAATTTACTTTCTTGTAATATGGAATTGAACCAAAGAGACAAAATGTTTGAGTTATATTGGCTATACATGTTTGTAAAATGAGATTTTCTTGTGATTGGATTTGTACATGTAAGTGGGGCTAGGTAGTGTAAATTAGATTGCATGACATGATTGACTTATGAGCGTCTTGATAGAGTTGCTAGCAAGTAAAAACATAGAAATGTGCAAATAAGAGTAATATGCCAATTGTGAGTCATAATGCATGTATCACACTTATATATCCGTTATATCCTTCAATTTCATGAGAGAAAAACGCCTCGACGACGATTGATTTAGATTGTTAGCGTAGCATGATTTCTCGTGATACCTATATTGTGTGAACCATTATTGTACATTAGGTTAGAACTAGTGCACTTACCGTATTGAGACCTCTAACCCGGATTATGTGCTTAGAATCACAAAACAATCATACAATTCACTCCATATTTCACCTCGCCTCGTCATGAAATCCGTTAATTGTTCAAAGTTGTGTTGTTTATGATGAATTGAAAGAAAGAACAAAGTCAAAGTCAAAATTGCAATATCCTGTTGAAAAAGTCAAAGTATATGGTCATAAATGAAAATCAATTCAATTATCCATGTAAGTTGATCAAAAAGAACCAAAATGAAATGTTCTAAAATCATTCTAGTAAATCACCCAAATGAGAATCATTACCGTGTTTCATTCCATATTTCCATCAATCTTGTATGAATGCCGAAGTGATAGTTTGGTGTTATGAGGTCTTGGTTCGATTTGTGTACTAGCCTATGACTTTTAGTGTGCAATAATGGGTTGAGAGCTTCATATATACATATTAGCACATCTTTTGCTAATTCACTCAAAATATGAACCGAGGGGAGTGCACATTGTGAGAGTGTGATGCATGAATTGTGGCAAACTTGAGGTTTATTAGGTTTAATTGCACATTTATATATTTCTATTTGCTAGTCGTAAATCTTTTGATAGTTGTAAGTCTCATGAGTTGGTTGTGTTATGTGATTTGGTTTGCATTACTTAGTTTCGCCCAAGTGTACTTTGAAGATTGCTTGAAGGTTGAGTTTTACAAGTATGTATAATTGATATAACTCTTATATGGTGTTTCTTTGGTAATAGGAAGTATTATGAGATTGTGAGTTAACTTGTCACATGATGAATGCCTTTTTCGGGACGAAAAAGAGTTAAGTTGGGGAATGTGATAAACGCCTAAAGGACATGGTTTTATGGATAAAATTGGATCACTGTGTGCTTGTTAATAGACGAGTAGGGCATTTTTATGTTTGTTTAAGTGTTTCAGGTCATTGGTGACAATTTGGAGCTAAATGGATCAAAAACGAGTCAAGCAAAGTCGAGAATCAAGTGAAGAAGAAAAAACTGGAAATCTGAAAATTTCAACAAGCGTAGGTTACGCCCATATGAGCCGTACCTTACGCCAGGCAAAAAGTCACAGGGCGTACCTTACGCCCAGGAGGGGCGTAGGTTACGCCAGTTGCTGAACCAAAATTCCGAATTTTATGGTTTTAATTCAAGTTCAGTTATATCCCTTCTATGGACGACTTTTGGGAGTTACAACTCATATTTTTTTATCCCTGGAGCAGTTCCTAACACACACAACACCCCAATTTCATCATCAAATCATAAATTCATGGAGATGACAATCCGAATTGAAGATTCAATGATGAAGACTTTAGGCTAATTCTCTTTTGATCATTCTCATGTGAACAATTATGTAAGACAATTGTATTCAACCTTTCTTATGTTCAAATTGGATTAGATGTTTAATTCTTCATTGTGTTTTGCATCTAATGTTGTTTGGAATTGAATGAATGATTACTTGTTTATAACTTTGAATGAATTTCATCTATCTTTTGATTTCAAATTCTTGTTTATCATGGATTATTGAAAGAACCTCTTATGAACTTGTAATCTTGTTAATGAAAGGATAATTTAGTTGTGTCAATTCCCCGGTTTTTGTTATCGTGAATCATCACAACCTAATTAATTAGTTCTTAGCATTCATTCAATCCAAGCGTATAACGAATCATGTCTATGTGGTTTCCAATGAACATAAGTTAGGTTATACTTTTGAAAACATAATTTGAAACATGAGAATCGTCCCTTTTATTTAATTGAATTATTTTGTTAAGTTCATAATCAATTTTAGTTGTTAATCAAATCAATCAATCAATCAATTTTAAGTTTATGTCTAGTTACTTAACTTTGTAAATTGTTTAACACTTTCCCATGATTCCCTGTGGAAACGATACTCGACTTACCCTTGCTAATTAGTGGTATTTAGTTTATATTTTTGATCGGTCCAACGACATCGATCACTTGTGTTATATAACACTTGATATAACATATATGAATTGATTGAGTTTTAAATGTACTTTTCATTGATATAACTTTCATCAATTAATATATAACACAACAAAGATATTTACGGTCAAAGTTGGAAGAAAAAGACTTGACCAGTCAAAATAGGACAATTAAAATGAGACGGAGGGAGTACTAATTATTTTTGGTTTTGGCTTACTGTATTTTGTTTTTTTTTATTTCATTGATCTTTTAATTTTTGAAAAAAAAAATTTCCATGTTTTTTGTTTACTTAGTGGCGTACTGGCGTGTAAAGAGCAAATAGGAGTATTTCTTTATTTTTATTTTTCAAACATGGGTATTTAGAACATGAAAATTTGAATATTGAACCAAAAACAGAATAGAGTTTATGAGGAATGAGGGTACAAAAGTAAATTTATGCCTAGTTTCTATAAAGCAAGTAAAAACACCCGTGTAAATATCATTTCCCATAAATTAATGTTTTACCAACTATAACCCATCAATGGGATGAAACCCTAGTGATACTATCATCATGTGACCACATGGTCCCACATATGAATGTTAGAGGTCACATGTTCAAAACTTATCAAACAAATGAAGAAACTATATATCGTGATCGCATGTGTGAAAATGATAACTTATCGGACATGAGTTTAATACGTTGTGCGCTCTGGGTATCAAAACGGTACATGAGATCACAGGGTTCCCAGCCATTTACCCTTTTTTCATTAGACCATAACCCTAGTGGTCACTCTATCTAAACAACAAAATCCCTCTTTGTTTGAAAGTGAACTCAGACTAGGTAAAACATTTTTCAATAAAACACTAACAATAGACCTGACAACGTATTCAGCGGTTTAAGATGCAACCAGTTCAGATAATACTAAAAGTTCCGGTCCTTAGTATTTACAATTTAAAATGAGTACATTTTTGAGTATTCTGTCTGAGTTTAAGTCTCACTTCCTACATTTATTGAAGTGAATTATTGATGAGTTTTCAAAAGTTATGAGTTTCATCTCAAACGTTGGTATAATTTAGAAGTAAAAATATGATAGTTCGTTAAAAAAAAAATTGAATGCATAAATTACATCTAAGGCATCATCAACTCCGGCTTGCGCCATAATAACTTTATATTGCGCACGGTTAACTCGATCCGCAATTTCGATTGGCATAACATGTTCTTTGTAACCCGGGTACTTTCAAAACTTATGACCAAAATGTTGCAATTCATTAAAGAAAAGGTTTACTTTATTAACATCATATCGCATACATATGAGCATGGATTAGTACAAAAATTTCTCATTGTCTAGGATATCTAAATCTAGTACTCTTACTGTTTTCCCGTTTATTTTACAAGCTAGGAAAGAAAAAAGAATTTCAACATATTTTAAGAACAATGAAAACTCGATATTTTAAAATCAAATATATAGTCAGTTGAACTTCAAGGACAAAAGGGCTTGTTAGGGTCATCTTTGTGGCTAGGAATCCTGAAATGCCTTAACCTCCCTTCTTGTTTCTTCATATAACCTTCACATAAAAATGCATTAGAAAACTTGTCTTCAACCACCCTATTCACATCATGCACAAACACATCAGTCTCTCCCTCTTCTCTGTTCCTCGCCATCATCCCTGCCGTATAAATGGCACTCATCCGTCCGGGTGCCTCATCATAATACCCCGTGGGTGCATCCACCATTATCAAATCCCATGTTGTGTCGTAAATTTCACTAGGCAACCCCTTGAGTGCCAGTTGGCATATTGAGTGCCTAGTTTCACCAACCGCCGTGCACTCTGACCCTTTTCCTGCTTCCATAAGGCTATCCGCTTGATTCACCTTACTATCATACGTTACATGGTAAGACTCCAACATGGGAAACCTTTTACTAATTTGCTCGATCCACGCCTTATCTTCTTCTAAGAACACCGTACGTCCATTAAAGTTTAGGGTACTCCACATTAGGCTATCATGACCAAGACCAAAAACTAAAAAATTGCAAGGTGATTTTTTGTCTAAAATTTTTTTAGTGACCGATACTTCTTTGCTAGTTTGTTGTGGAGTGATGGTAGAGGTTGAGTAGTGGACCAACGCTTGTGCTAAGGAAGGCGGGATTTTGGTGCATGTTGGTGAGCATTTTGTTACCTTTTGTATGTAGATAGGGGATGAAGTTTGGTCATTAGAAGAAGTAAAACTTGATTTAAATACAAAGAGGAGAAAGAACACCACAATGATGCTGATGACAATATGCTTAGTGTTTAGCGGATATTGTGTTCTAGACCTCATTTTCTCACAAAAATCCCAAGTTTTCTATGAAGCTATATTGGGATTGAGTGCAAGTGTGTATATATACATATAGTATGAATCTTGGTGATGTGCATATTGATGCTTAGAGCCGAAGTGATTACAGTATCATGCAATAAATATAGAATTCCATGATGTAGACTCGAAACCTAGAAAGATTCAGAATAAAGCAAAAGGGTTGTTGTTTAGTTTGGTGGATTATCTGGTCATACTGCCGTAGGCTTAGAGAGACCTTTAATCATTTTTGAGTTTGGTGAAGGCAGTTAAATTGGCATTCTTTATCACCTTTTGTGTGTATCTATCTATATATTGAATTGCACTTTTTAACTAATCTTGTCAGATTAGCAAGGCAAAACAATCAGTCCTGCCATAAAGTATTTTTATTAGGCTATCGATGGGCAATATGCCAATCAAAATGTTTGTCTAAGCATACTGAAATTCAGTATTTACCATTGAAACTTCGAATGCACATCAGTGTGCTTCACCAATATACTTTTAAAGACATATTGATTGTTGTGGGGCCAAACTTTTCTTATATCTAATTAAAAAAGTTATTTTAATTTAATATAGATGATAACGTGACATGAGCATATTAAGTTTAGTATGTTAGGTTGGAGACAAAATGAATTGAGGGTGTTAATTTAGTATGCTGAAACAGTTGTTGTTGAAGTGGCCGATATGTTTGAGTATTTTGTATATACCAATTGGAGATGGCCTAACATTTTTTTTATTATAAAAATAAAAATCCGTCGAAAAGTCTTAACCGATTTAGGGAATTACTAATTACAAAGTGGATTATTATATCACTCATCCCATGCTATCGATATGGACACATACATTATATTCATAGACTTACATAATGTCTATGTATAATGCATTTTATGTTGTTGGCTCAGATATAGACATGATTATTCATAGAAAATATACTATTAACAAAAACGCGACAGTTCCAAATAAAACAACTACCACCAAAATTCTTAACTCATTTATGCATTTGAGTATTTCACCCTCCACACTTTCGGCAACCAATTAGACCCGTTCTTTTTTAACCGTTTAGCCCATTACATACATGGCCGTTTATAAGTAAAATGATTGAAATGGGTACAGCTAAGCAAAATAAAATTTGGCTGTACAGTTTCTCGCTAAATTAAAAGAAATTACATGAACTGTTTGTGTTGATGTATCAGCTTTACCAACTGACCACCAAAGTTTTTCTTTAAGATCTTTTTGACCTTTTCCATTAGATTTTGAAAAACCTGGCAAGAACTCTATACAGAAGAGGAAGATCCCCTTTTTCTCTTACAAAAATAAAACTTTTGTGCAAATTGGAAGCCCGGTTTCAGATCTTGAAACACATGAATTTCTCAATGGTTAGCTGCATCCTTTTTAGACATTAGGTACTCTGGATTCACATAATGAGGTGTTTTTATCTAAAATTATTTCCGTGCTGCAGTAATGATTCCCTTTGACCATTATCAACATAGCCTTTTTTGGTCTTGGTTTTGTCAAGACGAGCTTTACGGACAGCATGTTGGATTTGTCTTTCGTGTTCTTTAAGCATTTCATCCATATTTCCACCAGGCGGAACTAATGGTCCAGAGTAGTGGATCCGGGTATTCTTTGGCACATAACCCTGTAATCACAACACATGTGCATATCATTAACATGAAGACCGATGATAATCATCTTAACGCTCAACCTATAACTCATAACTAGATCAATACGTTGTAACTAATTTTGTTACAATCAGAATCAATTTTGGTATTGTACCAAAATTATGCACAGGATTGTGTTTAGATGTATTTATGCTGCGATATTGTGATAATCATAAATTCAACAGTTCATAATGGTTCGCTCAAATTTTCACATGTTTAGCGTTTTACTTCAAACTTTTTATCACATGGTTTAATCCCTCAAGTCCTCAACTATTGTTGACTTATCATTTTAACCACTCAAAGGGTTAAACTGGTAACCACTGCAAAAGATGAAGCTTAGTGTTGAACTGTTTAGTTATTTTTATAAGCCCACGATAACAGATTGTAGTGGTTTTCTTCAATAAGTCAACCAGTTGAGGGATTAAACCATGCGAGAAAAAGTTCAAGGATCAAAACAACAAAAGCTTCAGGATTAGACCACTATTAACCATATAATCAACTGCTTGAATATTTTGCAAAGCATGATGGAATTAAAAAACAAACAGATAAGTAGTCATAATTAAGGATATAATATGACAAGTTACTTTATCAGCTAAAACAAATTTAAAGCTTATAAATTTTTTAATATTTGTCAGTATAATTTAAACAATTCCCTTTTTCCTATTAAAGAAAAGAAAGAAATTGCTTAGTGCCGCATTCCGCGAGTTTTAAGCCCCAATACCTCGACGGTGTATGGAGGAGGTTAAGATGTAGACAGACCTTACCTCTACCTAAGTAGAGAGGCTGCTTCCATTTTCTACCTAAATGGTAAAAAAGGCCCTTTTTCCTATTACTACTAACAATGTAAAATATTGCTTAAGAGAAGTAAAAAGAAATGGAGTTGGCTATTCATAGCCGTAGGGCTATGAATAAGGTGCACGGAAGTGTCTTACATGTTGGTTAAAAATTATTTTTGGGGGCGGTTATTTTTATTTACAACACTTTACTTTGTCTTATTCTAGCCCTAAGGGCTACGAATAGCAAAATCCATAAAAAATTACTAAGAATGTTTAAAGTTGGTGATAACTATCTAAAATAGGGTTAATGAACTCTAGAGTCAGTGTACTACAAAAAATTCATCTAAGTCACTTTACTAAGTTTTTTTTAATAACAAACTAATTCTACCTTCAAAAAAAACTTTAGTAAAAGTGTAAAACATAATTGATCTTTTTGAAACGCACGATTAACTCCCCTATTTAATATTTAAATGCAATCTATTGTCAATGTACTCTTACAAAAATATTTTGTCAAAAATATCTAATTGGGTTTCTTAATTATTGTTTTCATATCAAGAAAAGTAACTAAATTTGATTGGAGTGATGGTTTTATACTTTGTATGGAAGTACAATTAGTTTGTTATAACATTTTTGCACAATGATTTAAATGGATTTCTTTTGTAATGGTACAATGACCCTAGAGTCCATTAACCCAATAAAATAAGGTGAAAGTGAAAGGTAGATTAGTAATCTTAGTTTTATTTTTGTGCAACTACTATGAAACTGCTCTGCATAATTAAATCATATCATACATAAAATCAGTTATCCAATATCCCTACACTACCAACAATAATTAGTTTATCTGCTTGAAAATGCAAAATAGTTTTACATACCTTTGCAGGTGCATGCTCTTGCTTCTTGTAAGTACAATTTGGCCCGTCAAACATATGATGAGATGATTCCGCATCATTTAGTTGGTGGTACTTTCCATTTGGACGATCTTCAGGCCAATGCGCACTAGTGCCTTTGCCATTGTCCAACCGTGAACTACCATGCCAAGCTAATGAATTCGAAAACTTGGATAATTGATGTTTATGATGTTGGGACAAATCTTGCCTGCCTTGAGCTTCATCAGATTTTTCTTGAACCCCAGACTGTTTAAAGCGACCATTGTAGCTATTAAATTGTAGCGATCCTCTCGAAGGTTCAATAGGGAACCCAGAACCACCATCTTCTTCATGATTAAATTTCTCACTACTACTTTTAGGGTTTTGTTTCTCTAGCCGTTTCTGAAAAGCATTAAGCATATTCATCATTACACTCTGCTTTGTTTTCTATTCCAAGTTTCCAATTTGTTTATGTAACTCACTTTTAGTACAGTTATAGTTATTCAATTCTTTATGGAAAGTTCATATAAAAAAACAAAAAAACAAATGCAGGCTGGTTCTACGAATCATACAATTCATTTTAGAATATGAAAACACAGAAGTTAAGGCCAACTGAATAGATATATTCAAGATAACAAGTACGATCATACAAAGATGAATAAAGTAAAATCAGATGGGAAGACACGATCTAAGAGTCTTATTTTTGAAACATGCGAAACTAGAGGTGGCAATCCAAAAGTACAGAACCATTTACTTGCGAATGTGTGAACTTGGGTTGTGGTCCATCCCTAACAGGTGCAATGGGTCAAATAAGTCAGAGGTGTTGAAACTTGAAAGTCACCTAGAGTCTATTTTCAAGGAGCATTGCTGTATCCTCCTCTACACACACAAGTAACTAACTCTCACTGTTTTAGATTCATGACGTGTAGGAGGATTTGTAAGCATATGTTTAGAAGGATATAGAAATTTCCTTTAATTTTTACAACCAGATTCGACCCATTATGACGTAATTTAGGCAGTTACCTGTATGGATGCCCGCAATTCTGCATTAGCATCAGGTTCTGGCTGAGCTTTAGATTCTCTTGTATCCCTTCTCAACGGTTCCGCTCCACGTGCTTTCCCACCACCTGCTTTATTCCTGTCAGTGCCACCAAAAACAAAAGATCAATATCATATTTGGCAATATGACAAAGCGGCAGCAGCAACTGTCCGCACATCACAGGAAACCACCAGAAATTATAAATAGATGAAATGCTTTGTAGGACACATATGGTGATTATCATACCAACAAGTAAAGTAACCAAATCAAGTCAAGTTACTTGTAAACGTAAAACAATGACACTTAATATGAATCTGAAATCTTTATGTTTAATGTATAACCTACATATTCAATATAAAAGCTTTATTGGGATGTTGGGATTTACTTTTCAGAACTGATTATCTGCTTTTGTGCAACAAACTATCTATAATGCCTGACAAAACATCATTTGCCTATGAGTCAAGTAATAAATTTTGAATAGCCAATTTCATTTCAGCAGCAACAGTTCTGATAAACCTACTTTGCGAGACTAATACTCTTATTTCACAATATGCCAGATCTATATCCTTTGTGGTCATTTAATAATATATTAGATGATAGAGCTAGCACATATTCAAATATACGATCATCTGATTATCAGAACCTCAAACAGCAGAATCACATCCAAACACAATCTCTAACAATCCATCTTACTACAGCTAACTATCTCATTCGGATTTATATTTCATAATCACTTTTAAAATGCATATCAAAAGACCCACATACACAAAGGCGAAAGATATTACCTTCTTAGTTCATCATCCCGCATTTTGGCATCATACTCCTTACTTGGTGGGTATTTCGGTAAACTTGAATGATGGCAAGGAAGAGGCTTTATTGTGAGGAACTGTATTAAATAACTTGATAGTAAATAGATGGCTCATAATTAAAAAGTGGCAATGTTGACACGTTTACCATTAAATGGGTCAATTCAGGTTACAGTTTAAAAGTGGTTTAAATTATATAAATAAGAAAAGGCTAAAGCAGGAATCGTATGAAAAGGATAAAAAGTTGTCCAAAGTGTATTCTTAATGATTACATCATACAAATTACATGTAGAATTTGTTTTATAAAATGGGGCAAAAAGTGTTTCAGATCACTTGACCCATCCTGGTTTGTTTTGAACCTGTGCAATAGCATGTCTTGACCCATTACCCAACTCACCGTTTATATTATCTCTACTCATAAACATGAAACTGTAAGAGTCTCAGGTGTACCTCACTATGCAGTGCAGAAGAAGAAGATCCCCGTTTGTCAGGTTCAACTGCAAGGAGAGAATCCAAAAGTGCTAAAGCCGGTGGAGGAAAATCCCTATATGTCTCAGCCACACAACGTTTGTAAGGCTGCTGTGGTTTAAATATTGTAGCATGAGGCAACCTCGATTTTCTCCAATACTCCTCAGATGGTGAACCACAAAGTTTAAATATTTTATGAAGTTGTTCCACCTGTATAAATGATTTAAAAAAACTTAAGTATAAAGATGAACAGGAATCATAAGAAAAAAAAAATTACTTTCTCATTATCATATCATAAGATAACCAACGATCTTGAATAATGAATGCTCCTATTGGCTACTATCATGATCTAAGGTGGCATTGGGACGTGCCAACTGAAACTGGTTTTGCGACTTTGAATAATCAGAAGTACACAATCAGCTGCAAAGCATGGGCTATAAGAATACTGCTGGATGTTCTATAAGAAACAAATACATAAAATTACGAAAAAGGTAACTCTTGTAAAATATGTAAGTGCCCCTTGTTTAAAGAGGGTAAAAGTACCAATTGATCATAGATCAACTGGTACCGCCACCATGTGACCACATGGGCCCACAGATGAAGGTTGCAAGTCACAGGTTCAAACCTTGTCAAAGGCAAGTGGAAAAACTATATCTTGTGATCCATGTGAGAGAATGGTGAGTCAATGGGCATGAGTTCTATGCGGTGTGCGCTCTGGGTACCAAAAATGGTACATGGGACCAGAGGGTTCCCACCCATTTACCCCTTTTTTTAATGAGGGTAACAGTCTCGAATACGATTAGAAGACAGGGTAATAACGAAACTTAAGTTATCCCTCACATAGCCAACTTTTGTTGCAGCTAGTTCCGAACTACTTAGGTATTCCCTATATAATCAGATAATTTGAAGTAACTAAAAGCAAACAATCAGTTTTAAAGTGCAAATACAAACACCCACTAAATCAATCTAGTATCATAAGTACCTCCGTTCTTCCAGGCATTATAGGCTTTCCAGCAAAAAGTTCAGCGAGGATACAACCAGCACTCCACAAGTCAACGGCTACTCCATAATCAGTAGCACCTAATAAAAGCTCAGGAGGTCGATACCATAAAGTAACAACTCGGCTTGTCAGAGGTTGCCTCTGGTTGCTGCTAAAAATGGTGGCTAACCCGAAATCTCCAATTTTTAAATTCCCATTGTTGTCAATCAAGAGATTTGAGCCCTTGATATCACGATGCAGAACTCCACGTTTGTGGCAATGTTCTAACCCGCAAAGTAACTGCTGCATATAACATTTGATCTGCAGGCATATACATAAAATATATTTCAGAGGATAAAATATGGGGAGAACAAATTATATGCATAACAACAATTCTAATCCTATTGAAAAAAAATATGATCGCCAAGAAGAAAATTATACCTGTGGTTCAGTAAATTTAATCATAGGAGATGCTGCAAGGCCGGCAAGATCATGTTCCATGTACTCAAATACAAGATATAAGTTGCCTGAAACCCTGGACGTTAGTAGACCTTCAAGTTTCATCACATTCGGATGGTCTAACCTACGTAGAACAATGATTTCCCTTGCCATAAAACGAACACTTTCAGGATCCATTTTAGCAAACCTTACTTTCTTTAAGGCGACAATATTTCCGGTTTCAAGGTCACGAGCTCTATACACACTGCTGTAAGTCCCCTGTCCTATCTGTATAAAATATTCAAAGAAATAGATGCTTTTCATTCAGCTTAAAAGGTCCAACATAATGTAGCAGCAGTACATACAAGAGGGTATATTTAAAGATTGATACTCATGTTGGTAAAGTATGGAGTTGTGTTTTGTAACTAATATCTAAAGCTGGTTGTAAAAGGTCTTGATTACGGAGCTGCAGCATATCTAAGCATCCAAGGGCATAACAATATTGTCTATTTACCTCTTTCAGCCTAATTTCACAGTCCACACACATTCTCCTTTTCGCATTTAGTTAATTCTTTAAATAATATGAATTTGACAAACACAAAGCAGTAGAAGTATATGCATACATAATATTTTACTTTACAGTCTGATTCAGCATAATATTTTACTATACAGCATGATTTTATAAATATGCAATTAATAGTCACCTACATAACAACACATACATAACAAATAATAAAGTAGGCAGACCTTGTCCAATTTCTCGAAGGAGTCAGCCCTTCGGGGCAACCAGCCTTTAATAGCTTCCCCTGCCACAGCAGTCAACCAAGCCGGCCAACCCGCGGCCTCTTGTGCACCATCAACTCCATATAAAGTAGTAAAAACTCGACAAATCTCATTCTGGTGGACCCCACCATTCCCCTCACTCTCGATCTTCACCGGTTTTTGAACCACTTGCACAAAAGGTTGCACCACCTGTTGCTCATAAACCACAACATTCTTTCTCTCCCCCTCATCCCAAAATGTTTGTCCCGAACTTGCTGCATTTTCTATGTTACTATCAATAAGCCTAGTGGTAGCATCATTGGCGCCATTATCAACCTCAACTGCAACCTCATCTCTCCTAGAAGAACCAAGAAACCGTTTCGACGATCGCTTTGATTCTTTCTCTGCATACTCATTCGTCGAAATTCCTTTCGAGCAAATGCACCCCATAACTGTTTGTTTCTAAATAGATAATCTTTACAATTTCACTCCAAGATTGTAAACTCTCAATTCACTAAAGTTTACACTACCATTGAACTAAATACCTTATTCCCTAACACCATTTTTGAAATATTGAAAACCCCGTGTTCCTAATTGCATTAAACGGGTATAAATGGATGAAGTGTTCCCGGTTCAGGTCACAGGGAAAGTCGAACCTAACTGCATTATAACCCTTTATTAAGGTTAAAATTCCCAATGTAATAAAAACCCTAAATATACAATACACATCCCTTATATCTAAAAATTTTATTAAAATCATGAAACCCCACCTTATTAAAACAGCATTATCATTTATTATTATGAATCTTTAAAATTACCCATGGAATTTTAAAAAAAGATGGGCTACTAATAATAATAATGAATAAAGATACAAACTTTAATATTATTGATAAAATATATATAGAGCTACCCACAATGATTTACATCTGAAGCAATGAAAACGAAAGAAACCCAGATCGGAAAGCTTAATGAAATTATAAAATTTTTTATTTATATATGAGAAGAATCCTTCAAAGTCAATGGGTCAAAATCCAAAAACTAAAAGAACAGGTTATGTGATACGAAAATAGTTTCGTTTTTCTAATTTACTCGCAACTCGTAACGTGTATGAATCATAATCTATATCTATATATCTATATTACCTTATAAATCATTTATTTTCTCTAAATTTATCAAAAAATCTCGATCTACCTAAACTTGATGCATAAATGACCCCGAGTCATTTCCACAAAAAAGCTTGGCTCGTATATTTATTAATCAAAGATCAGCAAGCAACCATGTACCCCTGGATATCCTTTATTGGCATTATACTACTGGTGTATGTTGATCTTGATACTAATTCGAGTATTGAAGTTTTGCAACCAAGACAAAAGTCGTTGGTCTTAAAGTTCATTAGTGATAAAACAAGCCTTGATCTACAACAACTCTTCAGTAACTTCATTTCAATAGTGCTACTGACCAGTGACACTTCAGCGAGTATCCGTCAGTTGCATTCCTGTGAGATGCTCCAGTTTCAAGGCTCCAGATGGATCCTCCAGTTGGATCCTCCAGATGCATTCTCCAGTGAAGATCCTCCAGATGCATTCTCCAGTAAAGATCCTCCAGATGCATTCTCCAGTGAAGATCCTCCAGATGCATTCTCCAGTAAAGATCCTCCAGATGCATTCTCCAGTAAAGATCCTCCAGATGCATTCTCCAGTGAAGATCATCCAGATGCAATCTCCAGTGAATATGCTCCAGATCCAGGCTCCAGTATCCTCCAGTCTCCAGTCTCCAGGCTCCAGTCTCCAGGCTCCAGTCTTCAGTCTCCAGTCTCCAGGCTCCAGTCTCCAGTCTCCAGACTCCAGGCTCCAGTCTCCAGTCTCCAGTCTCCAGGCTCCAGTCTCCAGTCTCCAGGCTCCAGTCTCCAGTCTCCAGTCTCCAGGCTCCAGTCAAGACCCTTCAGTGAAGCTTACCAGTGAACGACTCCAGTCCAGAAATACCAGAATAAAGTCACCAGTTTTGTTCAGTTCAGTTTATTTTGGTGACATGGCAGTGGACCCAATAAAGAAGGAATGGCAGCTGTTGACAGGGATAAGGAAGGCACTTGTGACAACGTTATTTTTAACGGTTTGTGGGCCCTTGTGCAGAAGGAATCTTTCTAGAAGCTTTGTCTGTCCTTTTTCTATTGGTGGATAAATTAGTGGTTGTCCTTAGCACATGACAGCCTTTTATTTATTTAATATTTGTATTTCTTTATTCCTAGGAATCAGTATGTAGTGTTTTCGGAAGTGTGTTCTGGTCTCCCAAGACAAATTTATGTCACTCTAGGGAATCATGAATTGCTTAGTCGCCCAGGAGTCGAAATGAAAAGCAATCTGGTTGGTATGTGTACTGGACGATACTTGGTCTTTCCAGTTCTATTACTTGTTACTTTGAAGAAACGTGATTCGTATGTGTGGGTAGAGAAGTGTAATCTCATGATAAACGTGCTCATCGTTACAACAAGTATTAAAGAGAATAATCTGGTCTTTGTTGATATTTCCAAGTTTGAATCCGTAATGGATCTCGAAATTTCTCACTCTCTATCAGCAATCTTGGAAGTTGATGTGCTGGAATTTCTTTTATTCAAGAAATCTGAAAATTCAAGCTTTGTTACCGGGTGGGGATTACCAGAAGTCGTTTGTGACCTGAAGATGTTCAGAAATGAAAACTCGAGGCCTCACCTTAAGGACTTGAGGGCAAGTTCCAAAAAAGAGGGAGAGATTGATGCAGAAATGACCCCGAGTCATTTCCACAAAAAGGCTTGGCTCGTATATTTATTAATCAAAGATCAGCAAGCAACCATGTACCCCTGGATATCCTTTATTGGCATTATACTACTGGTGTATGTTGATCTTGATACTAATTCGAGTATTGAAGTTTTGCAACCAAGACAAAAGTCGTTGGTCTTAAAGTTCATTAGTGACAAAACAAGCCTTGATTTACAACAACTCTTCAGTAACTTCATTTCAATAGTGCTACTGACCAGTGACACTTCAGCGAGTATCCGTCAGTTGCATTCCTGTGAGATGCTCCAGTTTCAAGGCTCCAGATGGATCCTCCAGTTGGATCCTCCAGATGGATTCTCAGTAAAGATCCTCCAGATGCATTCTCCAGTAAAGATCCTCCAGATGCATTCTCCAGTGAAGATCCTCCAGATGCATTCTCCAGTGAAGATCCTCCAGATGCATTCTCCAGTGAAGATCCTCCAGATGCATTCTCCAGTGAAGATCCTCCAGATGCATTCTCCAGTAAAGATCCTCCAGATGCATTCTCCAGTGAAGATCATCCAGATGCAATCTCCAGTGAATATGCTCCAGATCCAGGCTCCAGTGAAGATCCTCCAATCTCCAGGCTCCAGGCTCCAGTCTCCAGTCTCCAGTCTCCAGCTCCAGTCTCTAGTCTCCAGGCTCCAGTCTCCAGTTTCCAGACTCAGGCTCCAGTCTCCAGTCTCCAGTCTCCAGTCTCCAGGCTCCAGTCTCCAGTTTCCAGGCTCCAGTCAAGACCCTTCAGTGAAGCTTACCAGTGAACGACTCCAGTTCAGAAATACCAGAATAAAGTCACCAGTTTTGTTCAGTTCAGTTTATTTCGGTGACATGGCAGTGGACCCAATAAAGAAGGAATGGCAGCTGTTGACAGGGATAAGGAAGGCACGTGTGACAACGTTATTTTTAACGGTTTGTGGGCCCTTGTGCAGAAGGAATCTTTCTAGAAGCTTTGTCTGTCCTTTTCCTATTGGTGGATAAATTAGTGGTTGTCCTTAGCACATGACAGCCTTTTATTTATTTAATATTTGTATTTCTTTATTCCTAGAAATAGCATGTGTGTGGCTATAAATAAGTGCTTAATTTCTCATTGTAAGGCAGTTGGTGAATGTTGAATGAAATTAATAGAGCAGCCTCTATTTCTTACAAAAATCTTCTTTTACCTTTATAGATCTTTTGATCTTGATGGTTAGGAGTGACCCCTTTATCAATATTTGTGGTGACTTGTTCTTTATCAAATATTGTGGTGAGGTCTTTTAAATCTTCGGTTTCCTTTATCTATAATCGTGGTGGCTAGACCTTTATCGATTGTAGTGGTGGGGCAGAGTGTTTCCTTTATCCTTGATTCCGGTGGCTTGGCCTTTACGAGTCTTGGTGGTGGATTCTTTTTATCTATCATTTTACTTTATTGTCTCGTTTAGTTGTTTGTTTCATATAAAATCCAGAAAATACCAAAAATAGTCTTCCGCTGTCGTTTGTCGCGTGATTTACGCATCAAAACTATCATCTTTTTTATTAACTAATTTAAAAATTTCCACATAATATACCTATAATACCCTTAATGAAAATATTTATAACATACTAGCATTTTACCTGCACAATGCGACGGCAATAGTGGTGGCGTGACGGGTGGTGCCGGTGTGATTATTATTGTAAAAGTAATTGATATAAAAAGGGTAATACAGTTATTTTAGGAGTTGAGAGATCTTGTTGTAAATTATTTTCTAAAGGTATTATAGGTATTTTAAGTGAAGATGTTAATTAATGAAGAAAAGAAAGAATGAATTAATTCATTAAGGGTAGAATCGTCATTTCGCGTGGGGACATTTTTAACATTTTGTCTTGTAATGGGTTGGGGAATTTATATCTTCTATAATATACTAGCATTTACCCGCACAATTCGGCGGTATGGTGTTGGCGGCGGTGTGGTGGTGGCGGCGGCGGTTGGTAGTGGTGGTGGCGTGACGGGTGGTGACGGTGTGGTTATTATTGTAAAAATAATTAATGTAAAAGGGGTAGTGTAGTTATTTTAGAAGTTGATGGGTCTATGTTGTAAATTATTTCATTAAGGGTATTATAGGTATTTTAAGTGGAGATGTTTAGAATAATGAATAAAAGAGAAAGATTAATTAATTCATTAAGGGTAGAATGGTCATTTCGCATGGGGACATTTTTATGAGAGAGAGTGTTGAAAAGTGTTAGGAGAGAGAGTGTGATAATTTTTATAAAGTAGTAGAGATTACTAGCCAAATGCCCGCCCGGTACGGCGGTGAGATGGTGGGGTGATAGGTCATAGGAGGTGATCGATTATAGGGGGTGATAGGTCATAGGGGTGATCGGTGATGGGGTGATCTACCTGGACGGGCTCCGCCCTTAGCCTGATGGGTGGCGGTTAAGGTCATAGAGTGTGATAGCCAAATGCCTTAGCCGTACGGGCTCCGCCCTCGGATTTAAAAATTCTTCAAAAGTATATCGAATGACATCTCTAATGAAAGAGCATGAAATTTTAAGAATACCCATATAATTTTTATAATTTATCGATGTACGGTTTTTGAGATAAAAGATTTTAAATAAATTAGAGAAATAAAATGATTTATAGAGGAGAGAGAGAAAAATGAGTTGTTGAAATTTGAGCAGAGAGAGAAAAATGAGTTGTTGAGATTTAAGGATATTATAGGTATATTAGATGATGATATTCAAACTAATGGATTAAAGAGAGAGGTAATTTGGGTATATCAAGTTCTTTTTTGAGAAAATGGGAGGGGGTAAATGCTTTATAAGGTAGTTTAGATAAAAAAGAATAGCCGCATGTTGAAAATTACATGGAGAATAATGTCTAAAATACCCTTAATGATTATATTACACTATTAGTTCTTTATCTTTTAAAATATCTTCATTAACTCTTTTCATCAATTATTATACATCAATTATCTACACCACTCGATGCCGTCTCTACCACCAACAATCGTCCCCGACCACCACATCGTCGCCACCACGAACACTGCCGGCTACCGCGCTAGTACATTCTAATAGATATACCTCAACCATAATAAATACACTACCCCTTATACATCAATTATTTTTACATTAATAACCCAACCATCGCCATTGTTGCCATCACCACCCGTCCCGCCACCATTATACCGCCGCATCGTATGGATATATGTCTAGTAATATAAATTTTATGTTTAAATATTATATATGTAAAAATAAAGCTTATTTAGTTAGTAATATATGTATGTTTTATAAAGTTAAATTTTAAATACTAAAAGTAATATATTTGATTATAATATTTTCTATAATACTAAAACCTAAATGATAAATATTTGCCAAACCCAAAATATATATCTATAAATATAACTAAAGACATAAACTATTATTAATGAAAAAATAAAGAAAAATAAGCTTAATAAAACCATTTAAATTCGGCCCATTAGCCGAGAACACATATTCCAAACCCTAATATATGTTATATTTACTAGTGGGTTTATAAGCCCGCGCTGCGGGCTTCAACTATCGTGTTTACGTGCACAATTACGTTCAAATGTTTGCGATATAAAATAAAAAGACCAAGCATGTTGACAGACAACTAAAAACATAAAAAAAATATATAAATATATATGTCTACGTTTGTTATACCAAACATAAATAAATATGATAAACCCGCTTAAAAGTTTGCATACTAAACACATATGTTTTATTTAATTTAAAAAAAAACAAACTGACAGGCAGCTGCGCAAGAAAAACCAAAAAGGGTTGCGACGTGGTAAAATCCGAAAGGTAATACGGGGTGAGACGTAAAAAATGAAATGTAAAAAAAAAACATAAAAACAATAAAATAACCCTGCTTAAAATTTTGTCATATTAAATACATAAATTTATTTTTAAAAGAATCTAAAAAACAAAGCAAATAAAACCATTATAAAAAAATAGGTGAGCCAATCAAAAATAAAGATAGACGAAATCTGAAAAACCTTAAATAAAAAATAATATGATAAACCCGCTAAAAAGTTTGACATAATAAATATATACGTTTTTAAAAAAAAAATTAAGCAAGCTAGCAGGCAGCTGCGCAGCTACCTGCCAGCATGCTTCATTGTTAATCATTTCATTCCTTTTAATAGAGGTATATAATTAGAAATTAGAAATTATATTATGGTGGATATTAGTTTCCATATTATTTTCTTTTGTATGTCTCTAGAATAGGGATGGTATACGGTACGAAACCGTACCGATACCGAGATTTCCCGAAACCGAAAATACCCAAAACCAAGAACCGAATACCGAACCGATTTTCTATACCGGTACCGGTTCGATACTGGTACCGGTACAGGGAATTTTGGTATTATACCCGATTTGTACCGAAAAATTATGAGGAAACATGAAACAAGGCTTTTTTCACTTCTAAAATTGTTTGCTTTTTGAAACAATAAAACAAGGATGTTACTAATTCATAAAACAGTCATACTGAAGAACAAAAGAACAAGGTTACATCGTGAAAACATGATGTACATTCGACTTTGCAGCAACTGAAGTACAAATCCGCCTAAGTTTCGAGAGTTACTTTCTCTTTTCCTTTTTTGTTTTGCTTGTTGATTGCCTCTTCCATCTCTATAGAATTAAAAAAAATTAGTAAGCTACCCATTATATTATATTATATACTTTAATAAAGGAATAGGAATGTGAACAGTAACTCAAAATATTTAGTATATATATTAGTTTTAGTAAACATAACACAAAAATAAACTTAGCCGTGTTGCTTTGCCTTCCTCTTGTTAAAAGAGAGGTCGCTGAATCGACCCCCCTCCTCCCCAATTTTTTTTGTTTTTGTTTTCTGTTACTATTTACATTTTAATCCCTCCATTTTTATTTGGTTATTTCCTGCCTCTCCCTATTTACATTTTTGTTTCTATTATTAATCCTCAAGTTTCATATGTTATCAAAGTGACATATATTTTGTGTTTTTATATTTATTAACATTTTGTATATTGGCCACATCATAGTCCACGTGAGTTTGTAAAAATCTTGTTAGTAAAACGTTAGTCGCTGTAGCATACCTCTTTGGTATTTTAGTTTTTTTATACATTACAACATTATGTTTTTTGTAACATATTTTTTAGTTATACTTTATTTTATTACTTTTGTTTGTGTTTTTATGTTTATTAACATTTTGTTTTACATTTATATTTTTGAAAACTTAATTTATACTTTATCTTATAAAAAAAATTTTGTTTAGAATTTTGGGTTTTGTTGGACTTGGATTTAGTTTTTTATTTATTTGTTTTTTATTTTTTTTGTCATATTAAAGATGCATGCTTATGAACAATAAACAACATGCAAAACCATATATATACTTAACATACTAAATATTAAATGAACTTGGGCATGGATGGAGTAACAAATTTGAACGTGTTTGGGTATTGTTTTTTTTGAGTGTTTTTTAACTTTTTTGAAGTTATTGATTTGAGTAAACATATTTACGCTGTTATGTTTATAATATTGTCTTTAAAGATAAAAAACACACAAAATAATAACTACGCCCCGCATTGCGGGGCATTGAACTACCTAGTTTAATATATACATGTACTTTTAACAAACAAAAGAAAAATGACTTGAACTTTACCAATTGCAATATCATCGTCATTTAATATATCGATTACTTCATCTTCAAATATAGGCTTACTTGACTTTTTCACCCAATCTTGGGTGCAAATCAAAGCTTCCACTATTTGTGTTGACAACCTTGTTCTATACGAGTCAAGTACTCGACCACCCGTACTAAACGCCGACTCGGATGCCACGGTGGAAATTTGTATTGCCATTTTGCCAATATATCTAAAAAGTTTAAAATAAAGTTACAATACGATTAAAAAAAATAACATGTAGAAACAGTTCCAGTATGTCATGCCTCAAATGAAATAGTCCAGATCGAGTTAGTCAGGTTCACAGTCATGCCTCAAATGAAATATAATATGCCTGTTTGACTACACTTAAATAGTAACAGGTAGATGGTATGACTTTCAAAATTACTAGTCAAATATGATGAGGCAGCAAATCGTGCATGACTTTCAAAGTATTGAAATTACTTCTTCTCCTCTCTAAATATAATGGTTTGTTGTAATCCCTCTCATTAAGAAGAATTACTTCTTCTCCTCTCTAAATTTTTTTCTTCATATTATAATACGTTATCAGCACCACGATAACCTCTATACCTTATTAATAAAAATTTCGGTCGACAAAATTGGCGGAGCATTCTCTTTCATACGAATAACATACTATTTTCGGTTAAACCCAACTACAAAATCCTATGGTAATTTTGGTAAAGTTTGCTTGAGGTAATTAATTAGAGGTTTAAATTTATGTGATTTCTTTTACCTATGTTGACTTTTCTTTGCATTGAACAAACCGAGTATAACTTACTTTCTTGTCAAAATAAAATCATGTGAATTTCAGTTATAGCCGTCATGGCGTCATGTGACATTAAGACTGCTAGGAGTAAGGCCGTCGGTCAAGAAGTGGTCGGGGACGTCTGGAAACGCGAGAGAAACGCCGGGTACACCGCCCCCGGCGGCGTTCTTGGAGAAAAAAAGGAAGAGGCCGGCGAGAAAGAGACGGGAGACAAATGCATATGTAATTGAGCCAAACGACTATATTGGACCCATTCCCAACGGTTTCATTGACCAGTTTTGTTTTTTTTTTTTAATTCCTTNATCTCTATATATATATACTACATCTATTTCATTTTATAAAACACAAACAACATACAACTACATATATATATCTATACTACATCTCTTTCTTTTTATTCCTCATGAGGTCGTCTTCCTCATCATCGTCGTCTTTTGATTCGTTCGGTTCCGAGGATTACGATGATGCCGTTGAAAGTGCGGTTGTTGTCGCCGTTACTTTGGCCATGAGGGTCGCGCAAGAGGAGGAGGAGGAAGAAGAAGAAGAGAGACTGCGTTTTAGAAGAAGGGTGGTTCTTGTACGTCATCGGGCCGAAGCACAAGAGAACTTGATGCGAGACTACTTCGCGGATCAACCGACTTACACCCCGAGACAATTTAGACGACGGTTTAGAATGCATAAGGGTTTGTTTTTAAAGATTGTGGGGGACATGGAACGGGAGTATATATATTTTCAACAAAGAGTGAACGCCGCGGGAAAGTTAGGTTTTACCGCACTTCAAAAGTGTACAGCCGCAATTCGACAACTAGCATACGGCGTGGCGAGCGATTTGCTAGACGAGTATTTGCAAATGGCGGAGAGGACCTCACGAGAGGCGCTTGGCCATTTTTGTAGTGGTACGTTGCTTTTGTATTATATATATATATATTATATATATATTATATTATATATTTATATATTTAGATTAGTTTACGTATATGTTATTATATATTTTTTTAGGTGTAATTCAATTGTATGGACGTACATACCTACGTAGACCAACATGGACTGATCTTCAGCGTATATATGATGTGCATGAAAGAGTTCATGGTTTTCCCGGTATGATTGGTAGTATTGACTGCATGCATTGGCCATGCATTGGCCGTGGGATATGTGTCCAACGGCATGGAGAGACACCCACACACGGGGTGACATAGGTAGACCTTCGTTGATTCTTCAAGCTAGGGATGGTATCGGTACCAATACCGTACCGAACCGTACCGATACCGAAAAATACCGAAACCGAAAAACCCCATAACCCTTTACCGAATACCGTACCGAACTCCCAATACCGGTACCGGTTTCGGTACCGGGATTTTCGGTTTCGTACCTATTTGGTACCGTATTTACCATAAAAAGTATTTGGAACCAAGTCCCTAACAATTAACTATATATGTAGAACTAAAATTGTAACAGATTTGATTCAATTGTATACAAAAAGACGATGCATGCTTTTCAGTAGTGTCGTATACAAGACCTTTGTCTTGATTGAGTGTATGTCTAGAGTCTAGACACATACCACAAGGATCAAAGTAAATTAGCAATTAAGCCAATAAAACTTGAAGGCTGATGTTATATTTACATGATCAAAATTCAAGGGCCTGTAACTTTTGGTAGCCGTATAACTTCCATATCTATAGTATAGAAGATCTGTGTACTAACATCATGAACTTTATATAAATATCCTTTTACATAGCAAAATTAAACATAACTATATGTCTATAAATATATACTACTTGTTTTGGAAAAACTAAATTTCGGTACTACTAATCGGTTTCCCCGTACCGAACCGGTACCGAACCGATTGGTACCGAAACCGATTTCACCAAATCTCTAAAACCGATACCGATACCGAATCCCTATCGGTACCGATTTTCGGTACCGGTACCGGTACAGTACCGGTTCGGTTTCGGTATTTCGGTAATTTTGCTCATCCCTACTTCAAGCGGTTGCATCGTATGATTTATGGATTTGGAATGCTTTCTTTGGGCCACAAGGGTCTCATAATGACATCAACGTATTCGAGTCATCTCCTGTGCTTGAAGATCTTATATCCGGTTTGGCGCCCTCAGGTATATGTTTAATTTATATGTTTATTTACTAATACGTTTAATTTATATAGTTATTTATTTAATTTATATAGTTATTTTCTAATACGTTTTTATTTACTAATATATAGCTTCCTTTTATGCAAACGGTAACTTCTATGAGAGAGGGTACTACTAGGCGACGGGATATACCCCGAGTATGCTACATTCGTCAAGACTTTTACCGATCCAGTTGACGAGAAGAGAAAGCTTTTTAAGAAAAAGCAAGAGTCGGCACGTAAGGGTATAGAAAGGGCTTTTGGTGTGTTAAAAAAGATGGAAGGTCCTTAATCATCCGGCTCAGTATTGGGACAAAGTACTCATGCAAGACGTGATTTATGCTTGTATCATCTTGCATAACATGATATTGGAGGACGAGGGCAAGGCCATATGTCAAGTGAAAGAACTGAACTCGATAAACCGAAAACACAAGATTTTTTTTTTATTTTTTTTTTTTTTATATGTACCCCACTGCGCCGCAGTGGGTGGAGAATCTCCCACTGCGCCGCAGTGGGAAATCTCGGACTCGGGTCTGGAAAAGCCCCACTGCGCCGCAGTGGGTTTTACACTCTCCCACTGCGCCGCAGTGGGAGGAAAGAAATTATGGCCGTGGGATTTCACTGCGCCGCAGTGGGCAAAACCATCCCCACTGCGCCGCAGTGAGCATCAGCACAGCAACCCTAAAAATCATTTCGACACTTGCTCAAGCTTGTAACCTTCGAAATTCAAAACAAACATCTTAAAACACAATTCAGAAACTGATATCAACTTCATTGACACATTTTAAACATTCATTACAACATCACCTTGTTTTGAATCCCATGAATACCATCAAATGGGTCATTTATCCATTTTGACACAATTTCGACCAAAATGCAACTTCACAAACTTTCCAAAAGCTTTACTCCTGGACTTTTACATAATTTTTAACAAAGGTATGACCATCAAATCAAAATGTACCAAGAGCCATGAGGAGAGGGATTTCTAAGCCTCTAAACCAAAAGTTGTCATTCATCCAAGAATGACCTAGTACCTTCACGTCTTCCAAAACACTTCAAGCTCTAAACCAAGGCTTTCAATTCAACAACACTAGTTCCTTCTTCCGGAACTACCTATAAAAATGGTAACAACTAAAATATAAGCAAAGGCTTAGTGAATATACTTGCATACATTTACGAATACGAAGGAGGGCACGCACAAAGGACTATTACATGTAACCCATGACACCGTCGTGCCATACCTACATGCTCACCTTTGCACAATAACAACATATATGGATCCATTAGAGAATATCGGGGTTCTTAGGCCCCGAGAAGGTTCTTAGGCCTTTTCTCAACAACAATAGGGGTTCTTAGGCCCCGGAGGTTCTTAGGCCTCATAACAATTGACCCCACCCGGGTCTAGCCAAATCAATTACCACACATGAAATAACACATTACAACATGATGTGGTCAATTGACCCAACGTAAACATAAAGGTATGCAAATATACTCACCTCCTCCGCAAATAGATCAACAAAGCTAAAACGATTAAGCACAAACAAGCTTCAACCTATAATCATGTCATAAAATGCATAAGCTTATAATCACAACTTGACTAGCTTAACCTAGCCATACTCAAACACTAGCCTCTCTAAACCCAAAACCCAACCCATTTGTCATTGAGTCTCCATTTTACTTCCACCATATCATAGGTAGTTCAACCTACCATTTTCATCAACATTTCACTTACTTGTAAAAACTCATCTTTTCTCATAAACCAACATTATCACATAAGCTTATCAATTTCATAATCAAACTCAACACATAACTCAATGACAACTAGGTTAACTAAGGAATTGGGAAAATTAGCCATAAATCAATTTCTAGCAAAAACCCCCAAATTTGGTTCATCCATGAACCCTAATTTTGAAGAAGGATAAAAACTAAATTAGGGGAATTCAATACCTCAACAACAACAATCCAATGCAAGACTTTTAGTTTGAGAATCCTTCTTTCTCCCTTTCTCTTAAAAACGGCCACCACCACTCCACTTACAATCCCTAACTTTAATTTCTTGAATGAAGATTACTTGGTGGTGATTGTTATTATTATTATGATTTCTATTCTTGAACTTGAGAGGGTTACTCTTTGTTTTGAAGAAATGTGTGAAGGAATGCATGAAAGGAAATGGTGAAGAAGAGTAATAGAGTGGGAGTATGACTCATAAGGCAAAAGAGTTGGCTGGCACATTCTAAGGATGCCACGACCCATCTCTTCCAAAAGTGGGTATTTTACCCGCTATCCGCTAAAGTTCCAACTAAATTAACCCCAAAACTAAAATAAAATACTAGGAATTTAATTTAATGTCAAAACTATGAAAAGGGGTTAATTTCTTGTACCTTAAAATCTTTGGGGTGTTACAACTCTCCCCCACTTGGAACGGATCACGGCCTCGTGATCCAAGCCATATGCAAAGACGGATAGTAAACTAGAACATCATGCTCGGACTCCCACGTACAATCGGACATCTTACCGTGCTTCCACAAAATCTTATAAGTTCTCACCGTCTTATTTTGCACTCTTCTAAGTTCTTCTTCAACTATGGCAATCGGCTCTTCAATGTAGTTCAACTTGTTATCAATCTCTATTTCATTTAATGGCACATAAGAAGACTCATCGGCAATGCATTTTCTAAGATGAGACACATGGAAAGTTGGATGAATTCCCGAAACTCTTCTGGTAGTTCCAAACGGTAAGCAACCTTGCCAACCTTAGCCAAAATTTTAAACGGGCCGATGAAACGAGGACTTAACTTTCCACGCTTCCGAAAGCGTAGAACACCTTTCCATGGGGAGACTTTCAACAAGACACGGTCACCTTCACAGAATTCAATCGGCCTCCTTCTTTTATCCGCATAAGACTTTTGTCGATCTTGAGCCGCTTTTAGCCTCTCTTTGATCACATCTATCTTTTCGATGGTCTTTAACACTACTTCCGTGCCACCTATTTCTCTTTGACCTACTTCTCCCCAACAAATTAGAGATCGACATTTCCTCCCATACAACATTTCATAGGGCGGCATTTGGATGCTAGAATGGTAGCTATTGTTGTAAGAGAATTCCACCAAAGGCAAGTGAAGATCCCAAGTGCCTCCAAAATCGATTATACATGCCCGAAGCATGTCTTCAAGCGTTTGAATGGTTCTCTCACTTTGACCATCCGTTTGTGGGTGATAAGCGGTGCTAAGCTTGAGCTTGGTACCCATATCTTCATGAAATTTCCGCCAAAAGTGTGAAGTAAATCGAGTGTCTCTATCCGAAACAATGGAGATGGGAACTCCATGTCTAGCTACAACTTCCTTCACATAGATCTTTGCCAATACCTCGGATGATGACGCCTCACGAATAGGAAGAAACAAAGCACTCTTGGTTAATCTATCAACTACTACCCATATCGTATCGAATTGGTTTCTAGGTGTCTTGGGCAATTTGGTGACGAAATCCATAGTAATATCTTCCCACTTCCATTTGGGAATTTCCAAGGGTTGCATCATACCATAGGGCTTTTGATGCTCCGCTTTCACTTGTGCACAAGTCAAACACCTTTCGACATATTTCACCACATCCCGCTTCATTCCGGGCCACCAATATTCTACCTTCAAGTCATGATACATTTTTGTAGCACCGGGGTGAATAGAATATTTGGATTTGTGGGCTTCATCAAGTAGAACTTGTTTCAACTCACAAGAAAATGGAATCCAAATCCTCCCAAAACGTACGGTAAGGTCACGAGAATCCTTAGTGAAATATTGAATTTGACCTTGTATTCTTTCTTCTTAGGATCTCGTTGCAAGGCCCTCTCTTGAGCTTCTCTAATTTGATCAAAGAAGTCATTGGTGATCAAAACCCAAAGGGGTGAAACGACTAAGGCATGATGAGAACTCTTCCGACTCAAGGCGTCCGCTACCACATTAGCCTTCCCGGGATGATACAAAATCTCGCATTCATAATCTTTCAAAAGATCTAGCCATCTTCGTTGGCGATTGTTGAGATCTCTTTGCTCAAAGAAGTATTTGAGGCTTTTATGATCGAAATAGATAGTAAACTTGACTCCATAGAGATAATGGCGCCAAATCTTCAAAGCAAATACCACCGCCGCTAGCTCCAAATCATGAGTAGGGTATCGTTTTTCATGATCTTTCAATTGCCTTGAAGCGTAGGCGATGACTTTACCCCGTTGCATAAGAACACAACCTAGGCCATTAGACGATGCATCACAATATACCACCATATCTTCAAGTCCATCCGGTAAAACAAGACCGGTGCTTGACTTAGCCTTTCTCGAAGTTGTTGAAAAGCCAACTCTTGCTCGCTTTTCCATTCGAACTTGATATTCTTTCGAGTCAACTTGGTCAATGGGGAAGCTATTTTAGAGAAGTCTTGAATAAAACGACGGTAATAGCCCGCTAGACCAAGAAAACTCCTAATCTCCGACGGATTCTTTGGTTGCTCCCACTTCATCACCGCATTAATCTTGGCCGGGTCCACCATAATTCCTTCACTATTAACAACATGGCCAAGAAATTGCACTTCTCTTAACCAAAATTCGCATTTGGAGAATTTGGCATAGAGCTTCTCCTTGCGTAATGCTTCCAACACCTCACGTACATGAACTCCATGATCGGTTGAGCTTTTAGAGTAAATAAGAATATCATCAATGAATACGATTACGGATTTATCAAGCATAGGGCGACAAACACGGTTCATGAGATCCATGAAAGCCGCGGGAGCATTTGTAAGACCAAAAGGCATGACAACAAACTCAAAATGACCATAACGAGTACGGAAGGCGGTTTTAGGAATATCTTCATCACGTACTTTGAGTTGATGGTAACCCGAACGAAGATCTATTTTTGAGAAATATGACGCTCCTTGAAGTTGATCGAATAAGTCGTCGATTCTAGGCAAAGGATACTTGTTCTTTACGGTGACTTTGTTGAGTTCCCGATAGTCGATACACATACGCATGCTTCCATCCTTCTTTTTGACAAAAAGTACCGGTGCGCCCCAAGGAGAGTTACTAGGTCGAATAAAACCCTTATCAAGTAATTCTTGTAGTTGCTTCATCATCTCTTGCATCTCCGATGGAGCCAAACGGTAGGGGGTTTTAGCAATGGGGTTAGCCCCCGGAATGAGATCAATGGAAAACTCAACTTGCCGTTCGGGAGGAATGCCCGGCAAATCTTCAGGAAAAACATCGGCGAATTCACTAACAATAGGGATGTCTTCGATAGATAGAGGTTTCTTTTCAACATCAACGATGTGAGCAAGATAAGCATGACATCCATGAGAAATGTAACGTTTGGCACGAGCAAAGGTACATACGGAAATAGAACGTTCCTTCCTATCACCATACACCACCAAGTCTTCGCCTTTAGAAGTCTTCAAATATATCGCCTTTTCATCACACGCGATTTTGGCGTTACATGAGCTTAACCAATCCATACCCAAGATTATATCAAACTCTCCCATCGGAAAAGGGATTAAATTGGCTTGAAAGAGTTCCGAAGAAATTTTAATTTCACATCCCCTATACACATCCTTCACTAATTCCATTCTACCATTACCAACCTCAACTTGCAAAGTATTTTCTAGACACGACTTCGACACGGGAATAACATGAATTACTCTAGTTGCAACGAATGATCTATTCGCCCCCGAATCAAAGAGAATTCGCATAGGCACATTATAAACAAGAAATGTACCTGTGACAACATCATTCGTGTTTCTTGCTTGGTCCACAGTGAGTTGAAAGGACCTTCCTCGTTGATTCCCATGAATTTGGGCGTTTTTCCTTTCCGCTTCCCTCCTCCTTTCCTCGAGTCTCTCCTCTTGGGTCAACTTAGGGCATGAGCTTCTCATGTGGCCCTCCTCAAAGCACTTGTAGCATATGATGGCCTTTTGTGGCTTGGACTTGCACTCCTGGCTTGAATGCCCCGGTTTCCCACAAGTAAAACAACCTTTCCCCGCCACCTTACATACCCCCCAATGATTCCTCTTGCACGGTCGGCACCAAGGGATATTCTTGCTAGTAGAGTGGTTGCCGGAACTACCCTCTCGTCTAAACCGTTTGTTCGGAGAGTTGGTCCCCTCATGCTTCCTCTTCAACTCACCATCATCATCAACTCTTGATTGTTCAATTTCATGGTCTCTAGCCACATCCGCCAACATGGAAAAAGACTCCATTTGACGTAGGCTTATCCTTTCCCTCAAGCTCTTCTTCAACTTCATATAAAATTGCTCTTTTAACAATTGGTCGTTCTCAAGAAATTCCGGACAAAATTGAGCCTTGTCCAAGAAGTGGGTTCGAAATTCGTTCAAACTCATACTACCTTGACAATCATTGAGAAATTCACTTCTCAACTTGGTCACTTCAGCTTCTGATCTAAACTCCTTGAAAAACATTGTCTTAAATTCGGGCCATTCAACATGATCTAACGCTTCCTTCTTTATTGCCAACAAACTATCCCACCATCTCTTTCCACTATTCCTTAGCATACCAACCGCAAAAATGACCTTCAGGTGCGAGGGGCATTGACTAGTGCGGAATGCCCCTTCAATCTCCGATATCCATCGTGTACAAACGATGGGATCACGATCACCGTGATACTCCGGTGGGTGACACACTTCAAAGTCTCGAAAGGTGAACTTCTTCTTGTAACCCCTTTCTCCCGTCACTTCTACTTCTTTCTCTTCTACATTCTTTTTGTCCTTACCCTTGCCATCCCTCTTCTCAAACTCTAGTTGCACATTCAAAGCCACTTCCTCTCTGATCATTTGGGCTATGTGATCATTCACAGCCCCTTCCATAGTCTCATTCAATTTCTTAAGTAGTAGGGGTGTATATTTCTCTAATGCTCTCCCTATTTGATCCGAGATATCCATGCTACCTTCGGCAAATAAAGGCTCTTCTTCTTCGTTCTGTTTGTGGTGCTCTTCTTCCTCATTATGATCGTCGGCCATACTTCAATAAGAGTAGATAAACGAATTTAATCACGCAACCTATCTAACTCTATGACTAGGAGCCAAAACTTATAACTTGATACTACACCGTCCTAAGGTTTGATGCCGCTAGTTTATAAATTTATTAGTATTTCAACCACAGTAAGGCCGGCTTCTTATTGTGCTTTAAATACTAACAAATAGATAATCTAACATTATCAAACACATATTTCAGTCCCATAAAAAGTTTCGGTTACCTAAGGTCGAGTCTCAACTAAGGTTTAAGTCTAGGCACTCTCTATACAAGGGAATACCTAAATCCCTTAAACCCCGGCTTTGATACCAACTTGAAAGAACTGAACTCGATAAACCGAAAACACAAGATTTTTTTTTTTTTTATTTTTTTTTTTTATATATACCCCACTGCGCCGCAGTGGGTGGAGAATCTCCCACTGCGCCGCAGTGGGAAATCTCGGACTCGGGTCTGGAAAAGCCCCACTGCGCCGCAGTGGGTTTTACACTCTCCCACTGCGCCGCAGTGGGAGGAAAGAAATTATGGCCGTGGGATTTCACTGCGCCGCAGTGGGCAAAACCATCCCCACTGCGCCGCAGTGAGCATCAGCACAGCAACCCTAAAAATCATTTCGACACTTGCTCAAGCTTGTAACCTTCGAAATTCAAAACAAACATCTTAAAACACAATTCAGAAACTGATATCAACTTCATTGACACATTTTAAACATTCATTACAACATCACCTTGTTTTGAATCCCATGAATACCATCAAATGGGTCATTTATCCATTTTGACACAATTTCGACCAAAATGCAACTTCACAAACTTTCCAAAAGCTTTACTCCTGGACTTTTACATAATTTTTAACAAAGGTATGACCATCAAATCAAAATGTACCAAGAGCCATGAGGAGGGGGATTTCTAAGCCTCTAAACCAAAAGTTGTCATTCATCCAAGAATGACCTAGTACCTTCACGTCTTCCAAAAACACTTCAAGCTCTAAACCAAGGCTTTCAATTCAACAACACTAGTTCCTTCTTCCGAACTACCTATAAAATGGTAAACAACTAAAATATAAGCAAAGGCTTAGTGAATATACTTGCATACATTTACGAATACGAAGGAGGGCAACGCACAAAGGACTATTACATGTAACCCATGACACCGTCGTGCCATACCTACATGCTCACCTTTGCACAATAAACAACATATATGGATCCATTAGAGAATATCGGGGTTCTTAGGCCCCGAGAAGGTTCTTAGGCCTTTTCTCAACAACAATAGGGGTTCTTAGGCCCCGGAGGTTCTTAGGCCTCATAACAATTGACCCCACCCGGGTCTAGCCAAATCAATTACCACACATGAAATAACACATTACAACATGATGTGGTCAATTGACCCAACGTAAACATAAAGGTATGCAAAAATACTCACCTCCTCCGCAAATAGATCAACAAAGCTAAAACGATTAAGCACAAACAAGCTTCAACCTATAATCATGTCATAAAATGCATAAGCTTATAATCACCACTTGACTAGCTTAACCTAGCCATACTCAAACACTAGCCTCTCTAAACCCAAAACCCAACCCATTTGTCATTGAGTCTCCATTTTACTTCCACCATATCATAGGTAGTTCACCTACCATTTTCATCAACATTTCAATTACTTGTAAAAACTCATCTTTTCTATATATTTAGGTTAGACTTCGGTCTGAACCGTCTTGTCTATATATTTAGGTTAGACTTCGGTCTGAACCGTCTTGTCATTATATTTAGGTTAGACTTCGGTCTGAACCGTCATGTATTAAATAACTACAATAAAACGACGATTGATCTTTTAGTCAAACACACTGTAAACTCACCAACTATTTCGATAGTTGATCCTCTCAAATTTCATGCTTTTCAGGTGACCATCAGTAAGTCTTGGAATCGTCTTTGGCATTATAGGGCCAATCTTTTGACTTTGGACGTACAATTAGCATCAGACATTGAGGACTCTCATGTTTTTGGCTTTAATTGTATTTAACTGTCCAATTTATTGAACTTGTATTCTGTGGGCCCAGTTCCAAATGAGGATGACTTGTATCCGTATTTTGGGGTCCACACTTTGAACGATGGTACTTGTATTGACTTGTATTGGTATAAATGGATGTAATCTCTATTAACCTTCTGATTAGTATGCAATTCTTTGTTAACCCTGTATTTCCGCTACAACGGGGTGTGACACAAGGATCAAAGTAAATTAGCAATTAAGCCAATAAAACTTGAAGGCTGATGTTATATTTACATGATCAAAATTCAAGGGCCTGTAACTTTTGGTAGCCGTATAACTTCCATATCTATAGTATAGAAGATCTGTGTACTAACATCATGAACTTTATATAAATATCCTTTTACATAGCAAAATTAAACATAACTATAACTATACACTATATGTCTATAAATATATACTACTTGTTTTGGAAAAACTAAATTTCGGTACTACTAATCGGTTTTCCCGTACCGAACCGGTACCGAAACCGATTTCACCAAATCTCTAAAACCGATACCGAATCCCTATCGGTACCGATTTTTGGTACCGGTACCGGTACAGTACCGGTTCGGTTTCGGTATTTTGGTAATTTTGCTCATCCCTACTTCAAGCGGTTGCATCGTATGATTTATGGATTTGGAATGCTTTCTTTGGGCCACAAGGGTCTCATAATGACATCAACGTATTCGAGTCATCTCCTGTGCTTGAATATCTTATATCCGGTTTGGCGCCCTCAGGTTTATGTTTAATTTATATGTTATTTATTTAATTTATATAGTTATTTATTTAATTTATATAGTTATTTTCTAATACGTTTTTATTTACTAATATGTAGCTTCCTTTTATGCAAACGGTAACTTCTATGAGAGAGGGTACTACCTAGGCGACGGGATATACCCCGAGTATGCTACATTCGTCAAGACTTTTACCGATCCAGTTGACGAGAAGAGAAAGCTTTTTAAGAAAAAGCAAGAGTCGGCACGTAAGGGTATAGAAAGGGCTTTTGGTGTGTTAAAAAAGATGGAAGGTCCTTAATCATCCGGCTCAGTATTGGGACAAAGTACTCATGCAAGACGTGATTTATGCTTGTATCATCTTGCATAACATGATATTGGAGGACGAGGGCAAGGCCATATGTCAAGACTACAATCCGGATGAACCTTCTCTAGTACCGGGTTATTGGGAACAAATGACTCCACTCGAACAACGAATTCAAAACCGCCATGCCATTAAAAACCGAGAAACACACAACATGCTTACGGCGGACTTGATTGATCATCTTTGGTCGACCCAAGCGCATGACTTTGATCCCGATAACGAGGTTCTCCCGGATCTCAACGAGTACGTTAGTTCCGACGATGAGTAGCTTGTTTGGTTTTTTTTATTTTAAATAATGATGTAATATGTGATTTTTAAGAACTTAAGTTAGTATGTTGTATTAATTAAGAACTTTATTTTATGTAAGAACTTAATTTGGTATGTATTATATATGTTTTTATTTGAGTTTTGATTAAAAATTGTATTTTTAATTACAAATTTTTATAAAAATAATGAAAGTTAAACTTGGAAAAAAAAAAAAAAAAAGCCAAGAACCCCTCAAAAGGGGACCCCTTGCTCCAAGGGAACCCCTCATTTTTGGTGTCATGCCACATGTCAAAAAAAGGTGGAGGGGATGGGGTTCTTGGACCCCTTACTCCTAATAGTCTAATCTCATTCAACTTATTTTTAGTTTGAGAATCCTTCTTTCTCCCTTTCTCTTAAAAACGGCCACCACCACCCCACTTACAATCCCTAACTTTAATTTCTTGAATGAAGATTACTTGGTGGTGATTGTTATTATTATTATGATTTCTATTCTTGAACTTGAGAGGGTTACTCTTTGTTTTGAAGAAATGTGTGAAGGAATGCATGAAAGGAAATGGTGAAGAAGGGTAATAGAGTGGAAGCATGACTCATAAGGCAAAAGAGTTGGCTGGCACATTCTAAGGATGCCACGACCCATCTCTTCCAAAAGTGGGTATTTTACCCGCTATCCGCTAAAGTTCCAACTAAATTAACCCCAAAACTAAAATAAAATAAAAAAAGAAAAAAAAAGAAAAATAAAGAAAAAAAAAGAAAAAATCTAAAGACATATATATCTACCATTTTGGTAAATAGTTTTTAAAATACACCATTTTAGTAAATATATTTTTTAAATATACCATTTTGGCTAAAAACTCCTCCTTTCTACCCCAATTTAAAATCATGAATATATCCACCGATGAAAAACACACTCACTTACTAACTAAAAAGCTAAGATTTTTAGGGCTAAGCAAGGTTGTTAGTGGAATGCGTAATCATGTTGTTGACAAATTGGTTTCTTCAAAAATATTCTTATCAGACTGATGTGTATAAATTATATGGTGCATATATTTAAAAGTTTTTAAATTAAAATATTGAAAAATTCAAAAAAACAAAACACAAAAGCTTAAAATCATAAGATAAATAATAAAACTATACCTACTCTCATAAAAAAAAAGTAGTTAAAAAGAGAAAAGATAAAGAAAATATAAGAAACCAACATTTCAAAAAAACAACTACTGATCTAATCTACATTCCTCTTGTACGTCAATAAGTCTTCCGCGAACTTGCCATCCAATGCTCTCCAAACAAAGTGATTCACCCTTGGAGGCACCCGTCCATTCGATTTTGTACATTCTTTCCTCCTAACTAAACAAACACCTGGCTGGCTACCTAATCTCCAATATTGCAAAGTGATTGTGCACCGAATCGCGTAAGCCTAATGAGTGAGGTTGCGGATGATAAAGGTATATGATAAAAGGGATCCTTAAGAGTTCTTAAGGATTTGTTGGCGATTCCCCGAAGGTAGGAACGGTGTTCCTTTACGCCAACGAATGGTGATTAAGGGATCGTCGAATTGTGTTCGACTATGATTAAGGTTTTTATCGATATTGTATATCGAATGTGTATGGTGATCAAAGTATATTGATTGTGGGAAAATCCTCCTCCTTTTCTAGGAGGAGTTTTCTTGGAAGAGAAGGTTTAGGGTTTTCCCTTATTCCTTCTTGATGTCAAACTCTTCTTACCATCTTTATCCGATCTTGTTTCCTTCGGGAGTTTATCCTTTAGAGAGATCGAATTAGGTAAGGATTGTATTTGTTATTTGGAAAGGATTTATGTTAATCTTTTTGTCCTTCGTCCGATGTTAAATACCTTCATGAAACAGCTTCGCTATTAGTTATCCTTCGTATAGTGATTCGTAGGGGTACATCGTCAAGCCCCCCAGTCTAATATTAGGGGCTTCAGGGACTCTGATTTTAGACTTATTCTTCTTTCTCCGTGTTTAAAAGTTTACCCATAGCACGAAGGACCAGGAGAAATCGTTGATAACTTCACCAGGGACTAAAGGGCGGTGACTTATAGCAGAGGGGCCATTCTTGAAATGAATCAAAAAGATAGTGGGATCCTTTCGTTTTCCTACGCGGAAACCGAAGTAGTAAGTGGGCTTTATTAAAGCATTGTCTCTCCATTTTCCAAGATTATCATCTTCCTTGTTTCAAGCGGTTTCTTCTTCAACAAAATTCTTCAATCCTGCTCCAATATATTTCAATTTCCTATGGCACGTGCTAAAGCAAAAAGGACAGTTGGTGGTAGTCAACCTTCATCTTCTCATGCCGGTGTATCTCCTGGTGGGACTCCGGTGCCGACATATTTTCAAGGTCGTCGGAAAAGGTCTGCCAGAAAGAGCAAACACCCAGTTGTTTTTACTGATTCCGATTCTGACTCAGAAGCTGATAAGGCGTCTTATCGTGAATTGAGGACTGAATGGGCCCGTCTCCGCCAGGAAATCGTTGAAGTGAAGCGTAGGGAGGCTCGCCTAAAGAGCGACGTTCAATATGCCGGTGATGAGATCCGTCGTTTGTCTTATGACGTGGAGAAATCCATTCCTTTTGTTGCCCTTCGATGCTCCAACAAACGTTATCAAGAGAAGTTGAAGGAGGCAGATGGGGTATTTGATGATTTGGCCAAAAAACTTGATGATTCAGAGAAGCGACTGTTGGAGAACAACATCTATGTTGATGGGGTCAGGAAGGTGTGGGGTGACAAGTGCGAGGAACTGCAAACTGCTCACTCAAAAATTCAATTTTTGGAGGGGCAATTGAAGCGGTGGAGGAAGGAAGTTATTCCTCATATTTATCAGACCGCACTTGCTGACCCGGAGGTTGCAAAACGTTTGGTAGAAACGGCGGTTGCTTCGGAGAATGTTTCCGATGTGCTTCCTGTAAAATAAATTGTATTGTAATGATAATTAATTGTTTTTTGTTGTTGTATATATATATTTTTTTTTAGAAAGAATTTTATCTTCTTTTGAAGCGTGCACGGTCCCGAAGGGTCCCCCTTCAGTGTTCCATGTCTTATTTTTAATATGTGCGTGGTTGCGAAGGGTCCCCCTTCGTTGTTCCACGTCTTTTTATTTGGTGCGCATTATTTTCCTAGGACTGTGTCCTTAGGCTTCTGATTTTACGCTATGTGGGCGTCCCCTTGAACATGCGTTTTGCTTTTCAGAAAAACACGTCTTTGCCATTTATTGGATAATCGATCGAAGTAAAAGAAAATACGTAAGGGAGCGACCCTTCGCATAAAATAAAAATGTATTGCTGTTTTGCAATTTTATTCTAACAAAGATAGTTGCCATATTGTGCATTCTATCTACTTATTATGTGCCTTAACACTTTGGTACAAAAAACTAATCAGCATTACTGATAAAATCTTTCGGAGATTTGAGCTGTTCCATGTGCGGTCCACCGGTTCGCCATCCAATGTTGTTAGCTTGTATGCTCCATTTCCGAAGGCCACTTGAACTTGATACGGACCTTCCCATGTTGGTCCCATCTTCCCTGTGTATTTTACTTGGCTTGCACTGTTTAGGCGAAGGACATAATCACCAACTTTGAACGAAGTCGGGTTGGTGCGCTTGTTATAGTATTTCTCAAGCCTCTTTTTATATGTGGCTTCCCTTATTGCAGTTATGTCCCTCCGTTCTTCCAGCAAGTCTAAGTTCACCCTTAGCTCTTCTTCGTTTTCTTTTGCATCGACCTTGGATGTTCGACAAGTTGACACCTGGATTTCTGCTGGCAAGACTGCTTCGGTCCCAAAGGCAAGGCTAAAGGGAGTTTCACCATTGCTTGTTTTGGGTGTTGTTCGTTGTGCCCATAGGACGAATGGTAGCTCATCCACCCATCCAGTGTGTTTGTTCCCTAGCCTTTTTTCCATTCCTTTAACTATTTCTCTGTTTATTGATTCAACTTGCCCGTTTGCCTGTGGGTGATACACGGAAGTGAATTTTTGCTTTATTTTTAGCCTTTCACAGAACTTCGGAAATGTCCCTTGTGCAAATTGCTTCCCATTATCAGATACGATAGTTTGTGGCATCCCGAATCTACACACTATGTGTTCCCAAACAAATTTCTCTATTGCTTTTCCCTTTATTGAGGCGAGGGGTTTGGCTTCGACCCATTTGGTAAAGTAATCAACTGCTACTACCAAGAATTTAACCTTTGCTTTATTTTTAGCCTTTCACAGAACTTCGGAGATGTCCCTTGTGCAAATTGCTTCCCATTATCAGATACGATAGTTTGTGGCATCCCGAATCTACACACTATGTGTTCCCAAACAAATTTCTCTATTGCTTTTCCCTTTATTGAGGCGAGGGGTTTGGCTTCGACCCATTTGGTAAAGTAATCAACTGCTACTACCAAGAATTTAACCTTTGCTTTATTTTTAGCCTTTCACAGAACTTCGGAGATGTCCCTTGTGCAAATTGCTTCCCATTATCAGATACGATAGTTTGTGGCATCCCGAATCTACACACTATGTGTTCCCAAACAAATTTCTCTATTGCTTTTCCCTTTATTGAGGCGAGGGGTTTGGCTTCGACCCATTTGGTAAAGTAATCAACTGCTACTACCAAGAATTTAACCTTTGCTTTATTTTTAGCCTTTCACAGAACTTCGGAGATGTCCCTTGTGCAAATTGCTTCCCATTATCAGATACGATAGTTTGTGGCATCCCGAATCTACACACTATGTGTTCCCAAACAAATTTCTCTATTGCTTTTCCCTTTATTGAGGCGAGGGGTTTGGCTTCGACCCATTTGGTAAAGTAATCAACTGCTACTACCAAGAATTTAACCTTTCCGGGGGCTTGTGGTAGTGGTCCCACTATGTCGATAGCCCATTGCACGAAGGGCCAGGCTGAGGTTACCGAGATCATATCTTGCTTCGGAGCCTTTGGTACATTCGAATGAATTTGGCAGGATTCACATTTTTGGATATACGTCGTGGCATCTTGGTGCATAGTTGGCCAGAAATACCCAAAGCGCATAGCTTTGGTTGCCACGGATCGTGCTCCCGAATGTGTCCCACATATTCCTTCGTGTATCTCTTCGAGGATGACCGAAGCTTGGTTCGGGCCTACGCACCTTAGCCAAGGCGTCACGAAGGATTTCCTATATAGTTGCCCGTCTGTGATTTTATACTGAGGTGCTTTAACTCTAATCTTCCGGGCTTCGTTAGGATCTTCTGGTAATATCCCGCTGATTAAGTATTCACATATTGGTGTCATCCAATTTTTCCCTTCCTCTTTTATGAGATCAGCAACATACTTCTCATTTATTGATTTTTCCTTCAATACTTCAATGAGCACCTTTTTGCCAAAGTGTTCGAAGGTAAGGCTTGCTAACTTGCTTAATGCATCTGCCTTCTTGTTTTGGTTACGATGAACGTGCTCTATCTTGAAGCTACTAAAGTAGTCAATTAGCTCTTTAGTTTTTGCCAAGTATTTCTTAATAGTTTCTTGCTTAGCTTCAAATTCCCCAGTGATTTGACATGCTACTAATTGGGAGTCAACGAAGGTATGAATTCGCTTGATTTTCATTTCTTTTGCCAAACGGAGTCCTGCTAGCAGAGCTTCATATTCTGCCTCATTGTTTGTTGTGTCGAACTCGAATCTCAGGGCGTAAGTGTACTCTTTTTCTTCTGGGCTGACCAGGATAACTCCTGCTCCTGATCCATCGGAACTTGATGCTCCGTCGGTGTACAGCCTCCAAACGCCCCATCCTTCGTTTTCCATGACATCTAACGAGGCATACTTTCCTGGTTCATCACTTCCTTGCGTTTCTGCTATAAAGTCAGCTAGTATTTGTCCCTTAACTGCATTCTTTTTCCGAAACTCAATGTCATGTTCTCCTAGCTCTATTGCCCATTTAGCAACTCTTCCCGATTTTTCTGGTTTGAGCAATATTTGCCTTATGGGTTTATCGGTTAATACTGCGATCGGGTGAGCTTGGAAGTACCTTCGCAGTCTTCTGGCCGCATGTACCAGGGTGAGGGTTAATTTTTCCAGCTCAGGGTAATTAGCTTCAGACCTTTGCAAAATTCGGCTGACGAAGTAAATTTGGACTTGCTTCTGCTCCCTTTCTGCTAGGAGGACCGCGCTTACACATTCGGATGATGCAGCTAAATACATGAATAGAGTTTCTCCTGGGATAGGTGAGAGTTGGTAACTGTGCTATGTACTTCTTCATTTGCTCGAAGGCCTCGTCCGCCTCCTTTGTCCAGACGAAATCCTTCTTGTCCAAACATCCTTTGAGAGTTTTAAAGAATGGGAGCTGCTTGTCTGCTCCTCTGGATAAGAAACGGCTAAGGGCTGCAAGCTTTCCGTTTAGGCTCTGTACCTCCTTTATCGTCTTCGAGGGTAGCAATTGATGAAGCTTGTCTACTTTCGAAGGATTAGCTTGGATTCCTTTGCCCGAGATATAGTACCCTAGGAATTTTCCTTCTTCAACTCCGAAGGAACACTTCTTCGGGTTTAACTTCATATTAATAGAACGTAGAGTGTTGAAGGTCTCCTGGATGTCTTCTAGCAAGTATTCTTCTGTTTTACTTTTAATCACCATGTCGTCAACGTAGGCTTCCAGGTTTCTGCCAATTTGATTTTTAAAGACTTTATCCACCACCCGCTGGTACCTGGCCCCGACATTCTTTAATCCGAAGGGCATTTTCTGATAACAGTATGTCCCTTTACTGGTGTAGAATGTTGTCTTCTCCTCATCTCCCTTAGCCATCTGAATTTGATGATATCCCTTGTAAGCATCCAGAAAGCATTTCAACTTATACTCCGTTAGTGATTCCACCTTCCAATCGATTTCTGGTAACGGGTAACAATCTTTTGGGCAAGCTTTATTGGTGTTTATGAAGTCCACGCACATCCTCCACCCCCCGTCACTTTTTCTGACCATGACTGGATTCGCGACCCAGATAGGATATGTAGATTTCCGGACGATCCCAGCTTTGGCTAGTTCTTCTACTTCCTTATTGGCAGCTTCGTCTCTTTCCGCGGCCAGGCTTCGTTTCTTTTGGTGAAAGGGGGTTGCATCCTTCCTTTCATTGAGCCTATGCTCCGTTACAAACTTTTCTCCTTCGATCTCGATTATTCGAGGTATTCCTGTCATGTCTGAGTATTCCCAAGCGAATACATCCAGATTTCGTTGAAGCAGCTTAAGTAATTTCTTCTTTAAGCCTTCGGGAAGTTGCTTCCCTATCGATATGGGTTGATCTGGGTATCCTGGGTTGACAATAACCTTATCTTGATGGTCTGGTACCTTCGTAAGGTCCTTCGGGATCTTTGGAACCTCGAGAGCCTTCTTAACCTTGTGTACCTTTGCTTGGCCAGATTCTGAGTAGATGGTTCCTACTCCTGTAGATGTCAGGTGTTTAACCATGGAGTGAATGGTGGAGGCGATCATCTCCAGCCGGCGCATTGCCGGTCGCCCAAGCAGTATGTTGTATGGAGAAGTAGATCTGACCACTATAAAATCTAGTGTTTCTGTTCTGACATGGGATGGTTCACCAATGGTTATATCCAAATCTATCTCCCCCAACGGGCTAACCCTCTCTCCGGAGAACCCTATTAACGGGGTTCGTGGAGGGACTTAAACGAGCTTTGATTCCCTTCAGGAGCTGTAAGAAGCAGTGTTCATAAATGATATCACATTCGCTTCCCCCGTCTACATAAACTCTGTAAACTCTCGTGTTAAATATCGATATTGTATATCGAATGTGTATGGTGATCGAAGTATATCGATTGTGGGAAAATCCTCCTCCTTTTATAGGAGGAGTTTTCTTGGAAGAGAAGGTTTAGGGTTTTCCCTTATTCCTTCTTGATGTCAAACTCTTCTTACCATCTTTATCCGATCTTGTTTCCTTCGGGAGTTTATCCTTTAGAGAGATCGAATTAGGTAAGGATTGTATTTGTTATTTGGAAAGGATTTATGTTAATCTTTTTGTCCTTCGTCCGATGTTAAATACCTTCATGCTTATATCCTTCGTGAAAGAGCTTCGCTATTAGTTATTTTTCGTATAGTGATTCGGAGGGGTACATCGTCACAAACTGTTTGCAACCCATTTCCATTGGTCTTCCCCTCGACTGAATGTGGACTGGGACAATTGTTGCATCAAAGTTACTAAGTCGTCCCATTCTTATAAAGTGAGTCATATAAGGATATTCCTAAGCACTTAGATAAAGAAATTCAGTTGAGTGAGTCATGTGCAACAATCAATATATACAGAAGTTAAATATATTTAGACATTGAGAAATAAATATATCAGCTTTCTCTAGCAAAATTAACCATGAAATCAAGTTACATCCTGTAACCATGTGTGCTCATAGTTCAGTTGAATTTGTCAACATTTATATTGTAGAAGGAATCGGTTCCTCCATTGATATTCCTTTCATATCACTGTATTGTATGATACATCAAGGATCACAATAAACTCCAAACACATTTTATGGAACAGTTAGCTACAAATTTAGACAAAATAAACAGTCTCGTGAGTCTTGTCTAGTTCCTAAGGAAGTTAGGTATTCCCTCCGATAATGTACTCCCATCTATCCTACTGTAATTATTGTAAACAGGTTTCAGTCTCAATAAAATAGTTTTGACCATTACCAAATCCGCAATCCCGCATACATATTATTGTCCCTTCTCTCGACTAATCATGTAAAACACGAAGTTTTGAACCAAATGAAAAAGGTAGATTATAAATGAGTTGTAAGAAGTTACAATAATGACATTAGCTTGCATTTATATTTTTAACACGAATATTCAATCTCAGATTCATCGGAGTAGCTTACATTAAACTCCAATGGAAATAGTGGTATTAAAAGGCTATTTATTGGCTAAAATAAAATACTTTTAGCTTAAGGATTGTATTTGATATTTGGAAAGGATTTATGTTAATCTTTTTGTCCTTCGTCCGATGTTAAATACCTTCATGCTTATATCCTTCGTGAAAGAGCTTCGCTATTAGTTATTTTTCGTATAGTGATTCGGAGGGGTACATCGTCACAAACTGTTTGCAACCCATTTCCATTGGTCTTCCCCTCGACTGAATGTGGACTGGGACAATTGTTGCATCAAAGTTACTAAGTCGTCCCATTCTTATAAAGTGAGTCATATAAGGATATTCCTAAGCACTTAGATAAAGAAATTCAGTTGAGTGAGTCATGTGCAACAATCAATATATACAGAAGTTAAATATATTTAGACATTGAGAAATAAATATATCAGCTTTCTCTAGCAAAATTAACCATGAAATCAAGTTACATCCTGTAACCATGTGTGCTCATAGTTCAGTTGAATTTGTCAACATTTATATTGTAGAAGGAATCGGTTCCTCCATTGATATTCCTTTCATATCACTGTATTGTATGATACATCAAGGATCACAATAAACTCCAAACACATTTTATGGAACAGTTAGCTACAAATTTAGACAAAATAAACAGTCTCGTGAGTCTTGTCTAGTTCCTAAGGAAGTTAGGTATTCCCTCCGATAATGTACTCCCATCTATCCTACTGTAATTATTGTAAACAGGTTTCAGTCTCAATAAAATAGTTTTGACCATTACCAAATCCGCAATCCCGCATACATATTATTGTCCCTTCTCTCGACTAATCATGTAAAACATTTAATTGTTGGATTATCTTTTTTTTTGAAAGGTAACTTTTATTCATAAAACGACCCAACCAACAAGTCGGTCGCAATACTATAACAATACTTACAGTATGTTAAAACAACACCAATCTTTCCAACTAACTGTACATTGCTTTGCTCTATTACAATACCATAAGAATCCTAGAGACTTTATATCTTGAATGATCCCTTCCGTCTTCACGTTGTTATTTGAAAACCTTGCCTCATTTCTCGCTTTCCAAATGCACCAACAAGCCGTAATAATAATGCCTTTTATCACTTTCCTTTTCTTCCTTCCGATGCTCGTGTACTTATGAACCTCCAGCAAGTCTTTAATAGTGAAAGCATAAATCTGTTCTATTTTGCACCAATCACTAATGGACTGCCACACTATAGCAGCCACCCTGCACGCGCAGAATAAATGGTCCGTGGTCTCGTCCCCATCTTGGCAAAGCACACAGGTCTGTTCCGTGATCACACAATTGCGTCTCTGAAGTGCATCAGTCGTGGGGATACGGTCCAAAGCAGCCCTCCATACAAAAATGTTACACTTATTTGGGACCCATTTACACCATTTGAAAATAAACCTTGAGCCATAATCCCTGTCTCTTTTAAGGAACTCTCTGACCACTCTAACCGTCAAATTCTTGTCAGGTTCTCCCTCCCACATCCATTTATCTTCCGCAGTTGTTAGCACCTTGCCCCTGAGCCAATTGTTAAATCTGCCCCATTCAGTCAGTTCTTCCACCGACTCCGGCATCCTCACCCATTTCCATTTCCCCGCAAACATGAGAGAGACCGAGTCAAACCTTTCCTTCACCGTGCATCGTTTCTCCTTTTCCAGTCTGAAGAGAAGAGGAAATGACTCTTTCAAAGTCGTATCACTACCCCATTTGTCCAGCCAGAACCTTATCTCCTTGCCATTTCCAACAACTCCTGTAAGGAGTTGTTTTAGTGACACACCTGAAACTTTCACCTCGTCAATAGCTTTAGCCAAGTTCTTCCACGTCCCAGTGATATACTTGTTAACTGGAAGCGCATCCCAGTTAAATTTTGTGTCGTGGACCGCCTTAATAACCGACCTCCAGAGACTCGAGGGTTCGTTCTTGTACCTCCAGAGCCACTTGGACATTAATGCAATATTCATATCCACTAGTTTACATAATCCCAAACCTCCTGCCTTCACCGGAATTGTAACAGTTTCCCACGACACCCAATGTATTTTCCTATCCAAGCCTGACCCTCCCCAAAGAAATTTTCTAATTAAAACTTCAAGGCTATTAATAACTTTCAGAGGAGCCCTAAACATGGAGAAATAATAAGTTGGAAGGCTCTCCAAGACTGACTTTATAAGAATAAGCCTACCACCAATCGAGAGGCTTGTGGCCTTCCACTTAGATAACCGACTTTCAAAGATGTCCATAATGAAATTCCAATTGACAATTTTATTCATATTCGCCCCAACTAACATTGCCAAATGTTTAAAAGGAAAAGACCCAGGGGCACAGTTGACCGTTCTTGCCATATCCCCCACCTCAGCCTCTAAAACACCAATGCCATATAAGTTCGACTTACCCAAGTGAATTTTCAATCCCGAGCAAATGTTAAAGCATCTCAAAATTCTGGCCACAACCATGAGATTAGAGGTTGACCAGTCGCCTAGAATTACACAGTCGTCGGCGAAAAGGAGATGTGAAAGGACCGGGCCATCCCCAGGTAACTCAATGCCCTTAAAAAGTCCCGCAGCCATAGCTTTTTTCAGCATCACAGTGAATGCCTCCATAACAATGATAAAAAGAAACGGTGCAATAGGGTCTCCCTGCCTCATCCCTTTATGGCAGCCAAACTCAAATGTTGGTGACCCGTTGACAAGCACCGAGGATCTCGCGGACGAAAGAATTCCTAAAATCCACCGACACCATTTCTCCGGGAACCCCATTAATTCCATAACAGAAATCAAGAAGTTCCAATTGACGTTGTCGTAGGCTTTGGCAAAGTCGATTTTGAAGAGAAACGCCCTTTTCCTTTTTTTCTTAGCCCACGCAATCACCTCATTAATAATTAATGGACCGTCCATAATACATCTGTTACCCGCGAAAGCAGTTTGGTTCCCAAATATCACGGCTCCAATAACTTTCTTTAGACTGTTAGCTAACACCTTAGATAAAGCTTTGTTGATCACACCAACCAGGTTTATTGGCCGATAATCACCCAGAGCAACAGGATCCTTGAGTTTTGGGATGAGTGTTATGAATGACAATCCGCACCCCCTATTAATAAACTCATTGAACAAATTAACAAAATCTGCCTCAAAGTTTCCCCAAAACCGTTTAATGAACTTGAACGTGAAGTCATCCGGTCCGGGGGCCTTCTCGTCACCGCAATCAAAAATAGCTTTCTTAATCTCCTCCACCGTCAAGCTTCCGACCAGCCCCTCTGCCTCCACATTATTAAGAACCGCTCCAGACCACCCGGTCATCTTTGGTCTATCTTTCCATTCCTCCCGAAATTTGTCTCTAAAAAAGTTATGGACAACTTTCTTGACAAGCTTCGGTTTGTCCACCCACTCGCCATTTATCGTAAGCCCCGGAATAGAATTGCTAGCTTTCCTTCTGTTAATGAAGCCATGGAAGAATCTCGAGTTCTCATCTCCGTCAATAGCCCATTTTATTCTTGATCTTTGGAGAAGGTCTTTTAAACGGTACCCATCCAATTCCATGATTCTGTTCTTACATTCTAGTCGGGTCCAACTTTCTTCTTCCGTCAATTCACGCTCCTCCATTAAACAATCAAGCTCTTCCAGCTCCCTTGTACAGTTATCTCTTTCTTCTCCTTCTTTGACCCTGTTTTCATCCCTCCATTTACACAACTCTTGTCTTAAATGCTTCAACTTTAACATCAACTTTTTATCCGTCGGGCAATAAAACACAAAGGAATCCAAAGCCTTCCTCACCACAGATTCTAATTCACCCCTATCTAACCAAGAGTTAAAGAAACGAAACGGTTTTGGTCCGTAGTTCACATCCTTGATTGATAGCAGCAACGGGTTATGATCAGAATGGGCTCTGGGAAGAACTCAGAGACACGCCATAGGCCACAAATCCATGACCTCTTTGCCCACCAACATACGATCAATCTTACTAAATTTCATCCTGTTATTATCTTCCTTTAAATATGTGAATCTCCCGCCCCTCATCTCATATTCATACAGATCCGCATCAAAAATGAAACTATTAAAGGCCCGAGCACAATCTTGGTGAAAAACCGACCCCATTCTATCATCAGCAGTTCTTACTGAGTTAAAATCGCCAACGACCCACCAAAGCCCCGGAGAACTAAGTTTAAAATTAGTAATTTTATCCCAAAGTAATCTTTTTTCCTTCAACCTCTGAGGTGCATACACGTTTGAGATATATACCACCTCACCAACCCCTTTAATTTTGCCCTTTATTATCATAAAATTAGGCTCCTTCACACAATCCAACTTCGTGAAAATTGCCGGATCCCACACACATAATAAACCCCCTGATCTTCCAATTGGTTCGGCCATTTCCCACCCCATATCAGAGTTCCCCCAAAACTTCCTGATAGTATTTTCCGACATGGACGAACATAGAGTTTCTTGGATAGCGAGAAACGCTACCCCCTGTTTCTCTTTTATTTCCCTAATCCAACCTCCTTTGTAAGATCCCCCCATACCCCTTATATTAATAGATAAAAAATTCATTTAGGAACCGCATTAATACCTTCGAGAATGACAGCCTCTTCGATCTCCTCGGGGTACTTCCTCAAGTCGACTCCAACAATATCTCCCACATCCATAGTTTCATTAACTTCTCTCGCCAAAGGATTGTCTGGTTGAGGTTCTTCCCTGATCACCTCCTGTAGCTCGACCTCAGCATCAAGCATCTCAATATATTCCTCTGGCCTCTCACAAAAATCCCCAGAAATAGGGTTTGTGTTTTGGTCAACTCTTCCATCAGCGACATTACTAGGCCCTTCCTTATTTAAGTTTATGTCTTTATTAATTTGAGTCCCATTACGGCCCACCAGGATATCGACTTCTACTCCATCTTCACTTCTGGGTCTCTTTTTGGGCCGAAGTACAAGGCTGCCCACCTTGATAGCCCAACATTCATTAAAGATTGGCTTTTTAATAAAAGGTGGCTTTTTAATGAAAGGCTTTTTAGTAAATGGTTTTTTAGTAAATTCCTTGTTAACATCAAGATCATGAGACGCCGAAAAAGCAAAATGATTATTATGTCCCCCTCCTATAATCCCCACGCCTGCATTAAATTGCATGGAGGGAGATTGAGAGTTCCCATGCGACGGTTCCTCCACGTGACTTTTCCCCTTTACCCTTCCGCCTTCCTCCCTGTTGTTATCGGAAAACTCAGTTTCCGGCAGCTCTGGTTCCCTATTTTCTTGACTACCTTCCCCTTTCTCATTCCACATTGGACACCAACCACGTTTCTCTTCCGTGACCCACACTCTGAAAGCTTTTTCTTTCCACTTCAACGTAATAACTTCCTGGATTGGAGAGCCGTCCCCGACAAGAATACCCATCGAGAACGAGTAAAGATTGCAGTCTGACTCGTTAATCTCTTGGTGAGCGACAACCTTCCCGAACTGATTGCCGATTAGGGAAAGTACTTTCGATTTGACCAAATGTAAAGGTACCCCTATAATGGTCAGCCAAGCAATTCGTTCAAACGCTAGTGATTGCCCCTTCCATTCTTCAGCTTTAGAGAGCCATCCCCTCCACTTTTCTTCAAGATACATAAACTCTGTTGCCTTGGACTCACTTGGGAATGTTAGCAGGCAGTTTAGACCTCCCAAATAGCCCAGCTTCACCCCTTCAAAGCCCGCCTTGCTGAGAAGAAGCGCAAGGGAGTTAACTGTGTTCACGTCGATGCACTTAACCACCAACGCCTTGTTTATAGCATCAGACATGGCTACCTTCTTCCCATCCACGTGAATTGTTCTTTCAAACGCCCCCGTCCTCCTGACTCCAGCAACTGCATCTTTGTATGACAAACCTCCCCTCGTACTACCGGAAAACATAGGTTTAGCAGTCCCATGGCTCCCAAAAGGCGGTTTGCTTACCCGACCAGTCTTAAACTTTGGAACCCTGTATTTGTTTTCCTCCGAGAATACCGCTATGTTGACGTCCACATGGAACTTCCCGACCTTGGCCTTTTTCAATTTCCTTTCTAGTTCTTCCCCATCGCTGACTTCTTTGAACGTAACAAATCCGAATCTAAGACCCTCTTTATTCTTTCTCCTAGCAATGTAGACCCCTGCAATCGTCCCATATTCCTCCATGGCGGTGGCCAGGTCCCATGGACGACATCCATCGGGGATACTGGAAACGTAAAACTTGATTACCTTGGGGTCCAGAGGAGTTTCTCTTTGTGGCTTGAATTGTTTTCTTCTGTGATGAACCTTCTCCCAGCCGTCATCTTTTCCTTGTCTCTCCTCTTTATTTTCTCTCTCACACATATTAAAAGTCCTTACTTGCACAAGCAAGGTGGCAAGTTAATTAATTGTTGGATTATCTAAATGGTGTTATGGGAAGGGAATATCATATTTTTTTCTACCCCAATTCATGTTAAAGCACACATTTTAATGGATATGATATTACCCCCTAATTACCCTCTTCAATAATTCTAGATTCCGTGTACTGCATACAGATTACAAGTGCAACAATCGCTTCCATCATAGCAAACCATAACCGACACATTTTGGAGGGCCGTCACTAAGTGGAATGAACCTGCATATAAATAATTTCGTCAGAACACATCATGAATGATGGAGAAAGACATGAAACTGACTGGTCAATTTTCAGTTTCAAAATAAGTGCATGTTGATCATACTTAAAGAAGAAACTTGACCATCAACATACTTGTACAGAAAATATTCACATAATGACATTACTATGCTAGTAATGGTGTTGGATTCATTTGGTACAGGCCCATCCAAGTCAAATCTTACATGCATGAATTCTTCTGTAGTTTATGATACAAAAAGAGTAAACCTGATATATAGCTAATACATATTTATCATAAACCAAAAACAAAAGCTAAGCCAAAATACGTCGTGCAACTACATCATTTATACTTCAGATTTCAAAATCAACAATCCACATTTCGATATTAACTACAATAAACGAATGCTATAAGCTAAAAGCTATTCGTTATAAAAGCATAAACAAACACTTATAGAATTTTGGATACTACGAATCATGTTTATGCTCCGAATTACATTTAACTTCTGTATAGAAAACATTAGAGATAGGTTAATCAAATATGCCCAAAAAACTTGGAAAGAATTTCATTCTATGCGGCGATTCATCGAACAACTTGTGCACAACACCTAAATCCGCACATCCTAATAATTATATATAAATAAATAATCAAAGTTAAACAAAAAAGTTGTTACTTTACAAAAACTTACAATTTATAAAACCCTAAGGAAAAACTCCATGAAAATACATATCACATCCAAGTTCCTTAAGAAGAAAAATAATAAGAATAAAACGCGTACAAGAGGTGTTAGGCGGATGAGTGAAAATTGGGGAAGAAATCACCAGTTAGAATACAAACCATAACTAATATCACATGCTATCCTTCTTAAATGTACACTAATATCAGATCACCGCATCTCAAAGTAACGTACCCCAACTTTAAGGCTCTTGCCCTATCAAAGTAACAACGTTTGAATAAAAAAAATGGAAAATATCAATTGTAACGCAGCTCAAAGTTTAAAGGTCCAAACAGCTGTAAAAGTTTCTAAGCACCTTAGATTTTTTTTTGGAAGGTGTGGATTAATCATCGCAGCGAAGGCTCTAGCTTAAGCTAGTTTTAGCTACCTTCTCACCCTCCAATACCCGGTAGAAGGAAAAACCCCCTAACTAGCCGCCCAAAGACACGACACTAATTAGGGATAAAACTCTGTCCTTTTAAGGTTTGATCCTGAGACCTCCCCTATCACAAAGAGATTATTGTCTTATGTCATAATAACCTATAATAACATACACATACATATATTTATTTTACCCCAAATTCCGAAACACAATAAAACACAAATATTCTATCATGAATCGTACATATCAGTTTGCGAAAAAAATCCTCTAAAACTTTAAATAAAGATTTTACCTGTTTCTTTCATGAATCGTCCCTACATCCAATAATCAAGATCATCTGCAAAATGGATCAAACCACAATATTAAATCACCAATTTTGGAGAAAAGTCGGATATGCAATCAAAATTGAAGAGATTGTTACAACAGGAAAAAAAGCACCAGAATTTTTTTAAATATATGTTCCTTTGATTAAAATAGATGAATAATCCGATCATTAATCAGATATTAAGATGACCATTCTGGAGGAGCTTAAGATGACCATTTCAGTTAGGTATTGTCCTGATTCATTTTCGGTGATTAGCAAGTTTAACTCGGAAACTTTAATATTTTGGCAAGCATGAGTTTACATGATCCTTTCATGAATATATTAGTACCCATATCTAGTTCAATATGGATATATTGTTTCACCTAATATTATTTCCTGCATACTTTGATGGCAATTCGTCTTGATACATGGTTGGTTTTTACTCTCACTTGGGCACGTCTTCTTGTGTATAGTTGGACAACTGACTCGTTATCGGTCCCCAAAAATCGATCCCACGACCAAAATAAGACAGGTAAATCGCATTACACTATGGTTAAAAGGACATAGAGTCATGATTTGAAGTCTTGACCTTCATTTTTCTGTTGCGTGTTGCCACTACTATGCTACCATTCCAGAAAATTGTGTATAGTTATCTTTCCTTAACTTAAAATACTACGTACGGTAACAAACACAAGTTTCCAAGTTTCGCTAAATATCTACATTTGTTAGGTGCATTTTTTTGGCCCAACGCATTTCGAATTATCAAATATTTTACAAAATTTACACAACACGAAAAAAACCCATGTATTGAAACAAATACAAAGAAAGCAATGAACAGAACAAAATACATTATTCTAATACTAGATGTGTGTGCACAAAATCAAAACAAGTACAAAGAAAGCAATGAACAGAACAAAATACATTATAAATTACCAGCAATTCTGGTTTAGTTCCTTCAACTTACACCATTGAAAAAATAACTAATCTTATCGAATATACAATAATACAGAGGCCTAAACTTTTATATACCCTAACATTTTTCTTTCTTCTTTTGATACGAGGCGGAGCTCTTCCAAAAATTACAAGATTTTTGTGATATTCATATTTTTAATTTTTTATACTGTTTTTGAATACATACAACTATTTCATCATTTGTTGGTTTCAGTAAAACTAATTTCTTAGCTGTACATTCATTATTCAAACCAACAAACATTTCTATGATCCTACACAATCAAATGTCTGAAACATCAACTGTTAGCCAGTCTTTCTTTTTAACTCCTAACAGTGACCCAGTTTTCATGCGAAACCATTTCATTTTCTGCACACTGCTTTTGAGACGACCCTCTTTTTCCATAACGCCTAATGGAAAATGGTATTTTACTTGGCAGTTTCATATCTGTTAACTCGTCTGAGTCCCCAGACTCGTACCCGTCATCACTAAGTCCCATATCCAGAACACTCAAGGGCGAGTACAGGTTTTGATAAACATGTTTCTCTTCTATTTTTTTAGCCTTTGGTTCGTGTTTAATGAATGAATGGTTTAGAAGCTCATCAACTGTTGATCTCTGTTCCGGGACCCTCGCTAGACACTTTTTGAGAAAGTCCAGACCATCTTTCGAGAATTCTTTCGGAAATGAAGGCCTTTCGTTACTAGAAGCGATCTTTAAAATTGCAGCCATTGGGTTTAAGACACCTAGTTCACCCCAAGGAGTCTTACCAGTTGCCATTTCAATAATGGTGCACCCTAAAGACCAAATATCAGAGGACGAATCTAGCCCTTCGTTTCTGAGGACTTCGGGGGCCATCCATAACGGAGTCCCGCACATGAACTTCTTATTAGTGGCTTGGTTTTTTGATTTTGGGTGTGTTTGTTTGGCACAACCGAAATCAGCCAGTTTTATGTTTCCACGTGAATCCAAAAGCACATTTTGACACTTGAGATCGCCATGCACAATCCCGATGTCGTGTAGATACTTCAATCCCATGAGGATTTCTCCTGTATACGCACGGATGACTCGTTCGTCTAGTTTCCCTCCTAGTCTTTCAGTGACATCACCGAGACTTCCAGCTCCCATGTACTCGATGAAGAGACTTGTTTTCATAAGCCCGTTTTCTCCAAAAGAAACGTCTTTCCCGAGGCATTGTACAATGTGAGGGGAATCTAATGCCTCGAGAATTTTAGCTTCATTCTCAAGGGATAGATTCCCCTCTTGAGATTCGGATGATTTCACCACGAAAAGGGCTCCGTTAGATTTTTTTATCGCCAAATGAACAACCCCGAATGATCCTGATCCGATCATTTTGCCACGAACCCATGCTCCAGGCAAAAGAGTCTCCTCATTTCCCGCCATTATTGTTCTTATTCCACCTGTTTGATGATGGAACGATTCAAAACGGGTCTGAAATATTACCCGTTTTGGATCTGGTACGTATTTACAGATTCTATTGGAATGTTTAGATAAATAGAAATCTTGAAAAATTTTAAAATAGAAGAAGAAGAATAATATATGGATTTACATATATTGGGAGTTTAGGAGATTTGATATCTCACCGTATGATTTAACCTTGGAAAGAAACCGGAATTTTGGCCGGGGTTACAAACTACGGTGGTGGAGCGGTCTCCCAGTTGTCGGAAACCGCCCTCACTCACATATAGTCTGTGACAATTTTTGGGAATATGTTGTACCAAATGAGATTGTGAAGGAGGAAAGAAAAGAGTTGGATGGTTATATTGTGTCTATATATCAGTCTTTCTCTCTTTAAACACCACAAATTTGGTTTTTAGAGAGACAAAAAGGAAAGGATTCTTTTACTGGTGATCCCATAATTGTGGAATTTCCAAGTTTTAAAGTGGTCAATGGTCCTCAATATTCTTTTAATTTTCATGCACGTAGTTAAGTTGAATCTACTTTAGTGCTGATTTTTAGAGAATGGAAGGAAAAAAACCCCACATAATCAGCTTGTCAAAGTTTAAAATGAATGCTACACATCCAAATCGTACGTAGATTTGATTGTGTCTTCTGTTACATGATTGTTGTGTCTTCTTTATTGTATCTTCCTTTGTGTGGCCTCCTCACCGTTGAAGTTTGTTTTTTATATGTCCCTTCTAGGTCATCGTAAATCATTTTTGTTCCTTCTAAACCATCGTACTTTTTAAACATCTCTTCTCGGACATTAAAGTTTTAAAATGTAACGCTATAGACCATTTTTTGGTTACCAAAACGATGTCGTTTTGGTAACAAAATGGTCTATAAGGGAAAACATTAATGTTAATGTTTTTACCTAAAAGAGAATAATTCTAGAAGGGATAAATTAAGAAGTAAATAAGATAATAATGTTTAAAAAAAAGTAAATAGGATTTTTAGGCAAGTAACCCCTTAATATTCTAGCAAGATACTGTAACGTCTGTTCAATCATTTAATATTATAATTGTGGCTTTTATTCTTAATCCAGTCAAATGAAAATCAGCACTAAAGTTCATGTTCTTTCAAATAGCGTAAAAGTCAGCCGGAAGTCTTTGAATGGAACACCGGATTGGTTCGGTAATATTCCACGAATGGAACACCGGATTGGTTCGGTAATATTCCACGAATGGAACACCGGATTGGTTCGGTAATATTCCACCAGTTTTAAACAGAGCCCAAGTGTGTTTTGCAATGGGATTGGAGATGAAAATGTTGTTTCAGCGGTAGTATGACAAACCAGACACAACAGATATTTGATTTGGATGGAGAGGTTAAATTTGGTGGAGATGCGATCCAATGGAGTTCCCGGAGAACTTATGTTTTTTTTCATTGGAGTAATACGGTTCTAATGGATTTTTGGCTTTGAAGCGTCGAGAGTCACTATGTCAAACGATAAGGTCTGTTGGAACATCTATTGAGTGGTTATCCCAACCCGAGAGGCTGAGACAGTCATGGTATCCAAAGGAGGTAGTGTTTCCATTACCAACTTTCCAAGCGGAAAAGGCGTCAATGTTTATGTTAAGTTTAGTGAGGGAAAGACAAACCTTAATTTGCAATAGATCCGCAAGTTCCGGATTTGGTTTTTAAAGGGAGGCAACCACTCGGTCCGTGAATTGAAGTGATGACTTTGAACCAAAGAGCATCGGCTCGGTTTTAAATCTTCACCACCTTTTTGTGAGCATGGCAAGATTGGAAGCGGAAAGACTTCCAATTCCAAGACCCCTTTGAAGCACAAGTTTTCTTCCACAGATGCATAAATTGATAAGGATCTGCAGGTACAACATTTGAGATCCATCACTAAGTATAATCAATGCATTAAGTCCAGCTTTCTATGTAAATATTCGATAAACTAACTCCTGGTTACTGTGACCCTTTGTCTAGTTTTAACTAGGCTGGGTTTCTGCCTTTCTTTCCAACCATCACTCACAAGGCCCTCCCTAATGACGATTGTTACTTTGGATTTAGATTTATCTACACCATTTACACTTGCAATCTAGCCATCTTGTGTAATGTCAACATGTGTTGTAGCACCAACTCGAAGCTTTTGTCACTCACAACACCATCCCCTGTGTGTATCATGCTAATATAAGGTCGCCGATTCTTTGTCTGTGTAACCACCGTGTATTGTCGCCTACTGCAACAACAATTTTTCTTTGCGTTTTTTTCTCTGTCTATTTATTTTTTATATTTTTTTTTAATCTCTTTTTACATTTACATTTTGTTTTAGTGGTTTCCATCTTAATCATCTCTTACTGGGATTCGCATAAAATTTGTATATATTGATGTAGATAAAAATATGTAATTGCTATGCTATTATTACAAGTCATAAGATTTATAAAGATAGATATAGGTAAAAATTTCTATTAATATGTTGTTATGTACTTGTACTACAAGTCGTTGCTTTAAAAGTTGTTTAATAGCCAGAGAAATATATCTAAATGGTAAGTACAATCTGTAATATGAACTTCTGAATGACTATATAGTTGAACAAATTATCTAGTAAAACTTAATTTAGTTCCAATGAAACTTGGGTTATTAATTTATAGGACTTGAAGAATCTACCAATTGTCAAGACTCAACTTGAGACCTTGGAGGGTAAAAATCCCCCAGGCTCATCATCTTAAGGCAAATTAGTGGTTGGAAAATGTCCTTTTAGTTACATTTCTGAAGTGTCACCAACGTGTTCAATTAGTTTTGCTTGCACGTTAAGAGAAGCGGTTAAAAGGGTGGTTGTATAAATCCTATAATTAAACAAAAAGTATGAAAATAGATATCCTTGATCTGTTTTCCTCGTCAAAGTGATGTTACCTTAAGGTTAATGTGAGAATATATCAGTCTGCATCTAGTATTAGTAACTACATAAGTAGAATCAGCACAACTTTACAAGGCACATCAACGTCCTTTTCCATGTTTCTGGTAGAAACTTTCTACAAAGATAATTAATATTGTTTTTTTGAATCAAATTTCATTAAATCACTATAAAGCCGGCAAGATTCCGAAGATCTTATGAAAGCAAAATTACATCACAAAAATCGGGCTAATATGCCACAAAGACCACGACAACAACTATATATCCAAATAAATGAACCCGATACAATCCTTTTGAATACATCATCATTCGATTCCTTGAATACCAAGTGATTTCGGTGCTTCCACACAGACTACCACCAAACTACATATACAGATAGCTTCCAAGACACGTTTAGCTTACAACAAAGATAATTTCTATAAACCACAAGCATTTGTTAGCTGCATATGCTAACATACTCAAGTTCACAGCTACATCTTTTTCCTTTTTTCAATTCTTCTAATTCCATGATAAGTTTATAGTGTAAACAACCATCAAAAAGAAGTAAATCAATTATGTCTCAAGAGGTTCTTAAAGATAAATGAATTCTTACCTCAAGGTACAATAGGGTCGGAATTGCTCTTTAACCTCATGGTGATTTTCCAAAGCTTCCCACCAACTTTTCTCTGCTTCGATCCATCTCAGCTTTAAAGCACCATCTTTTTGGAACGGTAACTTTTTCAATTCAGGGCATCCAAGAATCGTGAGTTTCTCTAGTGAAGGCCACTCAAATGTGTTACTCACCAATATACTTTGTAACTGTGGCATGTCAACAAGTATTAACTTTTTTAGATTTGGAAGAGTCGGAGACACAATGTTCGCAGACCCGTTAAATACCTCTTTGATCTCACAACAGCTTGTGACTTCAAGGTGGCGAATCTCTGGAAGTTGTAAAATAACACCATATGCACATACCCATGTCAACATCGGACAATTGCATAAAATCAAAGTCTTTAAGCAACTGAGACCTTGCATTGGACCTTCAAAGACATTTTTCAAAACCGGCAAATTAATCATGTGCAATTGTTCCAAATTGTTCAATATCAAGCCACCACTAGTGTTAACATCCACTATTGTTCTCATCTTGTTACAACCTTTGATAACACAACTACGAATTCGATTCATGCTTTCAGTAGTGAAGTTGGATAAGTGCTCAAGTTCATTATGGTTGACCAATTCAATTGCAACGTCATTAGAGAGTACCTGAGAGATTGTGTTGTTGCTAACTTCTCCATCAAACTTGAAATACGGCATAAACTTCATAATGTGAGGATGTGACGAGATATCACAACCTATAAAAACTTGGCACTCTTTGAGTTCAAAGTTTTGTACTTTGTCAATGTAACTTTGAAGAAGTCTTTCATTAAGAAAATTGATCTTCCAACTGCCCCCTATAGCTTTAACGAGATCTAACACCTTTCTAGGAGACCGAAACTGAAGCAGTCTAAGGCTTGTAAGTCTAACAACATTGACAATTTCACCATATAGAATTCTCTCTAATCCTTCCTCGACATCAACCACCAATTCCTTTAGCATAGGAATCCTAGAGATCACTTCACTGTCAGCAGCTGCTTTTTGAATAGTAGTTATACTCACTGAGCTAGTGAATGATACTAACAAACGCCTTAATAAAATTAAGTTCTGAACTTGGGGTGGTATGCTTGCTAGTCCGCAGCCTCGAATATCAAGCACTTCAAGTTTACAAAGAATTCCAATCTCATGAGGAAACTCAACCAAGGCAATGCAGTTTTGTAAGTAGAGAACTTTCAAAGTGACTAGCTTTAGTAAAGAGCTTGGTAGTGATATGATGTTTGTACCATATAAGTCGAGTACCCGGAGACTCTGCATATGTTTAAAGAATGCTCGTGGGATGACTACCAACTTTGGATTTTTTTGCAAGAATAATGTCGAAAGCATCGAAGAATTTGGTTGGTCAGGTAATGCATTCATTGGACTGTCAACTAATGAGATCCATCTCTTCTCGTTCCAACATTTCACATCCACAGGCTTCTGCAATGCTTCACCAGATTTCACTAGAATTCCTTGGCCATCATCGGTCGACAAGTTATGTAAAGCAGCAAGACGAATCAACTTGTGCATCTTAATACATTGTTGCAATGTATTTTCCTCAAGTAACGAGACCATCTTAAGATAATCCAATACATCACGTCCATTTATTCGTGTGTCTTCCACATCATCAGTAATATCAAGAAGTTCCTCTGCTGCCCAATTGTCTAATAAGCATTCCTTTTGAATGTTACTATCTTCTGGATACAATGCACTGTAGAAGAAGCATTTCTTTTGGGTATCTTCTAAGGAATCAAAGCAACATTTCAATAACTTGTATATTTCTTGCAAGGTATCATCCCCCTTTTCTGGCCACTTTCTCAACTTCATTAATCCATCATGCCAACTCTCTTCGGTTTCTTTCACTCTAAAAGTACCAGCTGCAACCTTTATCATTAGTGGATGATAACCACACCAATTGATTATCTTGGGCATTAGCCGCTTAATATTAGAGTTTTCTTCAAGATGGGGGCGATCCAACACACTTTTGAACATATGCAATGCTTCTTTCCGGTTTAATGTTGCGACATTGGTTTGTCTTGTGGCAACAGATGAGCAAACATGTTGTAACCTAGTTGTAAATACGATTTTGCTACCATTCTCAGTAACTGGAACTCCAATCTTATCTAGCTCGAGATCTTCCTTAATATCATCAAGAAGTAGCAAGTACTTTAAATCTATCAACTCTTCCCTTATTCTAGAAGCAACTAGGTCAAGATGAGTGGTAACCTCAATATGTAATTTCAATCTTTGGGCGATAATTTGTTGAATTTGGTCAATGCCCCTGTTCTCCATGCTTCCTTCTCTTGATATCGTCACCCAGATTACTATATCAAACATTTCAGCAACTTCAACATGATTATTCAAATTCTGCATTATTGTTGTTTTTCCACTCCCAAGAAGTCCATGGATTCTAATTCCTCTGACTTTTTTATCATGTAACCAAGCAATTACGTGTTCTAACGGCCGTTGTAAAGTTGGAATATCTGTAATTGTTGGAGTTATCATATTTACTACACATGCAGGTTTTTTATCAAGTAAAATATCAAAGTGGGTATCCTCTTCCATAAGAGCAAAGATCTTAGATGCTGTTTCCTTCATCTTTGTAGTGATGCTAGAGCGTGATTTGATATAAAGCCATGAGGTCCTTTCCCTTTTCTTTGTATACTTGATTTTTAGCTCCTCCACTTCTTTTGCAACAACATTTACTCTGTAATTCCAATTAGTGTAAGTGTTGGATGGCATCATTGATGTCTTGTGTCTTTGAATCTTTTCTCGGTGATCATCTCTTTTTGCAACGAGTGTTTTCATTGCATCATCCAAAGCTCCATAAATTTTGTCCATATCCTTCGAGGATGCAATTATTTGCTTAAGTGGATCCCAAAGTGCCGTCTTAGCTTGCAAAACTGCTGTGGCAACACCAGCACCAGCTGCAATTTCTGCAGCCATGGGTCAAGTATGGCCTAGATAGCAAAACAGGAAATGAGTGTCACGTAAACTATAGCAAGAAATATGGAACTTTGAGGGAATAAAATCTATGGATACGAGTATTATAAATTGATGTTTAGTTTAAAAGTCATCATTTCAGATATATGTCAAGTGTTAAGTGTATATGTTTGATATTAAGTAATTATGATTAGCCACTCCATTGGAATTAAATATCAACCTATGGAGACGTGATCTTGAAAGGAGTCCTGTAAACTAATTTAGATAAGATATGATCGATTTTCTAACTGTAAGATGCCCATGTTGATTCGATTGCTGTTTTTAAAGTACCTTGCAGCAGGAATGCAAAAGGTAGAATGTGAGCAGTTTCAGTATTGATGAATTTTACATGAAAATATCATCAGCTAGCGAATTCAACCTGTGTGATACTCTCTGCATTTGCTTTTTAATGTGGTGATACAAACACTGATTTGGGCACTACAGATGTATGATACACTATTGTGTTCAAGAATAAAACACACAACAAAGTACTCTGACTAAATCAAATACCATCAGGCTAGGCATTTGATTAAATGAGGTGATTTAGACCCATTCAACTTGCAATGGGTCAGCTTGGGTTATATTTTTTATATAATCTAAAAGAAAGGTAGATAAAATGAGTCAAATGGGTTAGACACTGTCGAAAATCGTCCAAGGTTTATTCATATAGTTACAACCTCATCATTAGTAAAAGATCACATGTTTAATAGTATTTATAATATTAGTTATATGTAACAGTAAAGATATGTACATGGAATTAGAATCAAACATAATCTGTTAGTGCTTTTAACCACTCATCTTGTCACAACATTGCTATATACTATGAACTATAAGGAGGAATGAAATGGTTACCTGGAACAACAAGTTCCAAACCATACTTCACGACTAGTGGTTTTTGTATAAAATGTTGTTAGGAGTTGACGCTGTTTCTAACCCTAAGACACTGCTGAAGCATTTTACGTAGGAGTTTTGCACTTTTGCAGTGGTTGTAACATACGGAGTATAACTACTAAACGGTTTAAAAATTTATTTTTTATTAACTATTTACCATTGGAAACATTCGTATATAGAGTACAATATATGGCAATGGGTCTTCAATAGATTAATGCATGTATTGATTAACTTACTATAGTATACTTCTAACAACTTTATGACCCAGGTCAGTTGGCCAGGTTCATTTCACTAGATCTTTTATAACTATATGAATGAAGTGCAATACACTCGAGCCTTTCAGTACATAGCTACAAGATCAAATTGTTGAATGTGTTAAGAGCTAACCGGGATTGCATCACTTGTGCCATCTATATTTGGGTCACAACTCTAGTTCTAATAGTAAAAAGGTTTTTTGTTCATATAATGCATGTGTGAAATAGGGATGGGAATGCCGAATGGGATGGTACTGTCGCGTACCAGTCCGGCCGAGAATGCCAAAAGCGGGTACCAGTTCTGGTTCCATCTGAGCAGGTACCTGGACATCCTGGCTAGCACCGAAAACAGGGCCATTTGAAGATGGTGTAGGCGTAAATCTTTGTACCATTATTTTCGTTTTATGTGTATAACTAAACTTGATTTATGCACATTGAAAGTGGGAAAATACCAAGAAGCACATAGATTACGCATCACAATTTTATAGTATACATGCTTGTCGTTCACAAATTGGACAAACCAGAGAAACATGAAAGCATGTGTATTAACTAGATGGGTGCCCGTGCGTTGCAGCGGCAAAAATAGACAACGTTCGAGGTGTTGTGACAATGTTAATTTTTTGACAATAACTGTTGAAATTATAATCTCATTCTCATATAATGCTTTTTATTATTTAGCTTATTGTATGATTAGTAGTGCAGGTAGGACTTGCTGTGTTGATTTATAAGAGAGAAGGGCTGAAGATGTCAAGTTGGGTGAAGTTACAAGTACAAGGACCGAAGGTGTCATTATGTCAAAGTTGGTGTGTATATAAACACATATTCATTCAGATTAGGGTTAAACACTCAAGATCATATTTCTGTTTTCTCTCTCTCCATTCGATATATATATATATATACAAATATATATATATATATATATATATATACAAATATATATATATATCTGCTTAATAATTGTAATAATAATTCAGATTCTTGCTGTGTTGATTTATAAGAGAGAAGGGCTGAAGATGTCAAGTTGGGTGAAGTTACAAGTACAAGGACCGAAGGTGTCATTATGTCAAAGTTGGTGTGTATATAAACACATATTCATTCAGATTAGGGTTAAACACTCAAGATCATATTTGTTTTCTCTCTCTCTCCATTCGATATATATATATATACAAATATATATATATATATATATCTGCTTAATAATATATATATATATATATATATAATATATATATATATCTGCTTAATAATTGTAATAATAATTCAGATTCTTGCTGTGTTGATTTATAAGAGAGAAGGGCTGAAGATGTCAAGTTGGGTGAAGTTACAAGTACAAGGACCGAAGGTGTCATTATGTCAAAGTTGGTGTGTATATAAACACATATTCATTCAGATTAGGGTTAAACACTCAAGATCATATTTCTGTTTCTCTCTCTCTCCATTCGATATATATATATATATACAAATATATATATATATATATCTGCTTAATAATTGTAATAATAATTCAGGTTTTTGATTATTGTTTGTAATAGAACATTCAACAAATAGTTGAGTGAATCATACTTGATTAGCAGGTGTGATTTTGTGGTTGTTTGATTTGAATCTATTTGAGAATAGATTAGATATTCTGGTGATAAATTGAGATTTATTCTTTGTTCATGGTATCAGAGCGGCGTATGATCATTCGATCACCGTTCTGATTTGATTGTTCGTTTCGATCGAAGAAAACCCTAATTTTTTAGAAAATTAGGGTTAGGGTTTCTGTGTGGATTTTTTGGGCGATTTAGATTATATTCTTCATTCTCTGAAGAGTATTCTTATAGATCTGGTGTTCTTGTGATTGAAGATTAAAAAACCCTAAAATTAATTAAAATAATTGAATAATAATTAAATTAGGGTTTCTGCTTCAGATCTGGTTATTTTTTCAATCGACTAAGCGAATCGGTTGAAATTTGTTTCAGATTCTCTTTTCTGCTTGTTCAATCGACTAAGTGAATCGGTTGAAATTTGTTTCAGATTCTCTTTTCTGCTTGTTCAATCGACTAAGCGAATCGGTTGAAATTTGTTTCAGATTCTCTTTTCTGCTTGTTCAATCGACTAAGTGAATCGGTTGAAAAAGTAGATCTCGTCTTCCGCTTGTTCTTATTCATCCAGATAGCACTGTTTGCATCTCTCTTCCTTATCTCTTTACTTTTATAAAATTTTTTCTATTTTTCTTATCTCTCATAAAAACATTCGTGTTAAACTTGACCTATCTCCTTGAGAGGTGTGGAATCCTGTCCCTGACACGTTTGTGGGAGAAAGATATTTTCAAATATATATATATATATATATTTTTTTATATATATATATATATTTTGTTTTAATTTTTCTTTCTTGTTTTGTTTCTGATTAATTGTTTTTTGTTCTGTGAATTAATTGAGATTAATTTCGTGTTTTCTTAGTTGTTAATTGTGATTTACTGTTGATTGTTAAGTGCATTTATTTGATAATATTTGTTAAAATGGATGATGATAATCTTCGTAATTTTGGTTATGAGTCTGATGTTGGAAGTGATGATAGTGTGACTAGAATAAGTAAATTGGATTTAGGCAGTCCTTTACATTTACATCCTAATGATACTAGTACTCTGTCTATTGTGTCAATAAAACTAAAAGGTACTGAAAATTATCAAGTATGGAGTTGTGCTATGCTACTTGCTTTAGAGGCAAAAAATAAGGTTGGTTTTATTGATGGTTCTTGCAGAAGGTCTAATGTAGATGAAGTACTAGGAAAACAGTGGGATAGATGTAATGCTGTGGTTATTTCTTGGATTTTAAATTCTATTTCAGAAGAACTGTATCTTGGTCAAATTTTTTCCAGAAAGGCTTCTCTTATATGGCAAGAATTAAAAGAAACTTATGATAAAGTGGATGGTTCTGTGATTTTTAATTTGCATCATAAGATTAACTCTTTATGTCAGAATGGTATGCCTTTATCTGATTATTATCATAAACTGAATGCTTTGTGGAAACAATTTGATGCTTTAGTTCAGTTACCTAGGTGTACTTGCCATGCTGCTCAAGATTTCTCTAAACATACTCAATTGATTAAACTAATGCAGTTCTTGATGGGTCTTGATGATGTTTATATGAGTGTTAGAAGTAATATCTTAACTAGAGATCCTTTACCTGACTTAAAAACTGCATATTCTATTATATCTAGGGATGAGTCACATAGAGGGTTAACTGTTACTTCTAATGCTAAGTCACAATCTTCTGCTTTTGTGTCTAAAGTCAATAATACTAGAAATATGCCTTCTGTGAATAACTTTGCTAAGAATTCTAGAAATAATGGTTCATTAGCTTCTAAAGGTCCTTCTGTGGTGTGTGAAAATTGTGGGTTTCATGGTCATACTATTGATAAGTGCTTCAAATTGATTGGATATCCTCCTGACTTTAGTAAAAAGAAATCTGGAAATTTTCAGAATGGTCAAAAGAAATTTTCTAGTAATAATACTTCTACTTCTCAAGCTTCTACTTCTAGTACTACTAATTTTTCTGATGAGCAGCTGACCAGAATTCTAAACTTGTTGAAAGATAGTTCTGAATCTTCTCAAAATGTGAATGCCAATATGGCAGGTGTGTTATTCAATGATAGTAAGATATTTCATAAAAATTTTGATAAATTTTTTTGTTCAAATTCTAATATTAGACAAAAGGTTGTGAAAAAGGGTTGGATCAATGATTCTGGAGCCAATCATCATATTACTCATTCTGATTCTAATCTTGTTGATGTTTTGGATGTTTCTGCTTTAAAAATCAAAGTTGGTCACCCTAATGGAACTTTTGCATATGTTCAGAAAATTGGGAATTTACAATTAACACCTTATTTGACTCTTTTTGATGTTCTAGTTGTTCCTGAATATTGTGTCAGTCTGTTATCTGTTCATAAAGTTGCTAAGCATAGTAAATATCTTATTGCTTTTGATGATACTATGTGCTATGTTATGGCTCAGGATTTGAATACAATGAAAGTTCTAGGGACTGGTAGACAAGAAGGTGGATTGTACTATATTGATGAATGTTTAGAAGGTATTGATAGAATGGTTACTTGCAATGTGTCTAAAACTGTTTGGCATCATAGATTAGGTCATCCTTCTGAATCTGTTCTAAATAAACTTCAGTCTGATTTGCATTTTAAACAGAATAAAGATTTTGTTTGTGAAATTTGTCATCAGGCTAAACAAACTAGAGATGTTTTTCCTCAAAGTGATCATAAGTCTACTGAATTAGGTCAACTTATACATTTAGATGTTTGGGGTCCTTATAGGGTGACTAGCAGAGGTGGTTATAGATATTTTTTAACTATTGTAGATGATTACACCAGAGCTGTCTGGGTATATTTGTTAAAAAGTAAAGAAGAAGTGTTTGAGAACACTGTTGTTTTTTATAACTTGTTAAAAAATCAGTTTAATAAAACCATTAAGACTTTAAGAAGTGACAATGTGACTGAATTTGTTAAAAAGTAAATAAGAAGTGTTTGAGAACACTGTTGTTTTTTATAACTTGTTAAAAAATCAGTTTAATAAAACCATTAAGACTTTAAGAAGTGACAATGGGACTGAATTTGTTAATAAATCTTTTACTACTTTTGTTGAGACAAATGGTATTGTGCATCAAACTTCTATTCCTCATACTCCTCAACAGAATGGGATAGTTGAAAGAAAACATAGACATATTCTTAATGTTGCTAGAGCTCTTTTGTTTCAAGGGAGTATTCCCTTAAATTTATGGACTGAATGTGTTCTGACTGCTTGTTATATTATTAACAGATTACCTTCTTCTGTGCTAAATGGAAAAACTCCTTATGAGATGGTTTTTAATAAACCTCCTTTTTTCTCTCACTTAAGATCCTTTGGTTGCTTATGTTTTTCAAAAAATTTAAATGTCTTGGATAAATTTCAAAGCAGATCTTCTAAATGTATCTTAATTGGTTATTCTAATTCTAAAAAAGGATACAAACTTCTTTCTCTCAATGATAACAAAATATTTTTAAAATATTTTTTTCTAGAGATGTTAAATTTTTTGAAAATATTTTTCCTTTAAAACATAAACAACAAGTTAAAGATTCTGGAAAAATTTTAGATCAAGAAACATTTTTTGATTCATATGAGCAGCCTTCTGTTCCCAATGATGAGGTGAGAGGAAATGAGGTAAGTGATGGTAGCAACCATTCTCACTCTGGCAGTGCTTCTTCTAGCTCTACCAGTGAGAATCTGGATGCTGCTGCAAATGATTTGAATGAAAATGATTCTGAGGGAGATGATTTTGTCATCAATAATGAAGATGCTCATATGCAGAATCAACAAATCAATGATTTACAAATAGAAAATGAAAATAACAATAATGTTGTTGATAATAATCCTGATCAAACTCTTAGAAGGTCTGAAAGAGTTTCTATTTTTCCTGCTAACAAATATAAAGACTTTGTCATTAACAGTAGTGTTAAATATGGTCTTGAAAAGTTTGTTTGTTATTCTAATTTACATCCAAATTGTGTTGCCTTTATTTCTGAGCTTAATAAAAGTACTGAACCCAATAAATATAGTGTTGCTTGTAAAGAAAAACATTGGGTAGATGCTATGAATCTTGAAATGGAAGCTCTTTATAGAAATAATACATGGGAATTAACTAATCTTCCTGAAGGAAGAGAACCAATTGGATGTAAGTGGATATATAAGATTAAGTATAAATCCAATGGTGAAATAGAAAGATATAAGGCTAGGTTGGTTGCTAAGGGTTATAGTCAAAAGGAAGGTGTTGATTTTGATGAAACTTTTTCTCCTGTAGTTAAAATTGTCACTGTTAGATGTCTAATAGGTTTAGCTGTTCAGAATAATTGGTGTTTATATCAACTTGATATAAATAATGCATTCTTGTATGGTGATCTTGAAGAAACTGTTTATATGAAACTGCCTGAAGGTTTTTTTTGACAAGAATGATACTAGAGTATGCAAGTTGAATAAGTCTCTTTATGGCTTAAAACAAGCACCTAGACAATGGAATGCTAAACTTACAGATGCTTTAATTGGTGATGGTTTTATGCAGAGTAAAAGTGATTACTCACTTTTTACTAAGACTGGAAATGGTGTTTTTATTGCCTTGTTAGTATATGTTGATGACATTATTATTACTGGCAATAGTGAGGTTGAAATTGATAAGTTTAAAGCTTATCTTAAAACCAAGTTTTTGATAAAAGATTTAGGGAAGCTTAAATATTTTTTAGGCATTGAAGTTGTTGACACTGATGATGGTTTATGTTTAAACCAAAGAAAATATTGCTTAGATCTTTTATCTGAATTTGGTCTTCTGGCTGGCAAACCTGTTAGTGTACCTTTGAATCCTAATGTTCAATTGTCTAGTTGTGAGTCTGTTGATGATCCTATACTTGAAAATATAACTGAATATCAAAAATTGATTGGGAAGCTTATTTATTTGACACATACCAGACCTGATATTGCATATACTGTACATTGTTTAAGCCAGTTTATGCATAAACCTCTTGCTTCACATCTTAAGGTTGCACTTAGAGTATTGAGATACTTAAAAGGTGCACCTGGAAAAGGTATTTTGATCAGCAGGTCTGATTCTTTTAATCTTGAAGCTTATGTTGACTCAGACTGGGCCAAATGCATTTCAAGCAGGAGGTCTGTTACTGGTTACTTTGTATATTTTTGTGGTTCTTTGGTGTCTTGGAAGAGTAAGAAACAAAACACTATATCTAAGTCATCTACTGAAGGTGAATATAGGGCAATGGCTTCTGTTACTTGCGAAATAATTTGGATTGTGAAAATCTTGCAGGATTTACAAGTTATAAATGTATTGCCTGTTAAGTTGTTTTGTGATAATAAATCAGCAATTAAGATTGCTTCCAACCCTGTTTTCCATGAAAGAACAAAGCACCTTGAAATTGATCTTCATTTTGTTAGAGAAAAGATACTTGCTGGTGTAATTAAAACTGAGAAAATAGATTCTGCTCTAAATGTAGCAGATATTCTAACTAAAGGGTTGGATACAAAAACTCATGAGATCATTTGTAACAAGCTTAAACTTGTTAACTTGTTTGAGAATAAGATTAAGGGGGGAATAACAAACAAAAACAAACAAAATCAGTTTGAAACTTTTGTTTGTATGATAGTTTTTGACAATAACAAACCAAAAAAAAAATATTTGACGAACAAAGAGAATTTTAATAAAGTTTGAAACTTTTGTAAGGGTATTTTAGTCACAGTCTATAGAATAGAAATAGGGATGTATTAAGATGGAGGATAAATTAGACATATCAGGTTCTTAAAAGTTTAAGGAGGGGAGTCAGTTTCTTTTATAAGGGAGGATAGATATAGATATAGATATACTCGATAAAGGAAGTAATGCTAAAACTTAACAATCTCCTACAAACTAATAATGGGGTTTAAAGTGGATAAGGTGCAAATTCATACGGACAATGCATTAAAAATCAGTTACATATGCTATTATGAGTTTTCCAATTTCAATTGAAAATACGCTAGTCAAAGAGCAAAGTGAGAATATCTAAATGCACTTGCTTAAGTACATTCATAGTCCTAAATTACTGAATTCAAACTTGCTTATGTTAGCCTATAACGCAATTTCAATTAGATTTAGAACAAAAAATAGAAACATAAGCTTAGTCAGAAAAATAAAATAGAAGATGCCTTGAATATTTAAATGGCCTGTATGCGTATACTATACTAAAACTTACAGCAAAAAGTAAAAAACATAAGCTTAGCCAGTATAGAAGATGCATTAATAGATCTTCGGGACCAAACGCGACCAGTTGGTTTACCAACTATGCAATTTACCAATCATTTTCGAGTTTTTAGCCACATATCTATGCAATTTACCAATCATTTTTCACATAGTATATTCAAACAGTTGATTACAAAGAAATGGAGTATAGTTATTGGAGACAATGATGAAAATATGAATACCTTAGAAGCTCTTGAAACAGTGTCAAAAATCAATGAAGATGGAGAGTAGACTGAGGTTGGCAATGATTGATCATGGGTTGCTGTGTTTCTTTAAACTTTGATCATATTGTATATCAAATTCACATCCACTTATTCCATTTGTGAACCGTTGACTGACTTGTGAGTTCGGATAGTACAACAAAGTCAACAGTCAATGGTACAATACTACAATGTTTTGGTAATGTAATTAGTAATTTATCAAATTAAATTAAAGTTAATAGATTTGTACAATATTTTCTGGGACTTTTTTTAATAAGTAAAAAATTTGAACGGTAATCTACAATATATATAACAAAGTATTAAATTCTTTTATAAAAATTAACTAATAAACACAATAAGATATTAATATTAATATTGGTATTTTATTCAAGTTTTACAAAATTAACTAATAAACACAATAAGATATTAGTATTAATATTTTTATCACTAAAAGTGGATGGGGTTTTATTTGCTCCTTCATAAAACAATCGAAAAACCATTGTTAGTTTTTAATAGATAAATAGCAATTTTGTTATGTCCTATTTAGATATATAAAAAGAATAAAAGAGGGAATTTATTTTAGAACCACTTTATTTTAGGACCACTAGGACCAATTGTTGACCGTTGGATGATCAAATTTGGATGGCGCAGATTCCTCCCGGCAAATTCAACCCGCGCGCTCCTATCATACTCAGGAGGGTATTTACGTAATTTAACTATTAACAATATAAAAGGTTTTTTTATCCCGATTAGAATCTTCATACACAAAACACAATTGTTAGGCTTAGATCTCGTCTCTGTAACTTCATTCCGATCACTTTCTTCCACCAGACCACCACGTTCGATTTCGGTCTCCATCGCCGTTACTCGCATTCTCGATAATATTTCAGAGATAACCTCGTGCCGTCCGCCTTCTCTCTCATTCTCGATCATATATCGTGTCCCAGCCGTTGACTTCGTCTCAACCGTCGTGCCAACCGCCGTTACTAATCTATGGCGAAAAAGAAAACCACGGAGAAAACGAAAAAATCTGTACCTATTTGTAAGTTTTTTTTAATAGATAATACGTTTTTTCCCCCTTAAATAACTATATAATTAATTCTTCAATTTATTTATTTTTATTAATTAGGGAGAAGTCAGAGATTGATGTATGTAAAAAAAATGTTCCAATAGAAGATGTTATATTGGAAGTTCTGATTCATCTAATCAAGAAGAATCTAGATGTATGTATTTCTTTGCATACTCTACTTTTTTGTGTAATTTACAAAATTTAGTTATTGTTGCTATTAAATTGAAGGATATAATAAGAAAATTAGAAAATTTATTGTTGAAGAAGGGAGTGTTAAGTAGAAGAAAGGAAAGAAAAATGAGAAATACTTCTGAGTTTATTTATTTTTTTAATAAAATGTATCAAATTTTTCATTAAAATGTATCGTATGGTAGCTAATGTCCATGTTTGTTTCACAGATTGTAGCAAGTTTCGTTAAAAATGTATTGAATGTTTAATACTAATACTGAATTGATGCTCATTCTTCACACTAATGTATCAAATGTTTGAATCCCAAACACTAATGCTGATATTACACTAATGTTTTAGTATCCCCATACTGAATCTAACTGATAAGTTCATTATGGCAAAAGTTGGGCAATTAAGAGGCAGTGTTCTAGTTAGTATATAGTGATGCATTGACTACATTAATATGTCTGATTTTTTGTATTTCCAGAAGAAGGAAAATGGGAAAAGAAGGAAAGAGGATAATAATTCATTCAGGAAGAACAAAGATAAAAAGGTATGGTTCGACACCCTTGTGACATCATTTCTGTTTCTTTATCTAATGATAATAGTTGTTGTTTCTTGACATCTTGCAACACATTGATATATGTCCGTGTGTTCACATCATGTATGTAATCTGAAATTATTTTCTGCCAAATAGGTAGAAAGGCAGAAGTTGTTTCTTGACATCTTTCAACACATTGATATATGTCCGTGTGTTCACATCTTGTATGTAATCTGAAATTATTTTCTGCCAAATAGGTAGAAAGGCAGAAGTTGTTTCTTGTATATTTTTCATAAATTATACCATACTGGTTAACTATTGGTGTTTGATATTCTTTTTTATTTTGTCGTTTTACCTATAGGAGAAAGTAACGGGCCATTTGGCAAAGTCATCGTCTCATACCACAAACCGTGCCAATGGCCCTCCATATGCTCAATCAACAGTCTCTATGGACAGTGATGATGGTATCTCTTTCAAAGGTTAGTGAACTCATCTGATATGTTATTATCTGTGATTACAGTAGAACTTAATCGAGAAATAGGGTTTATTTTTGGCAGTTAGCCTAAAATGTGTTTTTTGATTATACAAGATTGTTAAGCACAATGCTCACTATACAAGATGCTCCTTATCTATACAATCATGCATTATATCTCGTTGGCTATCAACAATATTTAATGCTTTAAAAAACAATAAAATAGTATTTAATGTATGTTAACATTGATCAAGTTTTTATTTGGAACTGGCTGGGTTCACAACCGGATTATACTCAGGTTTCACTAGTTTATTAGTTACACATATGAAATGATTGACCTAGTTTATGAAAGATACAAGGGCCTTGAAATTTGCTGAATAAAACTGAACTAAGGCATCAGCTACTTTCAATAAGTTGTTAGTATACATACAAGGCCAGCTAGGTTTCTATCATTACCTATGCGCTAGCACTGAAATCAAAGCTGATCAAAACCTATGAGTCTATGACCCGTTTACTAACAATGTAAATTTCTTTTTATTAAACTGTTAAAAGTTCATTTTGTATTACTTTCAACCCGTATGCATAGTAAGTGCTATTGATTTGAACCATTCAAAATCGCTACCCCTTGGATTCATGTGGTATAGTGTTATAATGTATCAAATTTTTATAAAAATGTATCAGGTAATATCTTACTGTTGTCACTTGAAGTTGGTAATTGTTCAATGCTTGGATTACATACTCTTATTTACTAATAGCCCGATAATTAGTTCCAGAAAAAGTTAAACTGATTATTTGAGGTAGTCGCTGCCAAAATGAACCCATTTGAATAAATTTGTATCTACCTGGGCTGTTAAAATAAATGTTGGATCGTAGTCGGTTCTCTATAAATTTCACGCAGATCCAAATGGACCCAAAATAAAAGTTTCCCTTTTCATAACGGGTCAAAATGGGCAGATATGGGTACTGCTAGTTTTAAGTGTTGTATTAGCAGTGAAGGGTCAGAAGCACGGTTCTTGATACATGTTGCAACTTGGCTTCACTCAAATAAGGTAATTCTGTTTGTGTGCCATTTTTAGTGCTTATGGATTTTTGTATTTTTAAATAAAATGTATCAAATATTCATAAAAATGTATCAGGTAATATCTTACTGTTGTCACTTGAAGTTGGTGATTGTTCAATGCTTGGATTACATACTCTTATTTACTAATAGCCCGATAATTAGTTCCAGAAAAAGTTAAACTGATTATTTGAGGTAGTCGCTGCCAAAATGAACCCATTTGAATAAATTTGTATCTACCTGGGCTGTTAAAATAAATGTTGGATCGTAGTCGGTTCTCTATAAATTTCACGCAGATCCAAATGGACCCAAAATAAAAGTTTCCCTTTTCATAACGGGTCAAAATGGGCAGATATGGGTACTGCTAGTTTTAAGTGTTGTATTAGCAGTGAAGGGTCAGAAGCACGGTTCTTGATACATGTTGCAACTTGGCTTCACTCAAATAAGGTAATTCTGTTTGTGTGCCATTTTTAGTGCTTATGGATTTTTGTATTTTTAAATAAAAACCAAAAGGTGCTTAGAACTTATAGGTGTTTGGATAATGGATGCATTAATAAGCCCGGATTAACACTTATTTGTAAAACACTTGAAGCACTAAGCACTTACTTTAAGCAATTCTGGAAAACCCTTAAGTTATAGATTATACATGTTTTTCTTTTCATGATAAAGTATGTGACTTGGGTGCTTCTCTGAACAATGTTGAACTCTTGAAATCGTATGCAGTTTGTACTTTGTTGCGTTTTACATTCTCTATCTACACGTTCTGGTTATTTGGAGGAGGAGATGCTGGTGTCTTGCGAGAAGTTGCTCACTATTCTTCAGGTTACTTATACGTTCAGAGTTAATCTAACTAATTACTTGGTTTATTTTGTTTTTAATTATTTACAGGACCAAGATAGCATGTGATGGTACAAATGATCTGAAATGAGGACCAATATGTGGGAGACCATTGGCTCTTAGCTTCAATTACAAAACCAGTGATCTCTATATCACAGATGCCTTCTTCGGTCTTTTGGTTGTAGGATTCAACGGTGACTTGCAACTCAACTTTCAGGTGGTTACAAGTACATTTCTGGAATCGATGTTGAGTCATACACTGGAACTGTTTACATGACCGATGCTAGCTTGACTTATGACATAAGGTAGCCTTTGCAGAAGTAACGTTCCCTCCCATATTTTTTTTCCCTTCAAAATTAAAAATTCCTGGTTTTGATATGGCATTAAACGATTTTATGAATGCATATTATAACTTGTAAGTATAGTTTTGACAAGAGATTCATGTTGTGCAGAGACATAGCACAACCAGGGGTCAATCCTGAGTCAACAGGAAGGCTATTGAAATATGACCCAAGAGCTCAACGGGTAACTGTTTTTCTAAGCAGGCTTTCAGGAGGAGGTGGTCCTGCGGTTAGTAGCAGCTGAAACTATGTTTTGGTTCTAGATTACATTAATAAGAAAATCCAGAGGTATTGGCTGCAGGGACCAAAAAAAGAGACAACTGAGGTGTTCCTAACCGGCTGTGGGAGCCCAAAAACTATAAAAAGGGACTTGGTACCTTTTGCTGCTTCTTTCGATCGTGTTTGAGGAGGTTAGCTGATGCAGATTTTAACTACTTGGTTGCTTGTGTTATAGAGGTCACCTTTGTTGCGTTTTACATTCTCTATCTACACGTTCTGGTTATTTGGAGGAGGAGATGCTGGTGTCTTGCGAGAAGTTGCTCACTATTCTTCAGGTTACTTATACGTTCAGAGTTAATCTAACTAATTACTTGGTTTATTTTGTTTTTAATTATTTACAGGACCAAGATAGCATGTGATGGTACAAATGATCTGAAATGAGGACCAATATGTGGGAGACCATTGGCTCTTAGCTTCAATTACAAAACCAGTGATCTCTATATCACAGATGCCTTCTTCGGTCTTTTGGTTGTAGGATTCAACGGTGACTTGCAACTCAACTTTCAGGTGGTTACAAGTACATTTCTGGAATCGATGTTGAGTCATACACTGGAACTGTTTACATGACCGATGCTAGCTTGACTTATGACATAAGGTAGCCTTTGCAGAAGTAACGTTCCCTCCCATATTTTTTTTCCCTTCAAAATTAAAAATTCCTGGTTTTGATATGGCATTAAACGATTTTATGAATGCATATTATAACTTGTAAGTATAGTTTTGACAAGAGATTCATGTTGTGCAGAGACATAGCACAACCAGGGGTCAATCCTGAGTCAACAGGAAGGCTATTGAAATATGACCCAAGAGCTCAACGGGTAACTGTTTTTCTAAGCAGGCTTTCAGGAGGAGGTGGTCCTGCGGTTAGTAGCAGCTGAAACTATGTTTTGGTTCTAGATTACATTAATAAGAAAATCCAGAGGTATTGGCTGCAGGGACCAAAAAAAGAGACAACTGAGGTGTTCCTAACCGGCTGTGGGAGCCCAAAAACTATAAAAAGGGACTTGGTACCTTTTGCTGCTTCTTTCGATCGTGTTTGAGGAGGTTAGCTGATGCAGATTTTAACTACTTGGTTGCTTGTGTTATAGAGGTCACCTTTGTTGCGTTTAGTTCAATGTACTACATCTGATTTTATGTTCGTGTGGTACAAACTTGGTCAAGATTTTAAAATTTAAATCATTGATAAGATCATGCAACGAAGTAATAACGGTCCGTTCCTTTTCTAGTTTTGTCGAACAAAACAGAGTAGTTTCCTCGGTTGCAGCAGGAGCATGATGAATAGGTTACTTTGAATTCGTGGAAAGAAAGTCGGGTAACCAAACACTCACTATGGAATGTGCAACCGATCTCACCCATATAGGAACATGTTAATCAAGTTAAGTATCACTTCTATAAGGAGTTGCATTCTTCTTGCTTGGTATACGAGATAAGTTGAAGTTCTTGTATGGCAGTCGGCAGAGTAGTAAGCTGAACACATTGTTAATTGACTTATTGCATTATGATTCTATTAATTTTGGTTAATTGATCAACAACTTAGTGTTTGGTTTTCAAAATATGTATCATATTTAATAAAATTGTATCAGAATGTTCATAGTTAATTCATGACCAATTTCAATTCATAAAATATTTAGTTCCTACTACACAGATACTAATTTTGTCAAAATCTTATTCATATTGTACTATTTTGCTTTGTTTGATTTTACAGTTTCATGATAACTTAAAAGGTAATGGGGGGACCCTAGCCCCGGTACCACAATTGGATAACCATCGACCCACCCCGTATGAGCCATATGATGTCGGTAAAATACCTCCATCCTAATCCCCACATGATCTGGGCACCCCGAAGGATCGAACCCGCGTATTTAAACTTCACATATGGGTCTAGGCTTCATTGGTAAAGGGTACCTTAAAGGAATTAATTTTTGTCCCCAGCGGGGATCGAACCTGAGACCTTAAGGTCACCAAGTGCATGCTTGCCTTACCACTAGGCTAATTCCTTGTTGGTAGTTTCGTGATAACTTGTGTAAGTAGTATAACTAATCATGAGTATAATATCTTACACATGTGTAAGTAGTATAAATAATCATCAGTATTATACCTTATACATGTGTAAGTAGTGTAACTTACACATGCGTAAGTTAAATATCAAAATCAAATGTTTATTCAAATTGGTAAGTTGTATGACTTACACATGTGTAAGTTGTATAACTTACACATGTGTAAGTTAGATATCAAAATCAAATAATTATTCAAACTAGTAAGTTGTATTCCTTACACATGTGTAAGTTGTATAACATACACACATACAAGATGTGTAAGTTACAACATGTGTAAGTTAGATATCAAAATCAAATATTATTCAAACTAGTAAGTTGTATTCCTTACACATGTGTAAGTTAGATATCAAAATCAAATGATTATTAAGAACTGGTAAGTTGTATACCTTACACATGTGTAAGTTGTATACTTACACATGTGTAAGTTGTATACCTTACACATGCGTTGGATATTTGAAGGAATGAGGTGTTATTTAGAAACCCATTAAAATTATTAAAGGTCCGAATGGGTTAAAAATGAAATCCATTTAGGCCTGTGTGGCTAATCACTAATGGCTATTCAGAGTGGACTACAATAAAAAAAAAAAAACATCTTCTTATATAATAGGTAGATATAATGATAATAATGTATCAAATTTTCATAAAAATGTATCAACTTGTTATAAAAAAATGTATTAGATCTTAGTATATGTATATAATAGGTAAACAATTCTACAGGGTCATCACTAGACAATGGCACAAGAAGCGGAGACTCAACAGGTAGCGGAAGAAGTTCATTGTGTCTCTAACTACAGTAAAGCTTCCGAAACTGATGAACTTTCTATGAGCATGAGAATGAGGGAAAGACACATCTTTCTATAAAATATGTTGCTAACGAAGCCATGTTTATCACTTTCTACAATTTATAGAAGTTCTTATGATAAAACAAAAAGTATTTGAAATTATAAATCTTTGATATGTAAATATAAAGTGGTTGTTCCAACTTTTATTCTTTTATAGAAATAGAGTGGCAGGACAAAGAATTAACAAACCGATTTGCAGTTCAAAAATGAAGTAAGGTAGGTTGGACTAAGCCAATCGTAAGACTTTTCAAATTTTGGTAGGTGCGAGCTTGAACAATGCTTTTCTGCTCATTTGGTTGGATTTTGGGACCGGAAGGGACTAGCGGTTTCTTTGGTGGGCTTCTTCGAGATGCTGGGATTGTACAAACTTAAAGAGTCGAACTATGGTTTGCATAGATTTCTCAGAGGCCTAGAAGAGCATCCTCTGAGAAGCTGATACTATGGTTTGCAGATTGTTGTTCCCAGTGGGACTCCCGTGCACTATCTACCACTGCACTTTTGTCACTCCCTCCAAAGTGATCTGATACAAATAGAGCAAGCAAAGAAGCAATCTGCAACTTATCTAGAGAAATATCTCCCCCGTCTTTGTTGGAATTATCGATTTGATTTAAACGAGGTAATAATGTTTAACCACAGTGGGTTATGGAATCCAAGTCTTCATCCGTCCCCCTGAACAAAATTTACAATAAAAAAGATTCAAGTTTCAATTTAGAAGTAAAAAGTGTATTTGAATATGATACATAGCAAAATTTGGATGCTACCTGTCCATAACAATTACTTCACATGAGCCAAGATGCAAGTTCTTCTAATAACTACTGATAGACAAAAAAGGAAAATCTCGTCCACCATCATAAAATCCATCTGGCAGATGGTCTTCAATGCTACAGAACGACATTATACTATATTTCTTTGACATCTCTGAATGTATGTAAGTTTGTGTTGCTTTAAGTTTCTTTCTGTCAGAAACATGGCTGTCATGACCCCTTTCAAAACAAAACAGATCAGTACCGCAATGAGTTCTGCCACGGGCGTAACAATTGCAAACGACATTCTGACTCTCACCGTTGCTGCGTTTACATGTAATTCCCTATTTTCACTTTCTAAGGAAACCACGACTGACAGGGGGTAGGAACACAGGAAGACCATTGAGATTCGCGAATGGGAAGACCAATATTCAAACAGAAGTCACGAACATTATGGTGATGCTGGTACTTGGTTAAGACGCTTGATATGTTCAACATTTTACAAAACTCCATAGAACCAAAGCATTGCTAGTTTGATGGATTGCAAGATGATTATCTACTTTTTCATGTACTAACAAGTGTTCAGAACAGAAATTTAGAATATTTTCATGAAAAACAATCACACCAACCCCGATATATCTCTGAAGTTACTTAATCATGTCATTTCACAAACATAATTGAAGGTAAATTTAGCATCAATGACTATAATTTAACACTAATCAAATATACAAGTCTCAGGTAACAGTTATAACATCAGCGCTAATCAAATATACAAGTCTTGGTACACCAGCAAAGAATCAAACATACATAATAAAAAAAAAATGTATCAACGTTTTTTTGAAATTAAAACCAGGTAACTTATTTCACATCCCAAAACAAAAAAAAAATTCAAAAATCCAAACAAATCAATTACTCCTACCATACCAAAAAACAATCATATAATTACAATCAATGTATCAAAACGTATTAATCTAATTATTAAAAAATCAATATAAAAAATTGATAACTGTTTAATAAAAACAATCATCAAAGTTATCAAAATTAGGTTAAACTTACGAATAATTGACGGAGTAGTAAGGAAGATTCTTCATCTTTTAATGAAATTGAAGACATGGTGGAACTGATGGTGGCGATTTGGTGGTGGCGGGGGAGCACTGTGGCGGTGACAGTCACGTGACGGTGGCGAGTTTTAATGGTGGAAGAGTTGTATGTGGCGTGATGCTAGAAGAGATGTATGTGTATAGGATTAGGTTTTTTATACTGTGTTTGTAATTTGACCATAATACCCCTCCGTGATTTTAATCTGATCTACAAAATGAACGGTCCAGATCATGTTCTAGTTGTCCTAATCTAATTGGTGAACCCACCCCAGAATCAATATCACTATCTCTAAATATATATATAAAAGAGAAACCTTAATTCATAATTGGAGAAGTATGAACCCTTTGATAAAGTTCAACTTTTAATTAGAGTCATTAGATCAAATGATGATGTCATATACCTTATTTAACTTTTTTAGATTTAATTTTATTTTAATAAATTTAAATTATTATTATTTCCTTATTTAAGTTTGTAGACATTAATAATTAATGTTTTTAATGATATAATTATGGAAACTAATATTTTTATATTTTACATCATTTTTTATCTTTAAAATTAATTTTTAATTTTTTTACAATAAAATTTTCTTTTTTAATGTAATACGTTTTTATTAAATTATATTTTTGTATAGGATTTTTATCATATAACGAATAAAATTTGGTTATAAGGATTTTTGTATATGAATTTTATCATATAATGTTTTTATTAAATCATTGTTTTGAAAATCGGTCCGGATGACAAACCGACCTTCTTAATAAAGAACTAAAAAATAAATATGAAGTCTATAGTAAGCTATCACTGTTATATGTCAGAAAATAATTGTATGAAAATTGCAATGATATTATGCATAACTTTAACTTAGATTAACACAACATGCGATATATAGATTGATAATTAAATTGCTTAGTAATTTTAGTGTATAACTAAATTATTCGAGTAAAACGTTAAAGCACAAGTACAATGACAATGCAAAAATATCCGGATGAATGAAAGACATCCAAAGAAACGAAGAACTCTAATAGATGTTGTATCCATTTTTCAACTGTCTGGTCACTGTTAACCGGAATTTAAACGACCACTAATGTAACTTTATGTTTTTTAGTGGTTTAATTCTTACGTGGTTAAATATTTGTCAACTTATGATATTACGAGTATAAAAATTTAACATGTCATTAATTATATATGTTTCACGCGTATTACGCGGGTAATAATCTAGTTAAACATGTAAATAAAGCTATTTATCAATTATAATTTTTGTAAAACCTATAGCACTAAACTTTTCTAATAATCTTTATCTATCGATATTTTAACCGGCTTAAATAAAAATACTGCCTATTACTAGCAGCTAAATGTTATGCATCTAAGACCTAACAACTAACATAGCTAATTATTTGTAAGTCTATCATTACTATCGAACATCAATTTAGAATACGCTATTCTTTTAAGGATAAACTAATAATAATAGCTATTTTTCATGTATACTCGTGCACTAATTCTTTTCAATCTATTATTATCACTACCATGCATTATTTTTTTCAATCTATTATTATTTTTTTCAATCTATTACTATCATTTGTATTTTATTTTATTATTTTTATTTATACATATATTGTTCAAATGGTAAAGTTTTTCAAAATATAACTAATAAAAGAATTTATTTTAATATAAATTCACATAAATTATGTGTTGTAATTTATACTAAAATAATACAAAAAGACCAAATATACCAACAAAAAAGTTGAAGGAAACAAAAAAACATATGGCTTAGTAAGAAATCAAAAGGAATAAATGATTATCGCTAGGAACACAATGAAAATTGTACTGGGCTTGAAGCTAATGAATTATAATCAATCAAGAATAGAAACTAAAAAAGTTAAAAGTGGCCATTAATCTCTATATATAATAAAAAACAATTGTGATTACATCATCATTTTGTCTAAATATCTTACTTGACAACTCTAAATTTTCTTAAAAAAAATATTTTCTTTTTCACTAAGTAATTTATGACATCATTATAACATTAAAACTAAATTACTTAATTTATTATATACTTTTTAAATTCTTATCATATAGTTTAATAAATATCTTTATGCATATTCTTAAAGTATATATTTTCGATATCTTTATGCATATTCTTAAAGTATATAATTTTCGATTTTGATGACTATTTTGTAAAAATTAAAAAAAAACCACCTAACTAAATCGATATACTCATGTTATTTTCTCTTTTAAGTAACATGATTGGATTAAGTGGTTAATACCTCTGCCTTTGGAGACAAAAGTTAAGTGTTTAATCCTCACCCGATGTAAAGGTCGAGGGTCCTTTTATATCATTTACATAGAACCTGAAAGCAGACTCCCTACCTAAGAAAAGATAATATTGTCTACATTTCAACCTCCCCCATACACATTCGAGTTATTGGGATCCAAAACTCGTAAAAGACGACATTGGGTATACATTTACACTTTATTTATTTGTGTTATTTTGTAACATCCCAATGTTTTTAAGGTAAAGAAATTAATCCCTTTTTATAGTTTTGACATTAAATTAATTTCCTAGTATTTTAATTTTGGATATGGGGTTAATTTAGTTGGAACTTTAGTGGATAGTGGGTAAAATACCCCTTTATTTTTGAAATTAACATGGCAAGGAGAGGGATTGCCAACCATTTTCTTCTAGTGATTCATAATTCCATTATCTTCTCTACAACCTTCTTCAACCTTCATCTCATTCCATTTCAAGTAAATCAATCTCACTCATGCAATTAATCAAATTCAATTAAAGGAATAACAATCATCTCCAATCTTATTAGAAATTGAAAAATTAAGGGTTTGTGTGGTGGTGGTGGTGGTGGCCGAATTTAGGAGGAAGAAAGGGGGAAGAAATTGTGATTGGAAACCCTAATCTTTTCTCTTCCATTCTTGAGGTATTGATTCCTTGACCTAGTTTTAATCTTTCTTTTTATGAAAAAGGGTTCTTGAGACATCAATTGGGGATTTTGCTAGAATAGTTTTTCCTCAAATTCTTATCCATCCTAGTTTGTTATTGAGTTGCTTAATGTATTTAACAATAAATATATGTGTTGACATGAAATTATTGATTTTGAGAAAATGATGATTATCACTAGTCAAATTATTTGGTGATGGAAATAATGATGTTGATGATGAATGGAACTCAATAAACAAATTTTGAATAAAAAGCAACTCAATGACAAAGTAAGATGATTTTGAATTAGGAATGCTAGTGAAATGTAAGAATGACTAGGTTGAGTTAGCCAAGAGCATATTATGATGTGATGATAGGTTGAAAGCTTGTATTTGTGCATTGCGATTATATTGAGTTGTTGTTCGATTCGCGAAGGAGGTGGGTATTCTTGTTGTTGGTGCATGTTTCTCGGTGACAAAAGCATTCTAGATGTGTCATGTATTTTATATTCAAGTCTTGTAATTTTTCTTGTAAATTACCGTTTGTCAATGAAATTACCTTGGCATATATTGTGATCATATTGGGATCCTTTTATATATATGTTTATATGTTTGTTTATTATTTATGTTTTGCAGGTACTTGACATGAATGTAGACATTACATATAAAGGGTAATTAAGTTAATGTTGTTTCTGCGTTTAACAGCAGTAGAAACATTAACTTAATATACTTCCAAAGGTAATGTAGTCAATGTTGTTTCTGCGTTTAACAGCAGTAGAAACATTGGCTGAGTTAATGTTGTTTCTGCGTTTAACAGCAGTAGAAACATTAACTTAATATACTTCCAAAGGGAAGTTAAGTTAATGTTGTTTCTGCGTTTAACAGCAGTAGAAACATTAACTTAATATACTTCCAAAGGTAATCTAGTCAATGTTGTTTCTGCGTTTAACAGCAGTAAAAACATTGTCTGAGTTAATGTTGTTTCTGCGTTTAACAGCAGTAGAAACATTGGCTGAGTTAATGTTGTTTTTGCGTTTAACGGCAGTAAAAACATTAACTTAAATATTCCTAAGTGTCATTTGAGTTCTTGGGAACAAGCAAAAGTTTGCTTGTTCAGAAGAACACTCAAATGGTTTGAGAGTTTCTTGGGAACAAGCAAAAGTTTGCTTGTTCAGAAGAACTCTCAAATGGTTTGAGAGTTTCTTGGGAACAAGCAAAAGTTTGCTTGTTCAGAAGAACTCTCAAACAGTTTGTGTGTTCAGGGAAACACACAAACAGGCCAAACCCTAATGGGCTTGGGCTGACATAGAAACACGCAAATCCATAACGATTTGCGTGTTCCTGTCCTCACCTATATATATGGGTGTGTGTTATGCGTGTTCACAACAAGAGTGTAGAGAGAGAAACGAGCAAATCTTGAGAGAGAAACTACTAGAGCTAAGAACACACAAATCTAGTAGATCTTGAGGGTGCTACTTGTCTCACGCACGAACCGCAAAACACACACCCGGTTTGGTTGGCTTGTAGACTTACGTTACCAAGTGGGTATAGTTTGTCCGGAAAGCCGCCTCACTATATTAACCAAATACGGGTGTTTATGTTCACGCATATATATATATATATATATATATATATATATATATATATATATATAATATATATATATAGTGATATATATATATCATACAAAAAGGTGATATAAAAACCGTGGGTTATCTCGAGGGATTCCGCACCTCAACATATCCTTAGTCAATCTCGTTTCGACGGTCCGACAAATGAGGTCGACCTGAACTTACAATTGGTATCAGAGCCAAAGGTTTCAATACCTTGGTTCGAGATTGAGTCCGGTTTGGATATCCCTTTAGTTTGCGTGTTCTTAAGGGGAGATTATTTTCGGGTGTGTTTGAAAGAAAGGTTCAAACTTGACACCAAAATAAGACACATCTCAATCCTAAAATTGTTTTCTCAAAGTTTCAAAGATCAAGGAACAATATCGGGTTCGGAATCTAAGAAATTGTGAGAAAATATCGTTTTGCGTGTTCTTGTACTTGTACTTTTGCGTGTTCTTAAGTACAGTACTGTTATGCCTGAGATTTTCACCTCCAAGATCATCGGGTCCAAGATCTTCGTGGTCCAAGATCTTCGTGGTCCAAGATCTTGGGGCTCTAAGATATCTGACCGTTATTACTTTGACTTAGTAGTACAGGAACAGGTAAAATGGAAGACTTGCCCCCAAAGTCGGAATTTATGGTTGAAAACGTGTGGAAATGGCTCCACAACGTCCATTTACCAAGTAATCAAGTCAAAGAGAAGAATCTGCTCAAGATCTCTGATTTCCAGCTCAAGATCCCAGATTTTTAGGATAGTTAGTTAGCATCTAGGTCTATAAATAACGAATGAGGCTGATCGATTTAGGATAGACTTTACTCACTAGCAATATCTCTGATCATTTGTATTCACAAACTATTCTCTACACTCTCATCTTTATTCTCACACTTATCAATAATCGATCAACCGAATTCCACCATTGTAATCATTTTAACAATCAATAATAAGAGAACAAAGGCAGGGACGATTGTTTCCTCCCGGGGTTTTTATGCCGGCGATCCATAAAGGATTAAGGGCTTTTCCTCGATAACAAATCTCGGTGTTCTTGCTCTTTACTCTCTACTTTTCAAGCATTATTTATTAGATCTTTACTTTGATTAGCAATATTTATCATTAGTTCTTTTATTTCGATACTTATAATTCTGATTATCATTGCTTTAGACCTTAATTTCTTGTTTAGTCGACATAATCGTTCATCAAATCTATCTTATTAAACGCATCTTAGAATCTCAACATATTTTACAAGCCCTCAACCTCACGAACGAAAGTTTGGTTACATAATTAATCTAGGTCTTCAACGTAGATTATCTTAGGTAAATTTTTGACCAAAACAATTTGGCGCCCACCGTGGGGCAAGTGGTGCTTTTCTTAATTTTTTTTTTTAAATTTGTGATTACATTATCTTACGAAACTTATTGCGAAAATGTCATTTCAATCCAAATCGTCTTCTTCTTTTTTATCATCTTCAATTTCAGGGACAGGCTCTCCTCTTCATATCCAATCATCTCAGAAGGAAGATGGTGATTCGGCCAAGATATTGACATCCGGGATAACTACGTTGGATCCCATTGTTGATTCTAACCAAGATCTTGTTTCTATGATTTTTTAATCTAAAGAACAAGTACAAATGATGATAGAAATGCAAAGATCAAGGACCAGAAAGCCGTTTGGAGCAACAACCACATCTTTGCATCCCGAGATCTTGGATTCCGATGTCATGGGATCTTCAAGCAAATATTAAGGAGACATTCTAACCAGGCAGCCGCCATTTGTGACGCATCATCCAACTCAGGCTGTCGAAATCTTACCAAATCGGGATCTGGACGTTACTCAGGATCTTAAAGCTCCGGATCTTAAAGCTCGGGATCTTAAAGCTCAGGATCTTAAAGCTCAGGATCTTAAAGCTCAGGATCTTAAAGCTCAGGATCTTAAAGCTCAGGATCTTAAAGCTCCGGATCTTAATGCTCAGGATCTTAAAGCTCCGGATCTTAAAGCTCAGGATCTTAAAGCTCCGGATCTTAAAGCTCAGGATCTTAAAGCTCCGGATCTTAAAGCTCAGGATCTTAAAGCTCAGGATCCTAAAGCTCAGGATCTTAAAGCTCCGGATCTTAATGCTCAGGATCTTAAAGCTCCGGATCTTAAAGCTCAGGATCTTAAAGCTCCGGATCTTAAAGCTCAGGATCTTAAAGCTCCGGATCTTAAAGCTCAGGATCTTAAAGCTCAGGATCTTAAAGCTCCGGATCTTAAAGCTCAGGATCTTAAAGCTCAGGATCTTAAAGCTCAGGATCTTAAAGCTCCGGATCTTAAAGCTCAGGATCTTAAAGCTCCGGATCTTAAAGCTCAGGATCTTAAAGCTCAGGATCCTAAAGCTCAGGATCTTAAAGCTCAGGATCTTAAAGCTCAGGATCTTAAAGCTCCGGATCTTAAAGCTCAGGATCTTAAAGCTCAGGATCTTAAAGCTCAGGATCTTAAAGCTCAGGATCTTAAAGCTCAAGATCTTAAAGCTCAGGATCTTAAAGCTCCAGGATCTTAAAGCTCTGGATCTTAAAGCTCAGGATCTTAAAGCTCCGGATCTTAAAGCTCAGGATCTTAAAGCTCAGGATCTTAAAGCTCAGGATCTTAAAGCTCAGGATCTTAAAGCTCCAGATCTTAAAGCTCAGGATCTTAAAGCTCAGGATCTTAAAGCTCCGGATCTTAAAGCTCAGGATCTTAAAGCTCCGGATCTTAAAGCTCAGGATCTTAAAGCTCAGGATCTTAAAGCTCAGGATCTTAAAGCTCAGGATCTTAAAGCTCAGGATCTTAAAGCTCCGGATCTTAAAGCTCAGGATCTTAAAGCTCAGGATCTTAAAGCTCAGGATCTTAAGGCTCAGGATCTTAAAGCTCAAGATCTTAAAGCTCAGGATGTTAAAGCTCAGGATCTTAAAGCTCAGGATCTTAAAGCTCAGGATCTTAAAGCTCAGGATCTTAAAGCTCAGGATCTTAAAGCTCAGGATCTTAAAGCTCCGGATCTTAAAGCTCCGGATCTTAAAGCTCAGGATCTTAAAGCTCCGGATCTTAAAGCTCAGGATCTTAAAGCTCAGGATCTTAAAGCTCAGGATCTTAAAGCTCAGGATCTTAAAGCTCAAGATCTTAAAGCTCAGGATGTTAAAGCTCGAGATCTTAATGCTCAGGATCTTAAAGCTCAGGATCTTAAAGCTCAGGATCTTAAAGCTCAGGATCTTAAAGCTCAGGATCTTAAAGCTCAGGATCTTAAGGCTCAGGATCTTAAAGCTCAAGATCTTAAAGCTCAGGATCTTAAAGCTCAGGATCTTAAAGCTCAGGATCTTAAAGCTCAGGATCTTAAAGCTCAAGATCTTAAAGCTCAAGATCTTAAAGCTCAGGATGTTAAAGCTCAGGATCTTAAAGCTCAGGATCTTAAAGCTCAGGATCTTAAAGCTCAGGATCTTAAAGCTCAAGATCTTAAAGCTCAGGATCTTAAAGCTCAGGATCTTAAAGCTCAGGATCTTAAAGCTCAGGATCTTAAAGCTCAGGATCTTAAAGCTCAAGATCTTAAAGCTCAAGATCTTAAAGCTCAGGATCTTAAAGCTCAGGATCTTAAAGCTCAGGATCTTAAGGCTCAGGATCTTAAAGCTCAAGATCTTAAAGCTCAGGATGTTAAAGCTCAGGATCTTAAAGCTCAGGATCTTAAAGCTCAGGATCTTAAAGCTCAGGATCTTAAAGCTCAGGATCTTAAAGCTCAGGATCTTAAAGCTCAGGATCTTAAAGCTCAGGATCTTAAAGCTCAGGATGTTAAGGCTCAGGATCTTAAAGCTCAAGATCTTAAAGCTCAGGATGTTGACGCTCAGGATCTTAAAGCTCCGGATCTTAAAGCTCGGGATCTTAAAGCTCAGGATCTTAAAGCTCGAGATCTTAATGCTCAGGATCTTAAAGCTCAGGATCTTAAAGCTCAGGATCTTAAAGCTCAGGATCTTAAAGCTCAGGATCTTAAAGCTCCGGATCTTAAAGCTCGGGATCTTAAAGCTCAGGATCTTAAAGCTCGAGATCTTAAAGCTCAGGATCTTAAAGCTCAGGATCTTAAAGCTCGAGATCTTAATGCTCAGGATCTTAAAGCTCAGGATCTTAAAGCTCAGGATCTTAAAGCTCCGGATCTTAAAGCTCGGGATCTTAAAGCTCAGGATCTTAAAGCTCGAGATCTTAATGCTCAGGATCTTAAAGCTCAGGATCTTAAAGCTCCGGATCTTAAAGCTCGGGATCTTAAAGCTCAGGATCTTAAAGCTCGAGATCTTAATGCTCAGGATCTTAAAGCTCAGGATCTTAAAGCTCGGGATCTTAAAGCTCAGGATCTTAAAGCTCAAGATCTTAAAGCTCAGGATCTTAAAGCTCAGGATCTTAAGGCTCAGGATCTTAAAGCTCAAGATCTTAAAGCTCAGGATCTTAAAGCTCAGGATCTTAAAGCTCAAGATCTTAAAGCTCAGGATCTTAAAGCTCAGGATCTTAAAGCTCAAGATCTTAAAGCTCAGGATGTTAAAGCTCGGGATCTTAAAGCTCAGGATCTTAAAGCTCGAGATCTTAATGCTCAGGATCTTAAAGCTCAGGATCTTAAAGCTCAGGATCTTAAAGCTCCGGATCTTAAAGCTCGGGATCTTAAAGCTCAGGATCTTAAAGCTCGAGATCTTAATGCTCAGGATCTTAAAGCTCAGGATCTTAAAGCTCCGGATCTTAAAGCTCGGGATCTTAAAGCTCAGGATCTTAAAGCTCGAGATCTTAATGCTCAGGATCTTAAAGCTCAGGATCTTAAAGCTCAGGATCTTAAAGCTCAGGATCTTAAAGCTCAGGATCTTAAAGCTCAGGATCTTAAAGCTCAGGATCTTAAAGCTCAGGATCTTAAAGCTCAGGATCTTAAAGCTCAGGATCTTAAAGCTCAGGATCTTAAAGCTCAGGATCTTAAAGCTCAGGATCTTAAAGCTCAGGATCTAAACCCGGTTGGTGCGCTTTTCACGAGGATTTCAGCCACATGACTAAAGATTGTCTTGCTTTAAGGAAAGAAGTAAGCATTCTCGTGAGCAAAGGATACCTCAATGAGATTCTTGAGTAGAAATGAGACATGATCTCTACGTGAATAACATCAAATGCCAAGTAAGAATTTATCATATGCGGAAACGAGGTATTCTCTTCTTAAAAATATTACTTTATTATTACTTATATCTTCTACAAAACATAGGCAATATTCGAAATGCATGCTACATATATAAAGGCTAATATCTTATAAAATACGTAGCAACTAGAAATCATCAATAGGATGACTGCATGATTCGCTTGTGATTTAGAATATGATCCTAGAACGATAATAGAATCCCATATGTTAGTAAACTTATGAATAATTTTAGTAATGATTTCCGACATAAAATAAATTTAGAAATTCTTCAAATAGAACTAGACAAATAAAAAGGAACAAGATTAGATGTCATGCTAAAATTTTCACAGGGGACATAATACCCCGATTTATTAGATGTTATTAAGTGAAACTTAATATGATGAATTGATTATATGATTACAATTGACTTGGAATCTAAATTTCAAAAATCTTTGAATGCATGATTAATTTTTATATATTTTGAAATTTCCTTAGTTATTAAAGGTATCAGATTATCATTATGTTTAGTAAAGAAACTTGTGAAAATTTTCAATTTTTTACTTCATGATCTTGAATTTCAAGATACTGGGGACAACCCAGGACCCTTAGGATCTTGGATCTTATATTCATGTAATCATATTTATATCGAAACTTTATATTCGACTAAAGATAGTATACCTATTATTTTAATCTATTTCAATTTTATAGAATTTCATTTGTTTCTACCACAATACTGACTTGAGCGTCGGAGTGGCGTTAGCCAACAGGCTAACGTCAGTTTCTCTTTATCGAAGTCCAGTTTTGCAGGTTAAGTTTGAAGAGTGATCACTACCAGCAAAGAGACTGTAGCAATGTGGAACAAGGTCTTCACCTTTTGGCTTTCACGCCAACTTTTGTTTAAGGTTTTCACCTTTTCGCCTCGGTCGCACGATATTAATTTCTTAGCTGAAGGGTTAAATTCCAAGGTATTAGAAATTAATCTGTTGGTTGTCGATGTGACCATCGATTTTCAATTCGCCCCTAGTCGCACGTTGTTAATTTCATGGCTGAAGGGTTAAATTCCAAGGTATTAGAAATTAATCTGTTGGTTGTCGATGTGACCATCGATTTTCAATTCGCCCCTAGTCGCACGTTGTTAATTTCATGGCTGAAGGGTTAAATTCCAAGGTCGTCGAAATTAATTCTACCGATTCTCGATGTTACCATCGATCTCCCGAATTGGCTAACCACGCCACCCAATACACATTCACACGAATTGGCTAACCTCCACCCATTAATATTCAAAGACTGGGGACACCCTCCAGATCTTGGATACCAACATCCCAATGCAATGATCCGTTGAAATTAAGGGTCTCCCCTCTTAATTTTGGCTCACTCGTTGTAATCCTGGACGCAAGATTTATCTATCTATATACATATATACTATTTTAATGCAGATCTTCGATGAAAATTGTTGAAGTTTAGTCACTATCAAGACGTTGGGACTAGAGATCATGACCTCCAAGTGGAAATCTTACTATTGTCTTGTCCCTAAGGATTCACAGGGACAACAAAGGAAAAAGTTCCAGCCAATAATGACCTCCTAAACGATCGTCAAGACAGAAAAGGAACACCAATAGCGAATTGGGAAACAATCTTCCATGCGCGGTCACTTCTATCCCTTATACTTTTGATTATCATTTTGAACTTTGATTTTGACATTGTTAAAGATGTTTTCTGGAAAATTCTAACTCCGTTTAAGGAGCTAAACGCGAGTCAGAATTTTGGGGACAATTGTTATGCCTGAGATTTTCACCTCCAAGATCTTCGGGTCCAAGATCTTCGTGGTCCAAGATCTTCGGGCTCTAAGATATCTGACCGTTATTACTTTGACTTAGTAGTACAGGAACAGGTAAATTGGAAGACTTGCCCCCAAAGTCGGAATTTATGGTTGAAAACGTGTGGAAATGGCTCCACAACGTCCCAGATTTTTAGGATAGTTAGTTAGCATCTAGGTCTATAAATAACGAATGAGGCTGATCGATTTAGGATAGACTTTACTCACTAGCAATATCTCTGATCATTTGTATTCACAAACTATTCTCTACACTCTCATCTTTATTCTCACACTTATCAATAATCGATCAACCGAATTCCACCATTGTAATCATTTTAACAATCATTAATAAGAGAACAAAGGCAGGGACGATTGTTTCCTCCCGGGGTTTTTATGCCGGCGATCCATAAAGGATTAAGGGCTTTTCCTCGATAACAAATCTCGGTGTTCTTGCTCTTTACTTTCTACTTTTCAAGCATTATTTATTAGATCTTTACTTTGATTAGCAATATTTATCATTAGTTCTTTTATTTCGATACTTATAATTCTGATTATCATTGCTTTAGACCTTAATTTCTTGTTTAGTCGACATAATCGTTCATCAAATCTATCTTATTAAACGCATCTTAGAATCTCAACATATTTTACAAGCCCTCAACCTCACGAACGAAAGTTTGGTTACATAATTAATCTAGGTCTTCAACGTAGATTATCTTAGGTAAATTTTTGACCAAAACAAGTACTTTTGCGTGTTTCAGTGCATCTTAGATCTGCGTGATTTTCAAACGATTTGCGCATTCATTGGTTTACATGATTTGGTTTGAGTGTTCTCAAGTTTGAGGGGTTTCAGTTTTGAGTATTCTCGTTTGCGTGTTTCTACATCTTGCGTGTTTCATTTGAGTGTTCCCAGATTTGCGTGTTCTTGTGTACCTACGTGTTTATAAGTTGAACCACATACACAATGGCAGCAAATTATCTTAACCAATTGATACTAATGGACCATGAGACCGGTAAGGGTAATTCACCACCCAAACTGATGATCATTGACCAATACTTTTCTTGGAAAGGTCGATTCAAATCCTTTATGCAATTCACGGATATTAGAATGTGGACTTGTATGCAGAAGAATATAGTGCCCCAACATATGAAGATAGTGGTGTTAACAAAGTATATGCTTACCAAGATATGACTGAATCTAATAAAAAATTGTATGAGGCAGAGAAAAAGGCACTATCATGTTTAAAAATGTCATTGCCACAAGAAATATTACATTTATTTAATGGATTCAATACATCTAAAGAACTTTGGTTAGCATTAAAGAATCATTGTGAAGAGGATGAAACACTTAAAAAGAATCGTAGAGACCTTTTAAAGCATCAGTATAATGTATTTAATGGGTTAAGAAGTGAAAACTTAGATCAACTAATTACAAGGTATTATCATTTGTTAGCAGAGTTTCAAGCATTCGAGGTTACCTACTCCGAGGAGGAAAAAGTCGAGAAATTTTTGAGCTCCTTGCCGGAAAAGTGGAGTAATTATATTACCACTTTGCAGGAGAAAGCAGATTTCTCTGTCATGTCCTTGACTCAGATAGTTGCTAAGTTTCGGGGACAAGAAATGAAACTAAAACGGAGGGAAGCAGGATATAATAATGCTCAGATTCCCGAGCTTTATTACGGTAGGCCTACGATCAATGTGGGTCAAGGTTCTTCGAGTAGAAGCACAAGTGCCTTCCTGAGTGAAGATGTTGACTTGCAGAAATACTCGTTTGACTCTGAGGGAAACATATGTCTTGTTTCAAGTCAGAGCGACAATCTAGGCAACCGTCAGTATCCTACCTCCAGTGCTTGTTCCACTGTGCCTATAAGTGTCAAATGTGCGGAAAGTCACTTATCCATTCTTGCATCATTCGTGACATCGTA
>CM067174.1:64798300-64821871 GCA_034093135.1 Erigeron breviscapus | reverse complement strand
ATTCTGGTAATGAACAACCATCTTCTGATCCACGGGTGGTTATAAATGATTCGGTGGCTAATCATAATGCTTCATCTGATCCTGACGTGGCTGCAAAAAAACCGATCAGTGACTCTAATATGGATGGGGCTGCTTCTCGTAATAATGTTTCTGATGGGTAGTTTCCAAATGTTGCTGCTGTTCGTAATAATGGACAGGCTGATTCTGATCTTCATGGTAATTCTTTTAAGCAGGGGGTGGCGGGTAGTGATACGCATAATCAGCATATCCATCCGGATGGGAATCCTGGAAAGTCTCATTCGAAACCTCATGTCATGAATTTTGAACATGCAAGTAATTCTAACAATGATCAAAAGCATTCGGCACGTATGGGTTCCTATGCTAATGTTTTGAAAAAAGAGACTTCGCAGAAAAAGGTTAATTTTAGAGCTATGGATGTTGAAAATTCTGTTGAAGGAGTTGATTTGGTAATTCCTTTGGCATCGGTTATTGAGGTGAACAGTCGACTATCAAATTCTTTATATGGTTACTTCTTAGGTGATCGTTTGGCTTTCTCGGTTGTTGAAAATTATGTTAAGAATGCTTGGGCAAAATTTGGTCTTAAAAAAGTAATGATGAATGGGAATGATTTTTTCTTTTTTCAATTTGATTCGAAAGAAGGAATGCATCAGGTTTTAGAGAAAGGTCCATGGATGATTAGATCAAATCCTATTTTCTTAAAAGGAGTGGAATCCCAACTCATGTTTAACTAAAGTGATGGGGCCTGTTTATACCGAGTGGGAAAAGGGGGCGATGTATCGTTTTCTGAATTGTTATTGGTTGGTTGTTATGGTTGTGATAAGGAGAAACTATGTGTTTGAGATTCCACATATGATCAAGTCGGTGTTAGCTACTTATATGTATGATGATGACTGTTTTGCAGATAAATTTTGCTACAATTGCATTCTACAATGGGCGGAAGTTGTTGCTAGTAAGAATTCCTCTCATCAACCATTTGTAAAGTGTCCACTTTGTAAGGTTTGTGATATGTAACTTTCTTACAAGCTTGCACTAATTAGTTAAAAGAATTCACCAAGTGATTGCGATATTCATAGCTTACTATAGTTATTACTATTGCTGCTTTTATGTTCTTTTTCCGATTAAATGGTGAATGCTTGTTTCTGGTTTGAGATGTTCTCGGTGAACCGATTTTAAAAGTATGGGTATCATGCAGAGAAAAAGCTCATCTATTATACACGGGTATGATGGAATTTCCTTCCAAAAACATCTTATCTATCAGAATGCAGAAAATAGGTAATAAAAAAAGTTCATCATTCTGTTGTACTGTTATCTTTTAGCCTTGTGTTTGGGTTATGCCTTCTTACAATTTCTGTTGTATTTTGTAGCATGTTCTTTACAAAAGCCCATAAGTACCGGTTACAGTGCTACTATGTTGAGCCAGGTATTTGTGACTACTCATGTTTCAATGCTTATTTTCTCCATAATACTTATCGGTTATGTGTATCAGGTAACTCCATCGGTAATATTAACATATCACGCTATTGGAAGTCCTATAAATATCGACAGCCAAACCAGTGGCTATATAGTTGGGTTATTAGGGAAGTTCAAGCATTGATCCAGGTTCACATCATCATTTCTCTTGTGGTTTACTAGGCATACATCTTCTATATGTTAGTCATTCAATCTCGTAAAGATTATCGTTCAGTTCATATAATTACTTGTACACTTGTACCAATAAAGAAATACTATTTTATCCTATTGTTACTTATCATATCGGTCCCTTTTGTTGTGTTCTTTGTAGGAGAAAGACGTTGACATAATTGTGCATCACATTACTGGTGTCATTGATTCATGGAGAAGGTGAAGTCCTTTCTGCGTACCATTTTCTTGAGTCGTTTCTCAATATTTTGGTTTCTCTCATATAAAGAAATTTTCTCCTCTTATCCCTCCATGTATAAAAGGGTTGGTGGCAGTGAGATTGCACCATCTTCCTTTGTGATCACTGATACCAGTGCAAAAACACCAAAGAAGGCAAGAACCAAGTCCACCAAATCTGCTGCTCCATCATCCTCCGCTGCCGATGTTACAAAAAGAAAGAAGAAATCAGCAAAAGGTGTGATGATTAAGGGGTTGGAATCCTCTCAACTTTCTCTTATTGATGAGGAAACCCCTGCTGCTGTTGAAAATTTAGAGCAGCAACAAACTGAAACAGAGGCACCAAATTCTCCAAACCCTTTAAATTTCTCTTTGGAAAGGCAGGAGCAAGTTGGTGAAATTGAAAGGAAGGACAATCAGGTAAGCAGGCAGAGGAGCATGTGTTTCAGTTGGTTGGAATGAAAATTGAAAAAGGTTGGTTTGAGTGAGCCATCGAGGGTGGGATGCCAGCACTTGTTGATTGGGTTGAAAATTGATTGAAGCTGATTGGAATTGGTCGCTGGTGAATGTGCGATTAGTTAATAAAGAAAGAAGAATAAAGAAAAAAAAGATTTTTTGATTTTTTATTTCATTAAAAGGAAAAATGAAGGGAAAGAAAGAAAATGATGATTGGTTTTTTGTATTTTTTGATGTTGATTTGGGCAAGACTGAAGGTGCTGGTGATGGCGATGAAGAAATTGATGATGTAATCACTATTGATGAGGAAAGTGATTTTGAGTTGGGTAATATTGATGACTTTCAACTAGATTCCAGTCATGCTGATGAATTGGAAGCAAGTGACATGGAGGAAGATAAAAATGATGATGCTGCTGTTGCTGGTGAAATAGCAGCAACTAATGAAAATATTGTTGTTGATGCTGCAGTGATGCTGTGAAATAGCAGCCACTAATGAAAATATTGCTATTGACGCTGCTGCAGTGACTAGTGAAAGTACTGCAAGACCCAAGACTCCTCCAATGCGACCAGTGAACACCATGCTCTCTCTTGGCATGCCTTCTTCCTTCTCAAGTGTTCCTGGCTGCTCATCCTCGATTCCCTCTGAAATCGAACCCCAAACTGCTAAAGAGTTGGGCATTTCATACTCCACCTACTCTGCTGATAGGTTGGAAAGGGTGGAGCATCAGCTGAATGATCTCACCAAATATGCGGAGATTGCTGTAGATGTGAAAGAAAATGAGTCTGAAAGACTAATCTCTACTCTGACCAGCTGGTACAATAAGCAAGTTGAAAACTGCTCAGAAGTAGAGATTTAAAGAATGAGTACGACAAGCATAAGCAAGTTGAAAACTGCTCAGAAGTAGAGATGATTAAAGAAAAATTCATCTCCATGGCTGCTGATCAACACAAAATCAATGAAGCCACCAAAGCTATCAAACATGATCAGCAGGTCCTTCGATCTAAGGCTTTGTCGCTGGTGAAATGTGCCAACTCCACCAGCTACTCAGCAATGAAGGCAGCCTTGACCAGCAAGGCTACTGCTGCTAGTATCAAGAGTACAACGAGCCTATGAGGTGTCGACAACCACCATCACATCACTATCATTGTAAGGCTGTGTTGCACTAATTCCTTCCTATATAAAGCAACACAGCCGCACCATTTACAGTGTGTTTTTAATCACCAAAAAGTGTGTGACACTTTATTAGTAATTGCTTAAGTTTCTTCTTTCTAGACTTAGCAATTACATAGTTCATTTGTACTCTTGTAAGACAAGTTGTAATATCGACCATGTATTCATCGTTTAATCAATGATACATATGATTAGACTTGCTAGTTTTTCTTACAATTGAACTTGTTCTTGTTATGTTCTTTACTTCTGTTCTTTACTTGTCTAAGTTTAAACAAATATAAGTGTGCAAATCAAGGACTGTCAACTTATGTTTCAATAACATAACGCTACCCATCACCACACCGTCCGTCGCCACGACCAATGCCGCATTGCGCAGGCGATGCTATTAACATAAATAATAGATAATAACCTTCATCACCTTTACTTGTCGTAGATTAATATAAGAGCATATTCAAGGATACAGATAAATGTAATAATCACGATAAACACAATGGAAAAATACACAATTAACACAAACAATAATAAATGAATATAAACATATTAAATATGTAATAATCACGAGTAAACGCAACGAAAAAGTAGATCATGTATAACATACAATTAATTAACGTAAATAGTAAATAGATAGACTTGATAACCTTTTTAAAGGTATGAATATCTCTTATGATAGTACACATTAAACTTCAACCAACGTCAATCGAATGTTAGTCCTTCAATATATCAAGAGTTTAAAGAAAAACAACAACCCATTTATATTTTCATCTCTTGTTCCACGGCTTCTAATGACTTCAAAGAAAGAAGGTAAACCTTTTTTTCTTTGATATTTGAGTTCGACGGCTTCATTGATAGAGAATGGAAATTTTGTTTTGGTTTTCATATGTTTTGTTTGAATTTTTTTTCTACATATTTTAAATGATAACTCAAGTCATATTTGGTATATTTGATAAAAAAGATTATTGAAAAAGAGAATTGTTTGTTGGAAAGTGAATGCATTCTACTAAAAATTTGGTGTACTACAAATTTATATATAACGCACACTAAAAAAATGTCATGTTATTGATTGATTTGTTATATAATTAACATTATAACTTTATATATGGAAGTTGGAGTTTGTTTTGATTTTGATATATTATTTGTTTTTATTTCATACGTTTAGTGTATAGTGAAACTATAAATGATATATTATGGGTTTGAAATAAATTAACAAATTTAATCTTGGCTTAAGTGATTTGGACACTTTGCATTCATTTAGGTGGTCGCGGTTCATACTCTCATATTTCTCCTTCTCTTTCTTACTCTTCTAATCTCTCAAAATTCTTAAAATCTCTCAAAATTCTTAAAAACCCTTCTCTCTTCTCACTATTCGTCTTCCTCTCTCATTTCTCAATCTCGAACTAAAATGGCTTCTTCATCCGAACAACAACCTAAATCTCCTACCTATGTTGAGTTGCCCGATGATCTGGCTACTCAAAAGGATCTTAAAAATGTTCCCCTTTACATGCATTCGAAAACCTTTGACCCTGAGAAAATTGCTCCCTCCTCCAAAGCCAAATTTCAGGCTCATACAATCTCAATTAAACCTAATAATTATTTGGGGTCCATTGAAGTTCCATCTGGTATCTCTGGATACCAACAAATGCTGGATTTTATAAAGGCATGTCCAGCAAGCAGTGCCATTTATGCTGACCCAGAAGATATGTATGTCTATCTTCTTAGAGAATTTTGGTGGACGTGTGATTATCACGTAAGCATTGGTGCTATTTCTGGCACCATTAAAAGAAAGCAGGTTCGCATATCCATAACACCCAAAATTCTTCGAACAGCTCTTGGTCTACCTGACTAAACAAAATAAAAACCTTTTGTAACTCCTGCAACTGTTGAACAATGGAAGGAGTGGTTGCCAACCATTGGGTATGGTGCAAATTTGGAAAACCCAGAAGTTGTTCCCAGCAACCCCACCAAGAAAAATCTTCCTGGTGTATGGAGATTACTCTTTTCTCATGTTATTCAATGCTTGGGAGGCAATTCTGGATCTCATGACCAAGCCACAACAGCAAATATGCAAATTATTCATGCATTAGCCACTGGAAGGTTTATCGATTTTGCCTCAGTCATTTTTGAAGACATGAAGGCTAAAGTCCAAGCAAGCAATAGTTCCTACACAATTCCCTTTACAAGATTCTTTTCTCTAATTTTCAAACAAGAGTTGAGGGAAAAGTACAACCAATTTGGTGCTACTATCTGCAAAGCACCAAGAATTGGTCCCTCTGTCTATAAACAGCCAGCCTGTGATAGTAATCTTTTTGATAGCAAGTTTGCCTTTCTCACTCCTCAGATGAAAGAAGTTCTATTCTCCTCTTATCCCTCCATGTATAAAAGGGTTGGTGGCAGTGAGATTGCACCATCTTCCTTTGTGATCACTGATACCAGTGCATTAACACCAAAGAAGGCAAGAACCAAGTCCACCAAATCTGCTGCTCCATCATCCTCCGCTGCCGATGTTACAAAAAGAAAGAAGAAATCAGCAAAAGGTGTGATGATTAAGGGGTTGGAATCCTCTCAACTTTCTCTTATTGATGAGGAAACCCCTGCTGCTGTGAAAGATAAAAAGACTGCCAGCTACCAGCAGCTCCAAAGCATGCTGAAAGAATACTTCAAGAAAGCACTGGAGTTTGAAACAAAGTTCAAGGTGGACTTGCCCATGCTGAGGCAAGTGTTCGGTACTCCAGCAGCCATCTCCACCTCAGCTGAAAGGCAAGTTCAAAGAAAAAGGAAGATGGAGCATCGAACATCGACTGTTGACCTTCCTCCTATCTCTGGTGATGCTGCTTTAAACACCAGACTTCCTCCAAGAAGTGTCTTTGAGGAAGGGAGAGTGATAGAGAATCCAGCTGGTATTTTCTTCACAAATTTTCAAAATACCCAGCTGTTCTTTCGTCTATCTGAACTTGAAAAGGCGTCCACTGGGTTCATATGGCCATGAGAAGAAGGTGTGCTGAAACGACAAACAATAGAGGGTTTATCAGCAAGTTGGATGAGGAACTGCTTAAGCCTCACAGATATAATGACCCAGCAGTTCATATTGCCAAGCAAGAACATGCTTGGGAGTTTGAAGCCAAAAATCTGTAGATGTCTTATAAATGTAAATGTTGTATGTATCAGCTTGTAATATTTAAAGTTGATATATAAGACATCTTTTCATCCTTCTATATTTTTCTAAAGTCTTCACTCAACAAGTCTTCTCAGCGAATAGGGGGAGATTGTTGAGTCAAGGATTCGCTGACCAGACTTGGTCGCTGACGTGGGTCGTCAGCGAGTCATTGACTCTCGTCAGCGGGTGGTTTGCTTTCCAAATTGTTGGTCAAGGCGGGAAGATTTCAAACCAAAAGAAGACAAGTCATATGGTGGTTCATCCAACTGTATTTTACCCTAAAAGGAAAAGATGCAGGTGGACCAAAACACAAGGGTTTCTCTCTCACACCCGTTTTGGTAAAGAAGACAAAGGTCATCTCATGGCTGCTGATCAACACAAAATCAATGAAGCCACCAAAGCTATCAAACATGATCAGCAGGTCCTTCGATCTAAGGCTTTGTCACTGGTGAAATGTGCCAACTCCACCAGCTACTCAGCAATGAAGGCAGCCTCTACCAGCAAGGCTGCTGCTGCTAGTGTCAAGAACCTGACCACTCAAGTCAACAACAACACTAAGGCAATTCATGCCTTAGAAAAGCAAGTGGCTAATCTTCCAATCTCTTCTCCATCCTTTACTGAGGAAGATCGCCAGAGGCAAATCAAACTAGAGTCAGAAGTTGATGAAATTAAGAAAATGTTGGTACAGCTGGTGAACCAGCAACCTAAACAGCCAGCGACTGTGGAAGTTGTTATTAACAATACAACTTCCAAGGGGGAGAAAGTTGATGCTGCTGTTCTAGATCTGGTAACTGAAGCAGTTAACAAGGCAGTTGCCTAAATTTATGAAGACTCTGCTGAAGGTGTACTAGAAAGGGACGACACAACAACAGCTGATGATGTTCCCCCTGCTGGTGCTGAGGGGGAGATAGAAAAGGAAGCAAGTGTTGAAAATTCCCCTGCTGGTGTTGAGGGGGAAAATGAAAAAGATGGAAATGATGAAGCTCCCCCAGCTGGTATTGAGGGGGAGCAACAAGTGGTTATATTTAATGCACCTCCTGCTGCTGATAGGGAGGAGTTTGACCCTAAAGAGCTTGAAACAGCATGGAAGGTTGGATTTGATGCTGAAATGGCTACTGATAGATCCAAGGAAATACTCCCTATCTTTCACAATCGCTTCATGGGAAATGCTGAAATCACTCCTCTCTCTGATGATCGTCGAAGACAGCTCAGTGAGTCTGGATTCTTCAAGAGATCTACTACTGCTCTTCCTGCTGCTCAACTATCTATTCAATCATCAGCAGGCCATCAACATCAAGCAATAGATATACTTGCCTTGACTGCTGATGGAAAAACTCAAGAAGAAGCCATCAAGGAGTTGGATAGGATTAAAGAAAATCAAGAGAATGAAAGGAAAAATCTTGAATTTATCAAGCAGCTACCTTTCCTTGAAAAAGATCAGCTAGATGATGAGCAAAGAATGATTTTAAAAACTGGTGGAGCTGAAGCCTTGTACAGACAAAAGCATGCTGATGTTGAAGTACAAGTCAGCGAGAAGAGAGCCAAGTTTGAACAAGAAAAGGCTAAGTGGTTGAAGCTGATGGATGATCGAGTCAGGCCTCAAAGAATTATTGCCGCTGAGGCCTTTAAAGCTGAAATGGGCCTAAAGACCAATCTGAAGATCTTAAGAGAAGGCGCTGGCAAGCCAACCAAGTTGGAAGGGGTCAAAGTAACCAACTTAGGTGCTTCAGAATGACATGCTGGTGAAAGATAAAAAGACTGCCAGCTACCAGCAGCTCCAAAGCATGCTGAAAGAATACTTCAAGAAAGCACTGGAGTTTGAAACAAAGTTCAAGGTGGACTTGCCCATGCTGAGGCAAGTGTTCGGTACTCCAGCAGCCATCTCTACCTCAGCTGGAAGGCAAGTTCAAAGAAAGAGGAAGATGGAGCATCGAACATCGACTGTTGACCTTCCTCCTATCTCTGGTGATGCTGCTTTAAACACCAGACTTCCTCCAAGAAGTGTCTTTGAGGAAGGAAGAGTGATAGAGAATCCAGCTGGTATTTTCTTCACAAATTTTCAAAATACCCAGCTGTTCTTTCGTCTATCTGAACTTGAAAAGGCGTCCACTGGGTTCATCCTGAGCATAAGAAGAAGGTGTGCTGAAACGACCAACAACCGATGGTTTATCAGCAAACTGGATGAGGAGCTGGTTAAGCCTCATAGATACAATGACCCAGCAGTTCAGATTGCCAAGCAAGAACATGCTTGGGAATTTGAAGCTGAAAATGAATAGATGTCTTACAAATATAAATGCTGTATGAGTCAGCTTGTAATGTTTAAAGTCAAATATATAAGACATCTTTTTATCCCTCTATATTTTTTCTAAAGTCTTCACTTAACAAGTCTTCTCAGCGAATAGGGGGAGATTGTTGAGTCAAGGATTCGCTGACCAGACTTGGTCGCTGACGTGGGTCGTCAGCGAGTATCAGCGAGTCATTGACTCTCGTCAGCGGGTGGTTTGCTTTCCAAATTGTTGGTCAAGGCGGGAAGATTTCAAACCAAAAGAAGACAAGAGTCATATGGTGGTTCATCCAACTGTATTTTACCCTAAAAGGAAAAGATGCAGGTGGACCAAAACACAAGGGTTTCTCTCTCACACCCGTTTTGGTAAAGAAAAAAAAAAAAAAAAAAAAAAAAAAAAAAAAAAAAAAAAAAAAAAAAAAAAAAAAAAAAAAAAAAAAAAAAAAAAAAAAAAAAAAAAAAAAAAAAAAAAAAAAAAAAAAAAAAAAAAAAAAAAAAAAAAAAAAAAAAAAAAAAAAAAAAAAAAAAAAAAAAAAAAAAAAAAAAAAAAAAAAAAAAAAAAAAAAAAAAAAAAAAAAAAAAAAAAAAAAAAAAAAAAAAAAAAAAAAAAAAAAAAAAAAAAAAAAAAAAAAAAAAAAAAAAAAAAAAAAAAAAAAAAAAAAAAAAAAAAAAAAAAAAAAAAAAAAAAAAAAAAAAAAAAAAAAAAAAAAAAAAAAAAAAAAAAAAAAAAAAAAAAAAAAAAAAAAAAAAAAAAAAAAAAAAAAAAAAAAAAAAAAAAAAAAAAAAAAAAAAAAAAAAAAAAAAAAAAAAAAAAAAAAAAAAAAAAAAAAAAAAAAAAAAAAAAAAAAAAAAAAAAAAAAAAAAAAAAAAAAAAAAAAAAAAAAAAAAAAAAAAAAAAAAAAAAAAAAAAAAAAAAAAAAAAAAAAAAAAAAAAAAAAAAAAAAAAAAAAAAAAAAAAAAAAAAAAAAAAAAAAAAAAAAAAAAAAAAAAAAAAAAAAAAAAAAAAAAAAAAAAAAAAAAAAAAAAAAAAAAAAAAAAAAAAAAAAAAAAAAAAAAAAAAAAAAAAAAAAAAAAAAAAAAAAAAAAAAAAAAAAAAAAAAAAAAAAAAAAAAAAAAAAAAAAAAAAAAAAAAAAAAAAAAAAAAAAAAAAAAAAAAAAAAAAAAAAAAAAAAAAAAAAAAAAAAAAAAAAAAAAAAAAAAAAAAAAAAAAAAAAAAAAAAAAAAAAAAAAAAAAAAAAAAAAAAAAAAAAAAAAAAAAAAAAAAAAAAAAAAAAAAAAAAAAAAAAAAAAAAAAAAAAAAAAAAAAAAAAAAAAAAAAAAAAAAAAAAAAAAAAAAAAAAAAAAAAAAAAAAAAAAAGAAAAACAACAACCCGTTTATATTTTCATCTCTTGTTCCACGGCTTCTAATGACTTCAAAGAAAGAAGGTAAACCTTTTTTTCTTTGATATTTGAGTTCGACGGCTTCATTGATAGAGAATGGAAATTTTGTTTTGGTTTTCATATGTTTTGTTTGAATTTTTTTTCTACATATTTTAAATGATAACTCTGGTCATATTTGGTATATTTGATAAAAAGATTATTGAAGAGATAATTGCGTTTTGGAAAGTGAATGCATTCTACTAAAAATTTGGTGTACTACAAATTTATATATAACGCACACTAAAAAAATGTCATGTTATTGATTGATTTGTTATATAATTAACATTATAACTTTATATATGGAAGTTGGAGTTTGTTTTGATTTTGATATATTATTTGTTTTGATTTCATACGTGTGAGACTACAATTGATATATTATGGGTTTGGATTTAATTAACAAATTTAATCTTGGCTTAAGTGGTTTGGACACTTTGCATTCATTTAGGTGGTCGTGGGTTCAAAACTCGTCTTTTTATACATGTTTTACGTTTGTTATTTTCAAGTGAATATATCGTCTTTTTATACATGTTTTACGTTTGTTATTTTCAAGTGAATATATGCAATGCCACATAAGATGATGAGATGTCAAGTAAATAGAGATGAAGTCTATAAACATGACACGTAGGAAAAAGATGATGTGACGAACTCGATATGCCACATAATGCACTTGGAGATAGAGAATTATATATATATATACTAGGATTTTTCGATGTGCGGTTGTTGAATTTATTTTTTCGGTTAAATATTGGCATTAAAGTTGAAATCAATATAGGGTTTTTAATTTCTGAAATATAGAGTTTTAGTTATTCATTTCAGTAAAGTTTATCAATAATCGGTGCATTTCAATAAATAAATTATTAATTTTTCAATAAAGATTTAGACAATTTCATAAAGCCAGCAATGATTTATTAATATATTTTTTGTACTTGATGAGAGTTAATTAAAATATCTTTGCCATATATAGAATTTATCTAATTTATTTATTTATATACATAAGATTAAATATTGTAAAAAATTATGAGGATGACACATAGGATAAATCCTACATGGATGTTTTAACATAGTTTTAGTTTTGAGAAAGGCTTTAAAAAGCTTGGTTAACTACTCTTTTATTAAAGATATAGATATAATGAACAGAAGAACATTATATTGATATAATAATTTTTTACCCGCACGATGTGCGGTTATTGAATTTATTTTTTCTGTGAAATATTGGCATTAAAGTTGAAATCAATATAAGGTTTTCAATTTCTAAAATATAGAGTTTTAGTTATCTCAGTAAAGTTATCAATAATCGGTGCATTTCAATAAATAAATTATTAATTTTTCAATAAAGATTTAGACAATTTCATAAAGCCAGCAATGATTTATTAATATATTTTTTGTACTTGATGAGAGTTAATTAAAATATCTTTGCCATATATAGAATTTATCTAATTTATTTATTTATATACATAAGATAAATATTTTAAAAAAATTATGAGGATGACACATAGGATAAATCCTACATGGATGTTTTAACATAGTTTTAGTTTTGAGAAAGGCTTTAAAAAGCTTGGTTAACTACTCTTTTATTAAAGATATAGATATAATGAACAGAAGTTCTTATATTATATAGATTTTTTACCCGATGTGCGGTTGTTGAATTTATTTTTTCGGTTAAATATTGGCATTAAAGTTGAAATCAATATAGGGTTTTTAATTTCTGAAATATAGAGTTTTAGTTATTCTTCAGTAAAGTTTATCAATAATCGGTGCATTTCAATAAATAAATTATTAATTTTTCAATAAAGATTTAGACAATTTCATAAAGCCAGCAATGATTTATTAATATATTTTTTGTACTTGATGAGAGTTAATTAAAATATCTTTGCCATATATAGAATTTATCTAATTTATTTATTTATATACATAAGATAAATATTTTAAAAAAATTATGAGGATGCCACATAGGATGAAATCCTACATGGCAATGTTTTAACATAGTTTTAGTTTTGAGAAAGGCTTTAAAAAGCTTGGTTAACTACTCTTTTATTAAAGATATAGATATAATGAACAGAAGATATAATATAGATATACATATAGATATAGATGTATAGATATAGATATAGATATAGATATAGAAATAGATATAGATATGCACCTGAAGATATAGATAATCGTATAGATATAGATATAGATATAGATATAGATATAGATATAGATATAGATATAGATATAGATATAGATATAGATATAGATATAGATATAGATATAGATATAGATATAGATATAGATATAGATATAGATATAGATATAGATATAGATATAGATATAGATATAGATATAGATATAGATATAGATATAGATATAGATATAGATATAGATATAGATATAGATATAGATATAGATATAGATATAGATATAGATATAGATATAGATATAGATATAGATATAGATATAGATATAGATATAGATATAGATATAGATATAGATATAGATATAGATATAGATATAGATATAGATATAGATATAGATATAGATATAGATATAGATATAGATATAGATATAGATATAGATATAGATATAGATATAGATATAGATATAGATATAGATATAGATATAGATATAGATATAGATATAGATATAGATATAGATATAGATATAGATATAGATATAGATATAGATATAGATATCAATATACGATTCTTTTATATAATACAAGATTTTTTACCCGATGTGCGGTTGTTGAATTTATTTTTTCGGTTAAATATTGGCATTAAAGTTGAAATCAATATAGGGTTTTTAATTTCTGAAATATAGAGTTTTAGTTATTCATTTCAGTAAAGTTTATCAATAATCGGTGCATTTCAATAAATAAATTATTAATTTTTCAATAAAGATTTAGACAATTTCATAAAGCCAGCAATGATTTATTAATATATTTTTTGTACTTGATGAGAGTTAATTAAAATATCTTTGCCATATATAGAATTTATCTAATTTATTTATTTATATACATAAGATAAATATTAAAAAATAGTGTAACACCCGTCGTTTAAAAATATGGATTTCCAAAAACTTTCGCCTAACGGCGTTAAAAGAAAGCGGAATTAAACTTTAAAAGTCCAAACCAACAAAATCTGTTTGGTTCATTTATTAGTTGGTGTTACTAGCCATATCATCAAAACAAGTTTAAATGGAAACTCATCGGTTGCCCAACATTAAACAACCGACCACAAAGTCATTACAAATCATAAATATCATGACATAAGTCAAATGTCTAAAATGAGCAGCCACTATGGGTAACTAAAGCCAGCTTCAAGACCATCTACCCATGCCTCACATGTAACATCCGTGAATTTTGACCGTTGACTTTTGTGTAATTTGACTAACAAACTTGTTGAATAGAATTGGGTTAATGCTTACGGAAAGATTTTGGTGTTTAAAGGGTTAACGTTTAAACGCGTGTAAAGGTTCTAAACTCGTGTAGGGTTTCTAAACGCGTGTAAAGGTTCTAAACTCGTGTAGGGTTTCTAAACGCGCGTTAAGGTTTAAACGCGTGTAGGGTTTCTAAACGCGCGTGTAAGGTTCTAAACGCGTGTAAAGGTTCTAAACTCGTGTAGGGTTTCTAAACGCGCGTTAAGGTTTAAACGCGTGTAAAGGTTCTAAACTCGTGTAGGGTTTCTAAACGCGCGTTAAGGTTTAAACGCGTGTAAAGGTTCTAAACTCGTGTAGGGTTTCTAAACGCGCGTTAAGGTTTAAACGCGTGTAAAGGTTCTAAACGCGTGTAAAGGTTCTAAACTCGTGTAGGGTTTCTAAACGCGACGCGTGTAAAGGTTCTAAACTCGTGTAGGGTTTCTAAACGCGCGTTAAGGTTTAAACGCGTGTAAAGGTTCTAAACTCGTGTAGGGTTTCTAAACGCGCGTTAGGTTTAAACGCGTGTAAAGGTTCTAAACTCGTGTAGGGTTTCTAAACGCGCGTTAAGGTTTAAACGCGTGTAGGGTTTCTAAACGCGCGTTAAGGTTTAAACGCGTGTAGGGTTTCTAAACGCGTGTTAGGGTTTAAACGCGTGTAAAGGTTCTAAACGCGTGTAAAGGTTCTAAACTCGTGTAGGGTTTCTAAACGCGTGTAAAGGTTCTAAACTCGTGTAGGGTTTCTAAACGCGCGTTAAGGTTTAAACGCGTGTAAAGGTTCTAAACTCGTGTAAAGGTTCTAAACTCGTGTAGGGGTTTCTAAACGCGCGTTAAGGTTTAAACGCGTGTAGGGTTTCTAAACGCGTGTAAGGTTCTAAACGCGTGTAAAGGTTCTAAACTCGTGTAGGGTTTCTAAACGCGCGTTAAGGTTTAAACGCGTGTAAAGGTTCTAAACTCGTGTAGGGTTTCTAAACGCGCGTTAAGGTTTAAACGCGTGTAGGGTTTCTAAACGCGCGTGTAAGGTTCTAAACGCGTGTAAAGGTTCTAAACTCGTGTAGGGTTTCTAAACGCGCGTTAAGGTTTAAACGCGTGTAAAGGTTCTAAACTCGTGTAGGGTTTCTAAACGCGCGTTAAGGTTTAAACTCGTGTAAAGGTTCTAAACTCGTGTAAAGGTTCTAAACTCGTGTAAAGGTTCTAAACTCGTGTAAAGGTTCTAAACTCGTGTAGGGGTTTCTAAACGCGCGTTAAGGTTTAAACGCGTGTAGGGTTTCTAAACGCGCGTAAAGGTTTAAACTCGTGTAAAGGTTCTAAACTCGTGTAAAGGTTCTAAACTCGTGTAGGGGTTTCTAAACGCGCGTTAAGGTTTAAACGCGTGTAGAGGTTCTAAACTCGTGTAGGGTTTCTAAACGCGTAATTTAAACGCGTGTAAAGGTTCTAAACTCGTGTAGGGTTTCTAAACGCGCGTTAAGGTTTAAACGCGTGTAAAGGTTCTAAACTCGTGTAGGGTTTCTAAACGCGTTAGGTTTAAGCGTGTAAAGGTTCTAAACTCGTGTAGGGTTTCTAAACGCGCGTTAAGGTTTAAACGCGTGTAGGGTTTCTAAACGCGCGTTAAGGTTTAAACGCGTGTAAGGGTTCTAAACTCGTGTAGGGTTTCTAAACGCGCGTTAAGGTTTAAACGCGTGTAGGGTTTCTAAACGCGCGTTAAGGTTCTAAACGCGTGTAAAGGTTCTAAACTCGTGTAGGGTTTCTAAACGCGCGTTAAGGTTTAAACGCGCGTAGGGTTTCTAAACGCGCGTTAAGGTTCATAAACTCGTGTAAAGGTTCTAAACTCGTGTAGGGTTTCTAAACGCGACGCGTGTAAAGGTTCTAAACTCGTGTAGGGTTTCTAAACGCGCGTTAAGGTTTAAACTCGTGTAAAGGTTTTAAACTCGTGTAAAGGTTCTAAACTCGTGTAAAGGTTCTAAACTCGTGTAAAGGTTCTAAACTCGTGTAGGGTTTCTAAACGCGCGTTAAGGTTTAAACGCGTGTAGGGTTTCTAAACGCGTGTAGGGTTTCTAAACGCGTGTTAGGGTTTGTGACTTGACCTGATTGTGCTAAAACAGCTTGTTTATGATTGTAGAGTTGACATTATGATATATTGATGTATAATTATAGGTTGTGGACGTGTGGACCGTAATACTCGCCTGTAATCTTGTACTCGCCTCTTTATCGAACAAGGTGAGTTTCGTATCTCCCTACCCGCTTGGGATTCGGGCTGAAAAGTGTAAACCTGGCGTGTTTACTTGTATTTATTGATGCATTGCTGGTTGACTCGATTGTTGGATTGATGTGACGTATCTTTTCGTTTGATTGACTTGGGTTGTGTTTTCGTTAAGTATTACTTATACATTAGGATAGACGTATATACATGGAAGTCGGTTATGCTTCCTTTGGGTTTTAGATGTGGTGGGAAGGCTGCGGGTGACCCTATACATAAGCATCTGAGACTTGAAGAAAGTAGAATCCTCTGAAGTATATGTACGTATAGTTGGTTTATATTGTGATTAGTGGCTCATGTTTTGTTGATTATTGATCGTTGGCTTTTGGTTATCATACATTGACTTCTGGGTTATGTTTGACGATTATTGATGGATGACTCAGGTTTGACGAATATTGATTATTAAATCATATTCATCGCATATCGATTGTTGGCTTACGATTATGCATTTACATTTGATTGTAAGCATTGCATACTTTGTTGTTGGACCCTCGGCAGGGGATTTGCCGGCATCCTGGTGCATAGATGTATGCACCCATTTTGGATGTAGTCATGACCCCGAGTATATAGACATATATAACTCGATGATTTTGAGATACAGCCTTGTTCATGTCGATGACAGAAGGGTATCGTTGCATTTGTGACCGGCGTTCACGCATAGGATAAGCATGTCGACTTATTCATGCATTTGGCATTTGCATTGTTTCATATATCATTGGTGCATTCTCATTACACATTGTGTCTTGTGTACTCTTGTTGATGAACGATATTGTATTGCTTAGAGGCTCGCTGTAAGTCATGCCTAGCCTCTACTCATTTATTGTGATTATTGACGTGGGTTCTTTATGGACCATTACTACGAACTCACCAACCTTGTGTTGACTATGCTTAGTACACTTTTCAGGTAATCAGGTTCTCCCAGGACGTGGAGTTTAGTTGCTTGCTTGCTGTGAACCCGGATTATGGACCTCATGGATCAAGGATTCATTGGCCTGTCTTTTGCATTACCTAGATTTTGTTCGCCATCCTTGGATGTTATTATGTAAACTTTGTTGGCTATTTGCTCTTGTTGATTATTGCTACTTGTTTATGTTATGTTTTGGATTCACTGAATCTTAAATTGCATTTAGTTGTTCTATTGTAATTCCACCTGGTGCTGTATGATTTCCGTGACATTTCCAGCTCCGGCTTGGGGTGTTACAGAATGGTGGCCCATGCGTGGTCGTAGAGAATTAGGCGGTTTGACCTAGACTACGGCTTAAGTTAAAACTCTTCATATAGCATGCATGGTTAGGAAATTCGTGTGCAATATGAATTTTGTGAATCCCCGTGTGAGTTCGTAGTTAAGACCATTGGTGTGATAGCTTGATTTCAATGTGATGAATGTGGTTATTATGATTTATTGTTGTTATTTGTTGAAGCTAATGTGATGATTTAGGGCAAAATGATGGGATGGCATTAACTTAGTATAATATTGTGGCAACCCTAAAAGAACCCGATCAACTCTTTTATGGTTACCCGATACTATAGCAAGTTCATGACATCGTGGATTGCGCACGTGTGGCTTAAAGTATAATAAGGAACCGATATGCTTAATGGAAGTTGATTGGGTGGAAGGTTAGCCGTTGGTACACCTTGTATACATACCCGGTTGATAACTAGAGAGCATATCGAATTCGGATTATACTGTGAGTCATTCGTGTTAGTTGTTTAATTACATGATGAAATGAACATGAATACTTAATTTAATGATAAAATATGGCAATAAATGCAACGGGAGGATATGATATGTGAAAACCCCTTATGATCCTAACACTACTGCCTTATCATAACATTATGTAATGTGTATGTGGTACCAATATGAGGGCATTGACTACTGGTGTGACTAACATGCGAGCATTTGAGACTAACTCTCGGGTCAACGTGTCACTTGTTTTATAGAAATGGAAAGACCAAGAAGAGTTCGGGTAGGGCCGTGGTAGGGGCCGTGGTAGAGGTCGTGGTAGGGGCCATGGTAGGGGTCGTGGTGGAGCTCCTGAGCCAAACTTGGCCGAGGTAAGGGCCGTGGTAGGGGCCGTGGTAGGGGCCGTGGTAGGGGCCGTGGTAGGGGCCGTGGTAGGGGCCGTGGTAGGGGCCGTGGTAGGGGCCGTGGTAGGGGCCGTGGTAGGGGCCGTGGTAGGGGCCGTGGTAGGGGCCGTGGTAGGGGCCGTGGCGCAACCGGAAGCTCAACCAGAAGTGCAAGGAGGTAGGGGCCGTGGTAGGGGCCGTGGTAGGGGCCGTGGTAGGGGCCGTGGTAGAGGTCGTGGTAGGGGCCGTGGTAGGGGTCGTGGTGGAGCTCCTGAGCCAAACTTGGCCGAGGTAAGGGCCGTGGTAGGGGCCGTGGTAGGGGCCGTGGTAGGGGTCGTGGTAGGGGCCGAAGGGGTCGTGGTGGGAGCCGTGGGAGAGGTCGTGGTAGGGGCCGTGGTAGGGGCCGGAAGTCAACCAGGTGCGGTAGGGGCCGTGGTAGGGGCCGTGGTAGGGGCCGTGGTAGGGGCCGTAGTAGAGGTCGTGGTAGGGGCCGGGTAGGGGTCGTGGTGGAGCTCCTGAGCCAAACTTGGCCGAGGTAGGGGCCGTGGTAGGGGCCGTGGTAGGGGCCGTGGTAGGGGTCGTGGTAGGGGCCTGGAAGGGGTCGTGGTGGAGCCGAGGTAGGGGCCGAGGTAGGGGCCGTGGTAGGGGCCGTGGAAGAGGTCGTGGTAGGGGCCGTGGTAGGGGTCGTGGTGGAGCTCCTGAGCCAAACTTAGGGGCCGTGGTAGGGGCCATGGAAGAGGTCGTGGTAGGGGCCGTGGTAGGGGTCGTGGTGGAGCTCCTGAGCCAAACTTGGCCGAGGTAAAGGCCGTGGTAGGGGCCGTGGTAGGGGCCGTGGGAGAGGTCGTGGTAGGGGCCGTGGTAGGGGTCGTGGTGGAGCTCCTGAGCCAAACTTGGCCGAGGTAGGGGCCGTGGTAGGGGCCGTGGTAGAGGCCGTGGTAGGGGCCGTGGTAGGGGCCGTGGGAGAGGTCGTGGTAGGGGCCGTGGTAGGGGTCGTGGTGGAGCTCCTGAGCCAAACTTGGCCGAGGTAAGGGCCGTGGTAGAGGCCGTGGTAGGGGCCGTGGTAGGGGCCGTGGGAGAGGTCGTGGTAGGGGCCGTGGTAGGGGTCGTGGTGGAGCTCCTGAGCCAAACTTGGCCGAGGTAGGGGCCGTGGTAGGGGCCGTGGTAGGGGCCGTGGTAGGGGCCGTGGTAGGGGCCGTGGTAGGGGCCGTGGTAGGGGCCGTGGTAGGGGCCGTGGTAGGGGCCGTGGTAGGGGCCGTGGTAGGGGCCGTGGTAGGGGCCGTGGTAGGGGCCGTGGTAGGGGCCGTGGTAGGGGCCGTGGTAGGGGCCGTGGTCAACCAGAAGTGCAAGGAGGTAGGGGCCGTGGTAGGGGCCGCGGAAGCTCAACCGGAAGTACAAAGAGGTAGGGGCCGTGGTAGGGGCCGTGGTAGAGGTCGTGGTAGGGGCCGTGGTAGGGGTCGTGGTGAAGCCCCTGAGCCAAACTTGGCTGAGGTAATCGCCCAAACGGTTGCCGGCATCATGCCAACCATCATTGCTCAAGTCACTGCAAGTCTTGGGCAAAATAATGTGGCTCAAAACGATGAAGCCCTAGAAAATGAAAATAACGAAGATGCTCAACATTATGCCGAAGATAATGAAGAAGAGGAACCCGTGGGAGTTGGTATCGGTATGCCTATGAATAATCAATACGGTGGGTACCGTCAAGGTTGTATATTCAAAGATTTTAAAAGTTGTGGGGCACCGGAGTTTGATGGGAAGGGTGGTCCCACGGAATGCATAAGATGGTTTGAGGCAATAGAAGCAGTGATTGAAAGGAGTCATTGCACCTACGATGACCGGATTCCCTATGCATCCGGCATGTTTAGGCATGACGCTTTGAGTTGGTGGAATCAGGAAATAACATTGGGGCGGACTCAAAATTTGGAGTGGGTTGACTTCGTAAATAAAGTAAAAGCAAAGTTTTGTCCTCCCTACGAACTACAAAATTTAACCATCGAGTTCGCGAACCTCAACATGGAAGGAGCCGATTTCAAGGGCTACGTTAGACGATTTCAAGAGTTGTCTACCCTCATTCCCCACTTGGTGGGTACCGAGTTACAGGCTGTCCAGAAGTTTGTTTTGGGCTTGAATCCTCATGTCCGATCATATGTAAACTCCAATATGCCTACTTCTTTGGCAAACGCGGTTAACCAAGCCGGGAGTGTAACTGAAGACTTATTGAGAAGGGGCGTTTTGAGCAAATCCTCGCCAAGCAAGAGGAAAGAAGTGGGAGAGCCGAGCGGGGTAAGGAAAATGGGGAGGTTTGACCCCAAAAATGCAAATAGGGGTAGAATAATGGCGGCGGTGGAACCAGCTAGGAGGGCTTATAATGGGCCTCATCCTTTCTGTGGAAGATGCAACAGGCACCATCCCGCCACTACTCCATGTGAAGTATGCTATAATTGCAACCAGGTTGGGCACGCATCCAGAAATTGTAGAGCTCCAAGAGCGGGCCCAATGAATGCGGCTCCTATTCGGGCCGTTCCTCCTCAAGGTAACCAAAGGAGAGGTGAATGTTTTGTATGTGGTAGCCGTGACCACTACCGTGATAATTGTCCTCGATGGGTGGGACAACAAGTGCAAGTAGCCGTTCACCCCAATCAACTGCAAATGGTCGGGCCTAATCAAAACCGGGGACAACAAGGCCACCAAGTGCAACCACGCGGCCGAGCCTTTGCGGCCAATGTAAATGAAGCCCGCAATGATCCCAACGTTGTAGCAGGTACTTTTCTCCTTAATGGTCTCTATGCCACCGTTTTATTTGATTCCGGGGCCGATTATAGCCTCGTGTCTTCTAATTTTGTTCCTTTGATTGATGTGCATCCTTGTGCTCTAAACTATGTGCTTGACATTGAAATGGTGAACGGGTCACTAACTAGAATTAGCCAAATACTCCGTGATTGTGTTTTGACCTTGGAAGACGTTGACTTCTTCATTGACCTTATGCCTCTTGACATTGGTAGTTTTGATATCATAGTGGGTATGGATTGGTTAGCGGCGGTTAATGCGACGATTGATTGTAGTGAGAGAGTTGTTAAGATACCCTTGGCCAACGGTAAAATTCTTAGGGTTCAAGGCGAAACCTCCGATTCCCCTAATTCTAAAGTCTATAGTGCTACCGCCACCAGGGTAGAATTGAAGACCGTTCCTGTTGTTTGTGATTTCCCCGATGTTTTTCCGGATGACTTACCGGGGTTACCTCCGCCCCGTGAACTTGATTTTCGTATCAATCTTACTCCTGAAGCCGCGCCCGTAGCAAAAGCTCCATATAGACTAGCTCTAACCGAAATGCAAGAGCTACAAACGCAACTCAAGGAACTCCAAGAGAAAGGTTTCATTCGCCCTAGTCAATCTCCATGGGGTGCTCCTGTTCTCTTCGTCAAAAAGAAAGACGGATCCTTCCGAATGTGTATTGATTATAGGGAATTGAACAAGCTCACTGTGAAGAACAGATATCCTCTCCCTAGAATTGATGACTTGTTTGATCAACTTCAAGGAGCTAAGCACTTCTCAAAAATCGATCTTCGCTCGGGTTATCATCAACTCCGGGTACATGAAGATGACATCCCCAAAACAGCTTTTCGCACAAGGTACGGCCATTTTGAATTCACAGTGATGCCATTTGGGTTGACTAATGCACCGGCGGTGTTCATGGACTTGATGAACCGGGTGTGTCAACCATACTTAGACAAGTCTGTCATTGTGTTCATTGATGACATACTTGTATACTCAAAGACAAAGGAGGAGCATGTTGAGCACTTGCGTGAAGTGCTTGAATTACTAAGGAAGGAGAAGTTGTACGCAAAATTTTCCAAGTGTGAGTTTTGGTTGGAGGAGGTCCACTTCCTTGGTCACGTAGTGAGCAAGGATGGTATTCATGTGGACCCAAGCAAGATTGAAGCGGTTAAGAATTGGAGAAGACCCGAAACGCCATCCGAGATCCGCCAATTCCTTGGATTGGCGGGTTACTATAGAAGGTTTATTGAAAATTTCTCCCGTATCGCACAACCACTCACCCTCTTGACTCAAAAAGATAGAAACTTCGAATGGGGCGAAAGACAAGAGAACGCCTTCCAAACCCTTAAGGATATGCTATGTGATGCTCCTATTTTGACATTACCGGATGGGATAGAAGATTTTGTGGTTTATTGTGATGCTTCGGGGCAAGGGTTGGGTTGTGTCCTTATGCAAAGGGGTAAAGTCATCGCTTATGCCTCTCGGCAATTGAAGGTGCATGAGAAGAACTACCCGACACATGATTTGGAATTAGGAGCGGTTGTGTTTGCTTTGAAGTGTTGGAGGCATTACCTCTATGGCACCAAATGTGTGATTTATACCGATCACAAAAGTCTCCAACACATCTTCAACCAAAGTGATTTGAACATGAGGCAAAGGCGTTGGTTAGAGCTATTTAGTGATTACGATTGCGACATCCGTTATCACCCGGGCAAGGCAAATGTAGTAGCCGATGCCTTAAGCCGAAAAGAGAGGGTGAAGCCAAGACGGGCTAGAGCTATGAGCCTCACGGTAGGGCCAAGTATTCGCGATCGGATTATTGACGCCCAAATCCAAGCCACCCTACCGGAAAACTTTGGAAACGAAAACCTAGATGGCATGGAGCAACTATTTGACCGAAAGAATGATAACGGGCTTTACATGGTGGAGAGACTTTGGATTCCTATATTCGGCGATTTAAGGACGCTTATTATGAATGAAGCCCACCTATCACCTTATTCGGTCCATCCCGGGTCGGATAAGATGTATTTTGACTTGAAGGAATTGTATTGGTGGCCGGGCATGAAGCGTGATGTGGCTAAGTATGTGAGTGAGTGCCTTACTTGCTTACAAGTTAAGGCCGATCACAAGAAGCCACCCGGATTGTTGGTACAACCGGTGATGCCCGAATGGAAGTGGGAACATATCTCAATGGACTTCATCACCAAACTACCGAAGACGAGAAGCGGCCGAGACACGATTTGGGTGATAGTAGATCGGTTAACGAAGTCGGCTCACTTTTTAGCCATTCGAGAAACCGATAAATTTGACACTTTAGCTCGTTTGTACATCAAGGAAATAATAGCTAAGCATGGAGTGCCGATTTCTATCATTTCCGATAGAGATGCCCGTTTCAAATCAAAATTTTGGGAAGCCTTCCAAAGAGCCATGGGTACCCGACTTGACATGAGCACGGCATTTCACCCTCAAACGGATGGGCAAACCGAGAGAACCATCCAAACTCTTGAAGACATGTTGAGGGCGTGTGCGATTGATTTTGGTGGAAGTTGGGAAGACCATTTGCCGTTAGTTGAGTTTTCATACAACAATAGCTACCACGCTACTATTCAAATGGCGCCCTTTAAGGCCTTGTATGGTAGAGTGTGCCGTTCTCCTTTAGCTTGGGCGGAAATTGGAGAGAGTCAACTTATCGGGCCGGAAATTGTGATTGAAACTACCAAGGTA